>CM046424.1:38431540-38856540 GCA_025506505.1 Flaveria sonorensis
AAAAGAAACTTGATGAAGTCCTTGTAATTAAAGAATTCATAGACGTCTTCCCTGATGAGCTACTAGGTGTTCCACCAGAAAGAGAAGTCAAATTCAAAATTGATTTAGTTCCCGGAGCTAAACCTGTGGCTAAATCGCCATATCGACTAGCACCAAATGAAATGAAGGAATTGATGTCTCAACTCCAAGATCTCTTGGATAAAGGCTTCATTCGCCTAAGTGTTTCACCTTGGGGCGTGCCTATCTTGTTCGTAAAAAAGAAGGATGGTAGCATGCGGATGTGTATCGATTATCATGAATTGAATAAGAATAGGTACTCTTTACCTAGAATTGATGATCTTTTTGACCAAATACAAGGCACTAGCTGGTTCTCAAAGATCGATTTAAGGTCAGGTTATCATCAAGTTAAGGTACGAGAAGAAGATGTACCTAAGACAGCTTTTAGTACTCGATATGAGCACTATGAATTCGTCGTGATGCCATTTGGTTTAACAAATGCCCTAGCATTTTCATGGACCTCATGAATCGAGTATGTAAACCTATGCTTGATCGTTCTATCATAGTTTTTATTGATGATATTCTTATCTATTCTTGAACCAAAAAAGATCATGCTCAACATCTTCGTGAGGTTCTCAATGTACTAAGAAAAGAGAAGTTATACACAAAATTTTCTAAATGTGCATTCTGGCTTCGACAAGTCCAATTCTTGGGTCATGTGCTAAATGCGGAAGGTATTTTGGTAGATCATGCCAAAATAGAAACTATTATACAATGGTCACTTCCAAAGACTCCAACTGAAGTTAGAAGTTTTCTGGGTATATCAGGTTATTATTGGCGTTTCATTCAGGATTTCTCAAAACTAGCTTCCTTGTTGACAAAGCTAAGTTGAAAGGATTCCAAATTTGAATGGAATCCAGAACAAGAAAAGGCGTTCCAACTTTTGAAAGAAAAGTTAACTAAAGCTCCTGCCCTGGCATTACCGAAAGGAATAGAAGATTTCGTAGCTTATTCTGGTGTCTCACGTGTCGCAGTGGGTTGTGTGTTTATGCAAAGAGGGAAGTTAATAGCTTATGCTTCGCGACAATTGATGTCACATGAAGCAAATTACCCATCCATGATCTTGAACTGGCGGCAGTCGTATTTGCGTTGAAGATCTGGAGGCATTATTTGTATGGAACGAAGTGCACTTGTTGGTCCACTTGATCGTTGATACAGTGCACTTGATTGACAAACACAAACAAATCCCACTGATAACACAAATATCAATGATATTTGTGTACAAAATAGATAAAACACTATAAAATAAGGATGAACAAGATGAACACCTCAAGAACATTCAATAAAACCCTTGTTTGATCTATATTGATTTGCATAAGATATTGTTTACATGGAAACCCTCAAATCTAGCTCATTCCAGCTTAACAACACTCTAATAACTCTAGCTATATATAGTCTAATGACAATTAGACTTAATGAAAATTAGCCCCCTAGACTATCATTAAAACATGATAATTATGAAATTACAATTAAGACACAAACTAGACAAATAAAGATTAAATATACATTTTGTTGACAACAAAATATATATTAACTCTAAAACCCGTGTTCTTTGTATCTTCAACGACTCACTACTAATCTTCATTCCGAACGTGTCATCTTGACTTTGCATTGACTTTGACTTTAATGTTGACTTTGTCTGCGTTGATAATATTAGACTATTTTTCAGACCCAACAATACTCCCCCTTAGTCTATTGTTATCAACGTCTTTCATCGTGATCAGCATCGATAAGACAACTATATAATGATCTTCAATCTCCCCCTAGATTGATGATCTGGTACCGACAATCTTTCATCTTATAGGCTCCCCTTTTTGAATACTCCCTCCTTTTGTGTGCATCATGAGAATGATCAGGAACTGCATCTCCAACTCTTTATTCTTGAGTGCTCCAGAAGATGTAGGAGAAGGAATCCTAGCTCGTATCCTCTGCAAACTTGAGGAACAGGTTCTCTGGTATGGTACTTTGCTCAGTTGATGATCGGCCATCAATTGCAGCGAGAATCTGTAACACTATTACAAACACATTCTACACAACTCTCGTTAGATCATTTCAACAATACAAATAAACCTGTGTTTATCTGAATGTGCCATTTCCAGTGAAATGCATATGAAAATGATAACATTTTAATAGCATAATATGGAAGACTTGAAAAATGATTTGAAATGAATAGTCTAATATTATCAACGTAGACAAAGTCAACATTAAAGTCAAAGTCAACGCAAAGTCAAGACGACACGTTCGAAACGAAGATTAGTAGTGAGTCGTTGAAGATTCAAAGAACACGGGTTTTAGAGTTAATATATATTTTATTGTCAACAAAATATATATTTAATCTTTATTTGTCTAGTTTGTGTCTTAATTGTAATTTCATAATTATCATGTTTTAATGATAGTCTAGGGGGCTAATTGTCATTAGACTATATATAGCTAGAGTTATTAGAGTGTTGTTAAGCTGGAATGAGCTAGATTTGAGGGTTTTCATGTAAACAATATCTTATGAAAATCAATATAGATCAAACAAGGGTTTTATTGAATGTTCTTGAGGTGTTCATCTTGTTCATCCTTATTTTATAGTGTTTGATCACACAAATATCATTGATATTTGTTTTATCAGTGGGATTTGTTTGTGTTTGTCAATCAAGTGCACTGTATCAATGATCAAGTGGACCAACAACACTATCTATACTGATCATAAAAGTTGTATTTCTTTGACCAGAAGGAATTGAGTATCATGCAACGACAATGGTTAGAACTAGTCAAGGATTATGACTGTGAAATACTTTATCATCCGAGTAAAGCTAATGTTATAGCCGATGCATTAAGCCGGAAAGAGAATTACACTCCAATTAAAGTAAAGCCATATAAACTTGTTGTAAATTCTGACAGTTTTGATCAAATTAGGGTTGCACAAGTGGAGACACTATAAGAGGAAAATTTGAAGTGCGAAAGAATTATTGGTCAACTTTGAAGAAAATAACAAAAGAATTAAAGTTCGTTTTGGATGAATTTGGATTCGTTGGACTTGTAAGGTCAAAACAATGATTCTTGATGAGGCACATAAGTCAAAATACTCAAATCATCCAGGTGTGACTAATATGTATAACGATTTAAAGAAAGAGTATTGGTGGCCTGGAATGGAAAGAGATATTGCTAAATATGTTGAAAAGTGCTTGACTTGTTTACAAGTCAAAGCTGAACACCAGAAGCCATACGAGAAAATGCAACCACTAGAAATTCCATTATGGAAGTGGGAGCATATTACGATGGATCTGGTGACGAAACTTCCTAAAACTGCCAAAGGATATGATGCAATATGGGTAATCATTGATCATTTAACAAAGAGTGCTCACTTTATACCAATTCGTGAAAACTATTCGTCTGAATGAATGGCGGAAGTATACGTTAACGAGGTGGTGTCAAGGCATGGGTGCCATTGTCTATTGTATCAGATAGAGATACACGTTTTACTTCAAGATTCTGGAGGAAATTTCAAAAGGAATGGACACGAGATTATTAATCAGCACAATATATCACTCACAGACAGAGGATATGCTACGTGCATGTATTATTGATTTGGTGGTAGATGGGACAAATATTTATCCTTAGCAGAGTTCTTCTATAATAATAGTTATCATTTAAGCATTGGAATGCACTCGTTAGAAATAATAATAATAATAATAATGATAATGATAATGATAATGATAATGATAATGATAATGATAATGATAATGATAATGATAATGATAATGATAATAATAATAATAATAATAATAATAATAATAATAATAATAATAATAATAATAATAATAATAATAATAAAGACTTATATGGAGGTGTTATGGTTCTATGTTGCCATGTTCAACATAATAATAATTAATAGTTAAAATATATAATAAGATAAATTAACATTAGGATGCCAAAGTCGGCCTATCCATGTATATCTAAACGTTTGAAAATAATATCTTAATCATTTAAGATGGTTATAATATTATAAAAAAAATTTTGATTGAATTCTCGTTCATCAAAGATGGTTGTGTGTATGTATATAATACATGCATACTTGAAGGTGATAATAAAAACATACACATAAACAATTTGCGAGTAAGATCTGAATTAAGATTTTGGATCAGAGTTGTGTGGCAATTTAGGGACCGGTTCATTTATATAGTTAACAAGTTATCTTCTAAGAATGTAAGTACACTGACCCGTAACTAAATCATATTACATGTTTAATTACATGTTATATGTTTTAATTGTTATGAGTTTGTATGATTTTGTGAAAATAAAACATGTTTACTTACATGTTATATGCGCTTATATATTATAAACATGATTGATTGTGGTGAAAACTGTTGATATGATTAGGAGTCCAAGTATATGAATTAATGAAAATAAAACAAAAGGGGAGTTAGATATATGTAAGGATTTTGGGTGTTGAAATCCCAAGAGGTTCTGGTGTTGAACTCCGCATATATAAAAGACGAATAAATATATGTAAGGAATTCGGGTGTTGAAATCCCAAGGGGTTCGGTTTTATAACTCCACATACATACAAGAGGAGTTATTAATACTCAAGAGTTAAAAATAAACCCATAAGGAATTCTGGTGTTGAATTCCAATGAAGTAAAGAGGATTAAGTAAATAAAGTTTTTGAATGTTAAATTCCAACAAAAGAAAATATGTTTTTGAAATAAAAAGTTGTACTTACTTAGCGAAAGCAAATAAAAATACTTTTTAAATGTTTTCAGGAAAAGCACCCATAAATGGTTAAAGCTTCACAGACGTGACTGGACTGACGATGAAACCCTACTCTCGTTTAATATTTAATATAATTAATATTGTAGAAAAAAGTTTGTACAACGTTTATTTTCCGTGTAATACTTTTATATTTTTTAATGAATAACATGTCACTATGAGTGACAAGTTTTGTTGTGAACTGGGACCACAACTTTGATATAAATTGCGAAAATATTTTATCTTATAAAAAAACTGGTGTGTTTCATTTTGGCTTGTTTATAATCTCATAAGGAATCTTGTTTCACCTTTTATTGATTAAGACTCCATTTTGCACGAAGCATGCAGTATTGATGGTTTTAGCCTAAAACATGTTACACATTTTAGAAACTACTAGTTGTTTCTACTAGTTTCTATTAACATATGATTTCTCCATTCAACCACATCATTTTTTGTAGAGTACAAGGTACGTAGAACTGCCGAGTTATGCCTTTAGTATCACAAAATGAGTCAAGAGTGATATTCTTTAACTCTGTGTCGTTATCACTCTTGGTCGTCTTGATGCGAAGATTATACAAGTTCTCGATCTTTAATAAATGAACGTTAAGAACTTCTGCAGTTTCTTCCTTGTTCCCCGAGAATGATACGAATGTGAATCGAGAGTCATCAGACACAACCAAGGAATATCACTTTCTCCTAAGACTTAGCACACTCAAAGGACCAAACATGTCCATGCAAAGTAACTAAAGTGGAGTGTGGATAGAATTGATGACCTTGGGATTGTGGCACATCTTTTGTTGCTTACCCTATGATCACATAATACAATGCTCAACTATATAAAGTTCTGCAGGATTGGTGTTTATCTCACAACAGAAGATGATCACACAAACTCACTTAATGTCACTCAGTTTGATGCAGCAGAATCCTAACCAAGTTCACAAGTAATATAATAGGTTCAAACAGAAAACATAAGAGCACAAGAGTGGTTTTCAAGATACTTGTATATATTATTTCTCAACTCAGTATTTCAAGAATCTTACAAGCATGGTTACTAAGTTACATGGAGAAACTATATATACCACTATCTATAGCCGGTTATACTCGGAAAACCAGCTGGAACTTACAACTAGACAAATACTACATCGTTTAGAAGTAAGGTATATAAGATGAAATAATAATATCTTAGATTTGATAGTCATGACATGTCCATGGCTTATCTTTTGTCACCAACTAAAAGTGGCAACTGTACTAAGCTGAGAATGGTTGAACAGTGGATTAAATTAAGGTCAATTACATAGGCATGGGAAAGCACCATGCAGTCTATCTGAATGGCAGGGGGCTGTCAGACAGACCATACTTATGTCCACTGGTTTATAGTTAGTTCTTCCGAAGCTAAATGGCTTCGGAAGAATAATTCTTTCGAGGCCATTTATACTTCGGAAGAATCAACTTCTTCCAAATGTCTGTAAGTCTTCAGGACTTTATTCTTTGGAAGACTTTGTCTTTGAATCTTTTGAGTTGCATACTTTGGAAGAATCAGAACTCAGTCTCGAAAGACTCAGTTCTTTCTTTGGAAGTTCTTCACACTTGAGCTTCGGAAGATCTTTGAATTAGCTTTAGAAGAGCAGCTTGTTCCTTTGGAAGACCATTTGTTTAGCACATCAAAATATATCTAAGTGTGGTTTTGGTTGCACCAACCTCATTAGATCCAACAGTACTCCCTCTAGGCTGATGCTACCAAAACTTCACTTGTTTCTTCTCCTCAAAGTCTTCAGCACCAGAGAAAGAAGGTATTTGTCTGTCTTTGAGTTCCTTCCTGATGCATTGGAGAGGATGTTATACAAGTCATCTATGGATAGTTGATTCAGTTGGTCACTTTGGATGACATGTCTCCTCTATTGTGCCCCTTAGAAAAGAGTTAGTTGATGAGAACCATAGTCATATTCCTATTTGACAATAGGTTTTGAAGTTGGTCCCTCAACCATTTGTAGGAATGTTCTTCCCTTGATGGTTGCTCTTTCCACTTCAGCTTGTGCTTTTAGTTTCATTTTGTTGACATGAATGCTACTCAAATAATTTCTTATATGAGTAGCAATCTGAGAGCTGGAGGGGTTGGAGAATGGTCTCTCTACTAACTCAGCAATATCAAATCTGCTTGAGTTTAGTAGAGCAGATGCATCAACTCTAATTATTTGACCATTCTCCCTCTGTATTATGAAGCATTGAGTAGTTTCATTGAACCTCCACTGGACAATTGAGCTTTTAGGAGCGAAGGGGCTGGTTGGCAGCATATTCCCTTTTCTGTTATCCAGCAGAGTCACCAACCTTCTCCTTAACTTCTTCTCCTTTTCTTTAAGAGAATCATTGTTGATGGCTAGAAGTTGGAGAGCTTGGTCCAATATTCCTCTAGGCAGATCAAGGAATGCATCTCTTGTAAGGGAATAGGAATATCCATCATTGTATTTCAGTTTAATTGACTCTTCTTCATAAGAGATGTTGCTCAAGGTTGTGAAGTTGATGAGCTTCCTTTTGATCTCCTTAAACTCTTCTAAGGACAGGGGCTTGGAAGGTTCAGAAGATGGTTTGGGTTGAGATTGGGTTTTGGGATGTGTTTCGGGTTTAAGGACGTGTGGAGGTGGAGGTTGTTTAGAGATAGGGGATGAAGGTATGGTAATGGCTGATGGTGTGGGTTTGAGAGTTGAGGGTTCAGAGGTTGGTTCTGTTTTGATGGGGAAGGGTGAAGGTGTGTTAAGTGGCTTTGTTGGTTGTAGTTTGGGTTTGGGTTCTATCTTCTGAGTGCTTTGTTTCCAAGGCACCTCCTGCCTTCTTCCTAAGCGAATGTTAGCCTTTATGTCACTGACATGTCGCTGTAGGGTCTTCTCAGACATGGGCCCCACTTGCTTGCTGGTGAAGCCCTGGGCTTTATTTCATCCATTCCTTATCTCCCTCCTTCTTGGCAGAAGTAAGTATAGCTTCTTCTTCTTCGTTCTTCTTCTTCTTCTCCCTTAGCCTTTCCCTTGAAGTCTTTTTTCTTTCTTTGTTGACCTCCTCAGTTTCTTTGTAGAAAAGATACATGATCATATCATGATCATTTGGGGCCAACTCCTCATGTGTATAGCCTTTCTTGCAGAGAAAGGCTATCTTTTCCCTCCTATCTTCAGCTTTTGCTTCCTCTGCCCTTTTCCTTTTCTCCTCCTCTTTGGCTAACCATGTTGCTTCTTCTCTTTCTTTCTACAACAAGGTTTCTTTCTCAAGCTTCATAAGTTCATCAAGTAGGAGAAGAAGCCTTTGTTCATCTTCTACTCCCAGGCTGATGAGCCTGTCAATGATCTCCACCATCTTCTGATTATTGATACTTTCACGAGATGCTGCTGCTACTTTGGTGCTTGTTACAAGCAATTTCTTAGTGATAACTTTTCCTTTCTTTCTTAGCTTCTCCAACCTTTCTTCCTCTAGAAGCTCTTCAGCAGTAAGCTTTCTTTTCCTTTTAGGATCATAGGAAGATTCAGCCTTTGGAGATTCTGGTTTTAAGGATTCAGGTTGGGGTGGTGGAGATTGAGCTTGTGGTGCTGGCTTGAGAGGGATTGAAAGAAAGTCCTCACTGTTGACTTCAAAAGCTAGATCAAGAATGGCTTCTATAAGCAGCAGTTCATCAGACACAGAGGATAACTCTATAATTCCTTTCGCAGCATGGACTTCAGCTTTGGAAGTAATTTTCAGAGCTTCGGAAGAGAATAGAAGTGCTTCCGAAGCTTGAGCTTCCACTTCAAAAGTTGTTCTCATAGCCTCGGAAGTAGCAGGAACTGCACTATCTGTCCCTACTGAGTCACTTGCTGGGCCATCAGTCTGTGTATCCCCTTCGAAGTCAATCTTGGGTTCAACAGAGACCTTAGGTTGACCAACTTCCACCTCAGAGGTAGATGATGCAGTCAACCTTTGAAAATCTTTAACCCCAAAGTAAGCAATGGCAAGATCAGGTGAGGGTTGTTCAAGTGAGGAGCTTATCAGAAACTGGGTTAAAAATTTGTTAAGGTCTATAAGCATCCTTGGATCCACTTGAAATGAAATGGGGGGTGGTTGAGGAAAGATGGCTACAAGTTGCTGCTGTTTGGGGTAGAAAGAATAAATGGCAGTATGGGATTCTACTTGAGTTTATATCTCCTCATGAGTGTGAATAATTATCTCCTTATCATGTCTTTGTTTTGTATATTCTCCCCCTTTTTGGTAGCATCATCTTGAGAAGTAGATGAGCTAGAGGAAGAAATCAAAGAAACCTAAGTATGTACATGCCTAACAGACTTCTCAATTTGTTTCTCAGCTAGTTGAGCCTTGAGATTTTCAATCTTAAGTTGCTGAGTGGTAGACCTATTTTCTAAAGTCTTAACCTTTGATTCAAGATTAGAGATTTTGGTAATTAGGTCACTGATGGTGAGTTGCAGACTACCCTCATCTCCTTTTGAAGAATCATCAGGAGATGAGATAACATACCTAGTATGTTTATCCTCATCACCAGTTATGGTTTCTTGGCGCCCTGGATACCCTTGCAGACTGATGTCTCTTTGAGAAGCATCAATGGGCAAGGTTTCCATAGATTCAGTCTGACTAATGTTACCACTATCCTGAGAGGCTATTAACACACGTTCAATAGTGGCAGCTGAATCTACATGAGTCACCTCCACTCCGGTTGGACTCACCTCAGTTTTGTCTTGCTGATGTGGGCTATATATCAGAGGTTCCCAGGGACTCAGTTGATCTTGAGAGGGGTGAGGTACATTAACATCATCGCCCTGAGAAAAAATGATATTCTCATCAGGTAGGGTTAAAAGGTCAAGAATGAATATAGAGGTTATATCTATTAACCCGGGATCTTGGTCAGCACCTAGTGGCTTTTCTGCAAAAGCAGTTGATCCAATGATGTGGCTATCCCTTTTAGGCTGCTCAGGAGAGTGTTGAGACTCACCTTGAGGGCTTATGGCTTGGGTAATAGGCTTAATAGGTTGAGACTGAGGAGACTCAACACTGATATTAAGGTCAATTATGGAGGATGGTTGGACCTCTGACTGAGTGGGAGCCCTGGATTCCACTCTAGTCTTTTTGGTTTGAACAGAGGCGACTTGACCAATCAGAGAAGATTGATCAAGGGTTCATTTGGGGCGTATTTCGTATGCGATTTTAATTAGGTGTGAAGATGTGGATGGCAGTGTAGTGGTGGTGTCTGGTGGGGGCTCATCACTTGCTGGGCTTGCAAAGATGTCACCATGAGCCATTGGCTTAAGCATACCTAGAAGGAGATCAGTGAATCTTCCAGTAAAGTTGGTGGACACCTTCTTCAATGTCTTGAAGATGCCAGGCTTCATGTGAGGGACCAGTAAAACATGATCAAATTATAGTTTATCCTGGCGCAACTCACAGTTGATAATGTGCTGAATGAACCGAGGATACATATAGAATGAATCCGTGGTGAGATTCCTACTCAAATTATTCAGTACAAACCTTGAGTAGTTGAAGCGAAGGTCTTTTACCAACCCATGGACTAGGAAGCCCAGATCATAGGGAATTTGATCCCATCCCCCTGATTTGTTGGATAGGCTGTGCAGGACAATGTGAAGCAGGAACTTCCAGTTGTAAGAGAAGTTGAACTTGTAGACCGTAGATATGCTCACATCTCCTCCACTTCCCATTTGAGTGTAGGTTTCCTCCAAATCAGACTTGGGGAATTCTGTGGAGTCGCCTTCATCATGGAGTTCCAGATGCTCCCTGATGGTTGATTCACTAATGATGATCTCCTGTCCGCAGATCCTTGATCTGATGACCCTTTCATCATTGATTGTTTTGCTTCAACCATTGGCCCAGAATTTGGCTATGTTGTTTGAGTAGATGGTAGGGTTAACAGTAAGGGAGTAAAATATGTTGATTGAGAAAGAAATTGAACGATAAGGGCAAAATTGTCATCCCTTGAAGAGTCAAGGATGGCGACTTGGTTGTGTTAGGGATTCAAAGCCATTGTTCAGATGGAAACTATTTGATTGAAGTGGAAAAATAGCAAAAGCAGGATGACGAAGATGAATAGTGAAATTTTGGGGTTTTGATGAACGGTAAAGAAAAGTAAGAAAGAGAAACAACTGGTTATTTTATATGGTGAAAAATCCACTGGATAAGGTGAAATGATAGATGAAAAGATGGTTCAAGGTTCAAATGGATGTAGGTGTCAAGTGATATGATGAAAAAGATTTAAAATTACGGCTAATTGTTGTTCTCGAACAATAACTCTAAAGTAAAATAATGTCGGGCCCAAAGATTTCCGTTGCACAGTAACATTTCTTCCGAGAGTTAAAACTCTTCCGAAAACAAACGAGTTTGTTTTCAAAGATTTTATTCTGAAGGCAAACGTTGGTTTACAACCACATTTGCTTCCGAGAACAATAAATGCTTCCGAGAATTTAAGTTAATAAGCTGCGGAAAACAATTTGAAAGGATGTCAAAATTTCTTCCGAGGCCAAAAACTCTTCCGATGAAAATTTTCTTGAGTGAATTTTACTCTTTGGAAGAGTTATGTGAAACTCTTCCAAGGCTATAATTCTCTTCGGAAGATTTCTTACTTAGAAAATTTTTACAATTTTGAAAAAGTTTTTGGCAACATGGCTTAGATTGTATTTAGACAACATAGACAAGACACATTTTAAAAGGTTTTCAAAAGAGAAAGATTAGTCAATGTTAATCATTCCAATAGCTATAATTAAATATTTAAATATTTGTTCATCAAAGGCTTTTGTGAACAAGTCAGCATATTGTTCATTTGAATTGACTTTTGACTAGCTTGATTAGATTTTTCTCATGAATATCTCAAATGAAATGATACCTGATATCAATATGTTTTGACTTGGAGTGCTTGATTGGATTTTCTGTGATAGAAATGGCACTCTTGTTGTCTATGTGGATAGGAGTCTCCATGAAGTTGAAACCATAATCCATCATCTGATTCTGAATCCAAAACAGTTGAGCACAACAGCTTGTAGTAGCAATATACTCAGCTTCAGTAGTTGATGTGGATACACATGATTGCTTCTTACATTGCCAAGAGATAATCCTTCCACCAAGAAATTGACATCCTCCTGATGTTGATTTCTTATTGATATTGCAGCCACCATAATCACTGTTAGTGTAACCATAGAGGTTAAAATCCCTATTCTTAGGATACCAAAGACCTAATTTAGGAGCTCCTTTGAGGTATCTAAGAATTCTTTTGGCAGCAATCAGGTAAGACACCTTGGGAGAAGCCTGATATCTTGCACAGATGCATGTTGCAAACATGATATCAGGTCTACTTGAAATGAGATACATCAAAGATCCAATAATTTCCCTGTGCTGATGCTGATCAGTATCATCCCCATCGGAATCAGGACTAAGATTGTGATTTCTGGGTATAGGTGTCTTGCCTGGCTTACAATCTGTCATATCAAATCTTTCTAAGATATCTTTGACATACTTAGAATGATTGATGAAGAACCCTTCTTCCATCTGCTTCACCTGAATTCCTAGGAAGAAATCCATCTTACCCATGGAACTCATTTTAAACTTCTTCCTTATGATGACTTCAAAGTCTTTGCATATTTGGTCATTTAAGGAACCAAATATGATGTCATAAACATAGACTTGTACAAGCAACATATCCTTCCTAGACTTCCTTATGAACAAGGTTTTGTCTATTATGCCTCTGGTATAGCCATTCTTGAGAAGGAACTGAGACAGTGTCTCATACCACAGCTTACGTGCCTCGTGCCTGATGCAACCCATAAAGAGCTTCATCAAGTTTGCACACATAGTTGGGATGTTGTGGGTCTTCAAATCCGGGTGGATGGCACACATAGACTTCTCTGTCGATATCCCCATACAGAAATGCACATTTCACATCAAGTTGATAGACTTTGGAGTTCTTGGATGCAGCAAAAGCAAGAAAAATTCGCACAGCCTCAAGTCTTGCAAAAGGTGCAAAGACATCTGTGTCTATGCCTTCCTTCTGTATGTATCCTTGAATAACAAGTCTAGATTTGTTCTTAATTATCAAACCTCTATTATCTTTATTGTTTCTGTACACCCACTTAGTGCCAATAAGAACCTGACTAGGTGGTAATGGACATAAGTTCTATACGTTTTGCCTCTTGAATTGAAGCAACTCCTCTGGCATTGCTTCTATCTAGTTGTTGTCTTTGAGGGCTTCTTCCACCTTCTTTGGTTCCATTTGATAGAGAAAACATAAGTACACGCAGACATCCACATTGTGGGTCTGACTTCTTGTTTTCACACCTTCTGAGACATCTCCAATGATGTTCTCACCTGGATGAGTGTTTTGTATCCTGAGCCTAGGAGTCACATCTAGTTGCATAGATAGATCTAAGTTTGAAAAGCTTTGCTCAAGATTTTGAACATCATCACCAGCTGATGTCTTACATTCATTCAATGAGGACTGATTCAATGAATGTGTGACAGTATCAATGGTATTTTACTAAGAAGCCGGATCCACAGTTGCCTGTTCCTCATGATCACTATCTTCATCAGCTTGGTGTTGAAAACTTAAGTTAACTATTGAGTTATGTGGCTCAGTTGGCTAATAGCTTGATGAAGCTCCATTGTTTCCTAGGATATTCAAGCTTTTAGGATTTTCAGTTCAAGGAGCTTGATCTTCATTTCTTCTTGAAGAAATTGGAATAGTCTTGATAACTCAAACATTTGATCTTCGTAGGTGTCACTTTGAATTCCTGTTCCAGCTGAAACATTCTCACAAGATGGTTTAGAATAGTTTGGAAATAATTCTAAATTGAAGATATATTCAGGACCATTGCCCTTAACACAAGGTGTGTGCTCATTGACAACAATATTGGATGATTCCTCAAATTATTTACTTTTGATATTATACACTCTATATGCAATAGAGGTTGAGGAATATCCAACAAAGATAGTATCATCAGACTTTTCAGGAAATTTTCCTAAATTGTCTTTTATATTAAGGATGGTACATCTACTTCCAAAGGACCTATGAAAGCCAATGAATGGTGGCCTCTTATTCCATAGCTGATAAGGGGTTTTTCCATGTGGCTTACCTATAAGAACCATGTTCTGCATATAACATGCAGTGCTGACTGCTCCTAGCCAAAAGGTTAATGGCAATTTTAAGTCAGCTAACATAGTTCTAACAGCCTCAATTAGTGTCCTTTTTCTCCTCTCAGAAACACCATTCTGTTGAGGAGTTCTAGGAGCACTATATTGTCCGGCAATCCCTTTTGGGGTACAGAATGAGTCAAGAACTTGATTCTTAAACTCAGTCCCTTGATCATTTCTAATTATTTTTACCTTGTGGTCTATTTGATTTTCAATTTTAAGAATAAAAGATTTTAAAGTTTCAGCAGTTTCATCTTTAGTTCTTAAAAAGAAAACCCATGTAAATCTTGTGATATCAACAATCATAAGGCAATATGATTTCCTTCCAATGCTCATTATGCTTGTAGGACCAAATAGATCCATGTGCAACAAGTGTAATGGGGTGGTGATAGAGTTGACCTCTTTGGATTTATGTGAAACTTTATGTTGCTTCCCTTTTAGGCAGGCAACATAGTTGTCCTTACAGAAAAATTCCTTTTTAGGCACACCATGTACCAAATGATTTTTAACCAATTTATTTATGGTTTTTAAATTAACATGGCACATTCTTTTATGCCAAAGAGTTAACTCATCACCATTTGCTTTGGAAAGAAAGCATGATACTTCACCCAGTAGGAAAGCTTTGTTCATATCTAGCTTGTACATATCCCCTCTCCTGGAAGATCTAAGAAGCTCTAATTCATGAGGAATTGTCATCCCAGGTTTGAGGATGATGTACTAATGTTCTGTTAAAAGCATTTGGTGCTTTTGATCATAGAATTGAGAAACACTAAGGAGATTATGATCAAGTTGTTTGACAAGTTTACTTTCTTAAATTTTAACTTACCATTGGACACACTACCTCTACCAGATATGTATCCTCTAGCTTCACCTCCAAACTGAACAGGACCTCCATCAAAATGTTCAAACTGTTATAGGAGAGATCTATTCCCTATCATGTGCCTGGAGCATTCACTGTCTACAATCCAAATATTTTCATTTTTTAATGTAGATATTCCTGCACATAAGGTGAAATGATTAGTTACTATTGGAAACCCAAGCTTTTTTGGTCTTGGGCACTTCTAATTCAGATGATATAATTGAACCAAAATGTATGCATGGGGGTTCAATTATAGTTTGTGAAGAAGAGGATTGGGCTGCAACATCTTTTCTGATTTTCCATTCCATCCTATGGTTGATCAAGCTTGATGAGCCTGAAGAGGCTTGTGCAGTTTAACTTGCTTTCGAGGCTTCTTTTTTCTCGAAAGAAGTTGTCACCACCTTTTCTTCTGAATAGTCTTCTTTCGAAAGGTTTCAAAGGATTCCTTTTGTTCTTTTGTTTTCCTTCTGAAGCTAGTATGCTTTTGGAAATGCTTGCTTTTGAAGGCACTCTAGCTTCTAGGGAAAACTTGGGAAGCTTTTGTTTGTTCTTATGTTTGTCTTCTGAAGTCAGTTTCCCTTCGAAAGGATAAGCCACTTCTAAAAGCAACTTGGCTTTGGAAACAAACTTTCCTTTTCTTAACACTTGGGCCACATGGTACGGTCTAAATATGAAACCCTCCTTGACTCCTTTCTTAACATTAGATACATAATGTGTGCTTACTGGATTGTAGTAACAATCTTCAGACATGTGGTTATACAGGCCACATATTATGCATTCAATGTTAATTTTGTTGGAACACGTTGATGGTTGCTTCTGGAGCTTCTTTTCTTCATTATCAACGTTCCCCTTCAATTCTTGATCATTTTTCAGAACAGAAATGCTGGTACTACATTTTTTTCTGAATTAGGATTTCCAACCACTTGAAATCCAGCTGATATGAATACACCCTTTTGCTTTGGGTCTATCTTTAACTTTGACTCAACCACCTTCTTGGTAGTTTTTCTTAATGCCCTGATTTTGTTTCTTCTAGCTTTGGTGGTTAAGGGTTGATCATCAGCTGTGGGGATGAGGTTTTCTACCTTATCCTTACCTGTGGTGGTTTCCATTATTGCATCAATCTTCTGCTTTTTGGGTAACGGGTCAGCAGTTGGAACCTCTTGCTCCTCTACACCACATCTGGACTGTTTAGTAGACACAAAGGAGTGTGGTGGAGCAATTTCATTGGTTCCCAACCTACTTTAGTTTTGATAACACACCTTGGAGTGGGATGATGATGCAATGATGGTATTGAAGTTATGCTCTTCAATGGCATACTTCTTAGCTTTAGCCTCAACTATCACTAGCTGGGCTTGAGCCTCAGTCAACTTGGAGATTAAATCTTTTATTTGAGCCTTGTAATTTGAATGTTCATGTTTTAAAGAGAACACAATTTTCTCTAACTCTTCTATTTTGAGTTTGTAGTAAGATTCTGCTCTCTTAAAATCTGATTTTAGAATATTTAAAGACTCAATATCAGATTTAGTTTCCATGTTGTAGTCCTGATACAATTTGACCTTAGCAATATAGGCTGGAGTACAGAGATGTTCATATACCTTAATGTCTTCAGTTCCAGCCCTGAGAGCTTGAGAAGGAGTGACATCTTGCACCATGAAGCTCCAATCAACTTCTTGAGTGACAACTGCAGTTTGTTGCTCAGTGGATTTGGTTGCAGCTTTAGGGGTAGGAGGATGTTGGGAGGCTTGAGTTACTCTAGGATTAGATCTAGGAGCTTTGCATTCCCTTGCAAAATGACCAAGCTGGTTGTAGTTGTAGCACTTAGCCATTGTCTTGTGAAACCCAAATTTGCTGTTAGTTAGGTTCTAAGGGAACCGCCTTCCAGTTCTTTTGAAGAACTTCTTTGCTCTGTAGGTTAGGAGAGCCATCTATTGGACAATGTCCATGTATTCTACATCATCTGGGCTGAAACACTCCAGATCATCAAAATAGAATTAAAAATCTCTAGAGTATTCACTCTTTGAAACAAAGGCAACTATCCTGGAAAGGATTTTGATAAGCCTGCTGAGACTTGGTTGTCTTAAGGAATGTGATATAAGGCTCAGAAGAAGATGATGACTGTTGAGGGAAGTTCAGGTATAGCTAGGGCTGGGGAGTTCTTGAACTTTCAGCAACATGTAAAGCATTGCTGACTGAAGAATTAGTGATACTGTTCATTTGATGGATTTTCTGAGATTCCATTTCCATACCGTATCCATCAAGGATTCCATATAGTTCAGTCATGGTAAGAGTGTTAAGATATTCAGTTCTCTTGATTGAGACACAATAGAAAGTCCACTCATGAGGCAGTGCACTCATGAATTTTCTTACTATGTCTCTTTTCTCAAGAATCACTCCCATAGACTAAAGAGAGGTGATCAAGTCCATGTATCTAAAGTATTGTTGGCTCAAGGTCTCACCAATAATATATGTGAAGTTCTCAAACTTTTGCTTCAGTGCATGTTTCTTTGACTCCTTGGATTTAGCAAAACTAGAGTACATCAGCTTTAAATCCTCAAAGAGTTCTTTGGTAGACTCACATTGCTTAAAGCCTACCATTGTAGAATTTGGTATAGCAGTAAGCAAAACATTCATGGCTTTGGAGTCAATATCCATTCTCTTATAGTCTTCATCAGAGTAGTCTTCAATGGCCTTCTCAATCCCCATTTCTCATTAGAGATGCCACCTTTGGCTTGTATGGACCATGGGTAACAGACGTCCATATTCGGCTATCCTGGTACTTGATGAAGCCTTTAATGCGGATGCACCAGGTCTCAAAATCATCAGGAGTGATGGTAGGAGCCTTGGTCATAGTTCCCATCTCAGACTCAGAGGACTTCTGGTTGAGAGCCATTAGAGTGAAGTGAGTGAGTATGAAGAAATAAGGGTGATCTAGGATGGTAAAATCTCACAATTAAGAGCCTAAAAAGCTCTGATCCTAATTGCAGGATCGGTGTTTGTCTCACAACACAAGATGATCACACAAACTCACTTAATATCACTCAGTTTGATAAAGCAGAATCCTAACCAAGTTCACAGGTAATATAATAAGTTCAAACAGAAAACATAAGAGCACAAGAGTGGTTTTCAAGATACTTGTATATATTACTTCTCAACTCAGTATTACAAGACTCTTACAACCATGGTTACTAAGTTACATGGAGAAACTATATATACCACTATCTACAGCCGGTTATACTTGGAAAACCAGCTGGAACTTACAACTAGACAAATACTACATCGTTTAGAAGTAAGGTATCTAAGATATAATAATAATATTTTAGATTAGGTAGTCATGACATGTCCATGACTTACCTTTTGTCACAAACTAAAAGTGGCAACTGTACTAAGCTGAGAATGATTGAACAGTGGATTAAAGTAAGGTTGATTACATGGGCGTGGGAAAGCGCCATGTAGTCTATCAGAGTGGCAGCGAGCTGTCAAACAAACCATACTTATGTCCACTGGTTCATAGTTAGTTCTTCCGAAGCTAAATGGCTTCAGTAGAACAAAATTCTTCCGAGGCCATTTATACTTCGAAAGAATCAACTTCTTCTGACTGTCTACAAGTCTTCAAGACTTTATTCCTTGGAAGACATTGTCTTTGAATCTTCTAAGTTGCATACTTCGGAGGAATAAGAACTTAGTCTCGGAAGACTAAGTTCTTTCTTTGGAAGTTCTTCACATTTGAGCTTCAGAAGATCTTTGACTTAGCTTTGGAAGAGCAGCTTGTTCCTTCAGAAGACCATTTGTTTAGCACATCAAAATATATCTAAGTGTGGTTTTGGTTGCACCAGCCTCATTAGATCCAACAAGTTCCTTTGAAGGGAAACTAGACAACATTCATCAAAGGAATGGGTGATGTGGTGGAGGCTAAGCCTCCCAGTTGTCTAGAATGGTTGGTGGAGATGTAACAACGCCCACAAAAAGAGGGGTTGGGGGTATTTTTTTTCTAGTCAGCAATATGTTATTCCACATATTGTAACTTATTACAAGCATCATCCCAAGAAGGGAAGGAATTAATGATAATCAATGCGAAAGGTGTAAAACTGAGAAGGCAAGCCATAAACATGATGAAGAACTTTTTGGTTGTCATTTAGCGGGCAATCAACCGCAAGAAATTGATCGATGAGTTACCAGATCTATTGGCAATACACTTCAAGATAATGCATGGCGGAAATAGTCAAGTTGGTGAGTTCATGTTGAAGCACTAAGGCTTGAGAGCTCATGTATCCAAGAACAAATTCTGGACCTATTTCCAAGCCTCGTAGGCAGTAGATTCATTGACCAAAACTTGAACAAGGTCTTTAGATAAAGTCACATACATCCATTGTAAGAGGATTGTATCAGTCTTCTCCCAAGGTGGATAATAGGTAGTTGTTTTGCTAGGGGTCGGCAAACCGTCGATGTGACGAATGACATCGTACCCTTTCGCATGGAGGAGGAAAAGCTTCACGCAAGAAGAGTATGAAACTTTAACGTCATTAAGTACATGAACTTTGTGTTGAATATTGATGACATTGTATATGAGATGAATGGTTTGTGATTTAGCATTAGTTTTGTCCACCATGAAGATGGTGGTGACAATTAAAAGAAAACAAAAAAAGGAAAAATGAAGGAAAGGGATGGCTAGGGAGATCAAGATCAAAACGTCGAAGGTGATACCATGTAAGAAAGTATATTTCCTTGATTTTCACTCATCCCATTGATATATATTACAATCAAAGGAGTAAAATAGGGAACTAAATAAAGGAATACAATTGACTTTGTTAAACTAATGATTACATAATAGTTATGAAAACACATGCTAATAATATTAAGATGTTATCAATCAACCGTAAAATCCTAAGACATAAGTAAATTATTCAACGTAAAACTTACTTTTACATGTAACTTTAAAAAAAGATCTAGAGCATAACACAAAATTCGCTTGTGTCTTTTGATTGTTAGTACATGATTGATAGTCTAAAACAATTATGTTCTGATGGTAGATAATGGCAATGATAGCTTGTGTGTTTTAATTGTTAATGGATGATGTGGTGATGACAGCTTTATGGGTGTGACCGGTAGGAAACAGTGGTTGTTGTTATCAAGTGGGATTATGGATTGGTTAACAACATAGAAAACATATTGGGTATGCACATATGTAATCAAGTATTAGACTTATCAAGAACACAATACGAAAAGTCAAGGGGGTTAAAATTTGGAGATTGAATTCTTGTGATTATAAAATGAATTGATCAGATGTTCTTGCACATGAATCTCCTATATATACCTTACCTACTCGACAGTTATAAATGGTTATTGGTGCCAAAAAAAGACCACTTATTGGTACTCACCGGCTGCCACTTTAACCAATATGTTTCTGTGCTTATTCCTAATCTATGCATTTAAATATATACAAGTAAAAATACATATATGCATAGTAATGTTTAAGGTAATATAGATTAATAAATAACTTCCGCCCCTAAGCTAGATTCACTAATGAATGGGGTGCTCGGGTAATGATTTGTTAGCCTCCACGAATGCTTTGAAGGCTGTCTTGAAATCAAATCTTTGTCTCTTGATCCTCTCCTTTGCACTGATCCAATTATCTTTCATAAACAAAACATATTGACCAAGTTGTTGGTCATGTGGATTAGTCATTCCAACCTTGTCTTTGTCCTTATCACCTTCACTTCTATTGATTCTTGGATCATGAATTGATGTGCTTGCATCCTCAGTTAACTTCATAACTTTGTATTTAATCCTGTAAATCTTGTATTTTTGTTCCAAGACATCAAGGTAGAGAGCATAAGTAACTCGTCCAAAGTAGCCTTCTTCCCACTTGAGTTTGAGTTCTCTATCAATCATAAACCATGTATTGTTGAAAGTGACCTTCTTGTGACCCCGACCCTTCTCATTTTACCATCATGTAGAGGTCTAATAGGTTGATGGTTCATTGACTGTCAATTCATTGTGAGATAGATCTCTTGATGGTGATCATACGATATTGGTGTAGGAGCCAACCCACTAATTCATTGAACCTTCCCTTAAAACCCTCTATATTTGATAACATAGTTACGATCTTCCAGTAAGTCAGTATGTATACATATGATTGATGGACTTTGTTTAAAAATTTTAAGAATTACTTCATTCCCATCAATCTCACTTGGTCCCATATTCAAATATTTAAAATATACTTAATATAAATAATTTCTTTGAACATTTATGCTCAAGTTCTTTAGATAAAATTTCTTGTCTTTCATGGTTTGCTTACGAGTTTTGCTGACCTGAGTAATATACAATATAGTTCATCAGATCAATGTCTTGAAACATTGGTTTGATCTGACACTGTCTCCCTTAATTCTTATCTGATATCCTTGTAGGATTAGTTGATCAAGACTTAAACAAATTTATAGCAATTCGGGTGTGTAAAACACACTATTGATCTGAATTAGTAAAACACAATCAGTTCTTACTTCTACCATCCCTATACCCCTTAATAACAAAAAATCATAATATTGAGTTCTTTCAACACCAAACGATTGATATATTTGTTTGAACACCAATATACTACATGCATAGTGATTCTTAAATGTTGTAGTAGCCTGCTAAGTGTTTGTCCAATTGCATGTGTTTGTGCCCAACACAACATATTCTTCATTATATTAATCCCGTGAATGGTCATCTCATAATCCAGCTAGTGTAACCAATGCGCTTTCCTCTTCAAACTCCTTACGTTTGCACTCTTTGATTAGATGACCAACTTCATGGTAGTGGTAGCAACTTTTTGGCCTTTTTGATTGTTTCTTGTATGTTCACTTCCCTTTCAACATGTGTGTTCATCGGTGGTGGATTGGGTTCCACTTGTTTAACTGCTTTTTTAATCAAGAGTGTTTTTGATCAAATGGGTTATGGGTTAAAATTGGCTTTGGATACTAGTTTGTTTTTTGTAGATTAATTGAATTTTAAATTGAGGTATTTTTGAATCTTTTTTTTACACCACTTGTTTGCAATGGGATTTGAACCCTCAATCTAGAAACACCTTACTAAACACCTTGATACAATTAGACTACAAGCTCTTTGGTTCAAATTGGATATTACAAAGGTATTTTTACAATTGAGTCTTACTGAACTATCCTAAAATATTTCCTTATTACAATATGATCTAATGTGTTTGGTCGTGCAAGTAGTTTGGTAGATAAAATGATCGTTTACATGTTATGAAAAGATGCATGTTCCTAATTTTCGATCTTTTAAATTCAAGAGTGTGAATTACATTTATGGATGTTAATATATAGAAAAGTCACTTCGTCCTTTAAATTGCTATGATGATTAAATTGGTTTACTAGACTTAGTACTTGTTGGAACATGCATACTAAGGTGGGGACAATAAACACTATGACATATTCATCCTAATGTATGGATGTTGTAAAGTGATGTAATATGTCATATTGTATGCTTACATATACACCAAGAACTATAACCTGCAAATCAAGATTCAAGGCATGCAATTAAGAGGCAAGAGCCACACATAGGAAGTACTTTCTCATTGATATCCAAGCGATGAAGACCAACACACAAAATTGGTTTTTTCAAACACACCTTTATGTAAAAGACTACAAAAGAGATCCCAAACTTCAAACACCACCCCTGCAACCTGAAGGAGGACCATCCAATGGTGATATGCATTTCTTCTGTAGTTCCAACAACCTTTCAACATCAAAATTGTGTTTTTTGATTAGTTTTCTTTTACGTGACAAAAATAGCCTCCTCATAAGATCTTGATAAGATGGATCTTTTGAAGTAATGAGGAAGTATGCATAACCTAAAATCAAACCAGACGAGGTGGTGAAGAATGTAATTGGTTCCATAACATCCCATGAAAATTCCCAGAATGTTAACCGGAAAAAGAGGGAAGCTTGTGCTAGTGAGACCCCGAGCCCGGCCCAAAGAATGCATCGAACTTGCTTGTGTGCTTGCGCATCAATTGCATCTTGCTTTGCTTGTAGTTTCTTCAATTCGTCCTTTCGTGGATCGCCTTCAGGCATTAGGGTGAGAGGAATGGCTCTTCTAACCATATCCAACACCTGATTATTATTAAAAGTACATTATTAGTTTGATGTAAATGTTGTTATTAACTGTAGATTACTAAAATATATGGAAAGACACTTGAAAAATTGGAATTAGTTTTGTTCTTGATGAATTAAATATGATTGTAATGCAATTACATGATCAAAAAAGGGGATGAATGAAGAGATATTGGAAATTCAAATTGGAATTTATAAGATCATAAAAAATTAGGGGGTGTCCATTGATAGGGCCTCTTACGATAACCCTTCGACTCAGTTTTAGATCAAAGGTGTCCAAAGAATGCTATCAGCTTTTTCTTACAACATATGGAAAATTTAAATAGTTCTAAAATATAAGGGGAACAATTTGAATCAAGTTCTTAAAGCAATCAAAAAATAAATCTAATCGGGTAATTCAATGAATCTGTTCATAACAACTTTTAACTAAAAACTATGGAAGAGTTGCAAATTCCACCTCGATCATATAGCTCAATTGATAACTAGACCAATGTTATATGATCTATTTTCCCTACAAGATATCAGGATTCGACGAAATTTTCATGCAATCAGACATGTATAAATAGTTACAAGAATGTTATCAGATGCGTACCTTATGGGGATGAAGATGAACTTTATCTCTAATTATGAAAATAACACCACCATCATCAAGAACTTTCGCAACCTCCTTTGCTTCGTCCACAGATTTCGCAACACCCATATTCTCACATGCCTTTAAAAGTTCCTTATAGTGAACCACCTCATTACCTCTGGTACTTAACTTCATCTTTAATGTCTCAATATCCACTGATCCCATCACTTATTCACTTCCTTGTATGATACATGATCCAAACCATTTCCTGATGCCCACTCCATTTATACCACCGGCAGAACTTGAGAACAAACAAACACGTAATAAAATAACACCACCATCATCAAGAAGTTCGCAACCTCCTTTGCTGCGTCCCAGATTTCGCAACACCCATCTCACATGCCTTAAAAGTTCCTTATAGTGAACCACCTCATTACCTCTGGTACTAAACTTCATCTTTAATGTCTCAATATCCACTGATCCCATCACCTTATTCACTTCCTTGTATGATACATGATCCAAACCATTTCCCTGATGCCCCACTCCATTTATACCACCGGCAGAACTTGAGAACAAACAACCACGTAATAGATTATTGGATTCAACAATATTGGTTGTAATGAACCCGACAGACCTTAATTTAGACCTACGAAACGCTGACGAGATGCTTTGTTTCAGCAATGGACACCACATCTTAAATGTTGGACTTTATGTTTTAATGTGTAGGTATAGATCAGTGCATGTAGATGTGCAATTTGATGTTGATGGTGTAATAGTTTGAAAGATGAAGAGCTTTTGAGTGATTTTAAAAACAAGTGAAAATCAAGAACGCTGATGTATGATGATGCCACTTTTCAGGAGAGGAATTAAGAGAAAAGAGGGGATAGAAAAACGGGGGGAGAGAGGGCTCTGATTAAGTGTAATGACAATGTTTTTACGTGTTATGATGGAATGCAATAATAGTATATGTGTGTATTGGGTACTTTTGTATTTTACATGTTTTAGGATATTGCTTCATCCGCAAAGCAACACAAATGCCATCATCTTCCTCGTATTGTCGTTTGAGACAATGATTGTCTAAGTTGGCTCGTCTAACCATATATATATATATATATAATTATATAATATATATAATATATATATATATATATATATACTTATTTTTATCTACGTTTCCACATAATTTTTTCAAAATCGTGCTGTTTGTATTTCTCGTCACAACACGCGGGTTCACATCTACTAGTTTAGCAAATAGTCCACATAATTTAGCACATATAACACCTTTAGGGTCTAGTTTGAAGACGTTGGATGTTTAAACTTGTGGTTTTGGTTTATAAAATGAGTGAACTTTAGCTTCCGTTATAAAATCTGCTAAATTTATATATAACTGATTATTGTACCTCTTTGACAAAGCACATGAACATTATATAATAACTAAAATGTAACTGTTATACTAAAAATCCAACCCTCTACCCCTACCTCCTCCTCGAATTCCGTCGTCGTCAATCCTATCAAAATCAATTTTGATTCATGATAGTCAAAATCAAGTTCAAGTTTTACCTAGAATTTAGTTTGATCGATGACCAATCCTATTAAAAGGTGCGGGATATAAATTAAATACATAATTTAAATAGGATGTAGCTAAACATATCATCCTCTGTTGAACGTATATATCCCCCCTATAAAGAATTTAGTTATTTAATCATGGTGGCTATCAAGTTTTGTTTAACAGCATCCGTTAAATATTTGTAGAAAAAATAATAATTAACTAAACTGGTATAATATCAAATTTCTATAGTCATCCGTGCGCTCTATGTTTGACGAAAATCATAAACCCCTTTTAGTCACTTATTCTACCCGAATCAGCGTCAGACGCGAATAAATATATAACCGACTACGCTTCTCATATTAATAGTTGGAGAATTAGGTTTCAAAAAGCTTGCAGCTCTTACGGTATCGATTTGTTTGTAAACGAACCAAGTTGGCTTAGCTCGGTTTGTATATAAACAAACCAAGTCGAGTCCAAGCCCTAGCCAAGTCGGCTAGCTGGCTCTTTTTCACATAAAACCTAAACTTTTAGTTTTTTAATGTTTTTCTTCATATTAGACGCAATAAGTTATCAGTTTTGATGATAATTTGGATTTATGATAATGTTGTTTCCATGGTCAGATAACTTCTTGAAAGTCATACGATTTAAAACTTTAAGACACCTATTATTTTAGAGAACTAACTATTTAACGACCTTAATGCTAAAATGTTAATTGTTACAACTTGGTTATGCATTGAACTTTAGTTATAAATTTTGTAGTCCATCAGCTTCGTATTATTTGTTTGTTAAAAGTATTATTTATGTTCTTATACATGTATGTATATATATGTGTGTATACGTTTGTGTGTGTACGTATATCTATCGATGTGTGTAAAAATAATAAACTTTAAAAATAAAGTTGTTTGCCCGAGCTTTGTACGAGTCGAGTTGGAGCCTGGCAACTCAGCTCGTTAAGATAGATGACCTGAGTCTATCTCGGCTTGAGTTGTTAACAGCACTACCCTTTTTGTGCACGGATAAACACCGACCTCTTTATCAAACGACAACCAAACATCGCAATCCACTTCGTGAACAATGATTTAGGGGTCTCTTTCGAAAAATATAAATCTGTTAATGATTTTAACATTTTGAATTGATTAAAATTTTTGAAATAATCTTCTTCGCCTTCATTCAATATATCCGATCGAGGACCTAAACTTTCACTCTTATGGTGGTAGAAGCTGAAGTTTAAGGTGGGTCACGATAGATTGAAGCATGCATGGGATAAAAGGAGGAGAGAGTAGCACTAGCAATGTATCAGGAATAATGAAGGTTTGGGATTCCTTTTATTTTTTACTAGATTAGTACACACCGTGTATAGCATAGTTTAAATAAATATAATATATAAATAGCTAGTAATGGTAATTTATTAATTATAAAACAAAATTTCAAAATAATATATGTTTGAAATTATATAATGTAAGGATTATAAGTAATAAAACATGATATTATTCTTTTTAACTTTTTTTTTTTTATTTTATTTTGTTACTCAATACAAACATTAAATAGTTTATTTCAAAACAACCCATTTTAATAAAATGTCATTTTTAAAATTTTTGTACTAAAATTAGTTTTAGAATGATTTTATATTTTTATAACACCAATTTTAAAATATTTCATATTTTTATAAAAAGTTGTTTCTTTAGAAATTACATTTATAAAAAGATCCCTTTCTTAATTTACTTAAAAACTATTTAATCTTAAAAGAAGTTAAATGATATTATTAGTAGTTAATGTAATTATTTAATATGAGAGAGAAACTGAAAAATTAAAATTTAGAAGATATAGAATTGTTCCAAGTGTCCACTCAAAACCTTAAAAAGATAAATTAGTTTTATCCTTTTCTTTGAGTAAATTAGATTAAATGTCTCTTGTGGTTTGTTAAAATGTAAGATAGGGTCATTTAACATAAACCTAGAGATTTTCTAACATAAGTCGCTATTAGAAATATTAGAGATCTCATGTAATTATTTAATGGAATAATGAATAAAGGGCATATAATTTTGAACTCAATCTTGGTATCCGAGGTCTCTCCCTAGCATAGGCGTTGGCCATCATTGATCATCACCTCTAGTTGACAACTTCTTTAAACCAGCTTTCAATCTTCTATTAACTCATCTCCACCCTCTATATTCTTGTTTTGTTCTTTGTTCTCCCTGGCACCATGGATAAATTACATTTCGTTATCACCATTCCAAATATCCACAACTTTATCCATGTCAAACTTGAGATGGAAGACAATTAGTACTTGAACTGTTTAAGATCATTGTTTCAAGCACTTGACCATATTCTCCTTCAATAAAAGCCGAATTCTTCCTCTAATGACAAAGAACCAGAGAAGAACAATGATGATTGAATTCATTTTGATGCAATCGTGCTACAATGGATTTATAGTACGATCTCTAAAGATCTACTTCATACCATTCTTAACATAGAGTAAACAACAACAGAAGCATGGGTAACACACGAGAATATGTTTTAGGATAATTGTAATTCTCGAGCTTTTATCTGGGATGCCAATTCAACAACACAAAGCTAGATTCTTTTTCAAGCAGTATTTCTTATTGTCAATCACTAAGGGTTCTATCAGGTCAGCTTATGGATTTAAGCTCTCCAGTATTGTAAGATTTATACTTAAAGGCTGATGCAACCAAGCATCCAAAGAGCTCCCAACATGCATGCATGAAGTATAGAGTAAAGTTACTTCTGAGTTTTTACACCACTCAAAGGAAATAAGCTAATGTAAAATCTTCCGAAGCCAAATGACAAAATCTTTCGAAGCCAAAGATGAAATCTTTTGAAGCTTCAGAGACAAAGTCTTCCGAAGCCAAAGACTGATTTCTTCAAAAGGCAGAGAAGACATGCTTTCTCTGATCACCTTTTGACTAAAGCTGAACAACTTTCTGGTGCCACTCTGAAGACACACCAACTTATATAAGTTGGTGAAAAGGTCCATGATTTTATCAACTGTTGATTATGGTCATTAGTCGGTAACATTCTACTTTTGTACCATTTATCATTTTTTTAATATATTAGGATATGACCTATGGCATGTCATAGTCAATAGTCAAAAGGCAATCTGCCTTTTGACTTTACATTAATCTTGTTGTCTAGATTAGTGTATCCAGCTGGCCTTCAAAGTATGGCCGGCTGTAGGATTTAGTATAAAGTGTCTCAATTACTTGTATCCTAATGTAAGCTTTGTAACACTTGTAAGAACTTGAGAGCAATATACATCATTCTTGAAAACCATATATGAGTGTTCTTGTTCTTATTCTTGTTCTTTTACTTGTGTTCTTTGTATCATCTAACCGGTTCCCTATTTGATCTGCTAAGTGTTTCATATCTTCTCCACCTTGTGCTTGCATTGACCACCCTTCATCGGTCCTGCAATTAGTATCAGAGCATTTCAGTCTCTTGATTGTAAGATCTCATCATCTTTGATCACTTCAGTTTCACAGAACACTTAACAACTCAAATGGTAGCTCTTGCTAAAGGTGATATGGAAACCGATACTATGACAAAGTCTCCACTGATCACTCATGATGACTTTGATACTTGTTGCCAACGTATGGAAGGGTTCATCAATTCTCAAGACAGCGAGATGTGGAGATTTGTTGTCGAAGGACCTCACATCCCAAGCACCTCTTTACCCACTACTGGAGGTAGGATGATACCAAGAGAAATGGATGACTATTCTGAAGAAGACTGGAAGAAGATTGACATAGATCAGAAAGCCATAAATGCCCTCCAAACTACTCTTCCAAACTCTATATACAGAGGCTTCAGGAAGTGCAAGACTGCTAAGCAGCTCTGGGATGCACTGAGGCTCATGTATGATGAGTCTAAGGAAGCTAAAGAGAACAAGAATGACCTTTTGAAGCAGCAGTTTGAGAACTTCACCTACAAGACAGGTGAAACCATGACTCAACAATACTTCAGGTATGTTGAGATTGTGGATACTTTGACTGATGTTGGAGTAAAACTTGAGAATAGGACACAATAAGGAAGTTCATATTCTCTCTTCCTAAACAATGGACTCACTATTGTATGGCCATCAAGAGAAATAAGAACCTCTCTACCCTTACTCTCACAGAGCTATATGGTATCCTCAGTGGCTACCAGATGGAGATGAACATGCAAAATCCATCAAGCAGCTCTTCTAACAATTAGTAGAGTTTAGCCCTTCATGTGGTTGAAAGGGATAGCATAGAACCACAACATCATCTTATATGCTTCCCTAAAAACTCATAAAAGGGTCCTTTCATCACCTTCCCCAAGACACCAAGGGAGAGCTACATCTAAGGAAGCCCATTCCAAGAGACAAGCTCTGCACAAGCCTTTGTGTCTACTGATGAAAGTTGTGGCAACTTTCTCTTCACCCTTGAAGTCTTGAACTGTATCCATCCAGATAATTTGGAGTATATGGAGATAGTCCAGCAGATGGCTCTTCTCACTCACAGGGCCAAGAAGTTCTACAAGAGGACAGAGAGAAAGTTTCCCAGAATATGGCCAGTGGAAAGTTTGAACTGGACAAAAGCAAAGTAAGTGTTACAACTGTAACCAGATGTGCCACTTTGCTAAAGAGTGCAGGGAACCAAGGACAAATGGTGGCCAAGCACAGCCCAGGCCAAACTACACTGATGCAGCTCCAAGAACCGAGAAGCCAGGCCATCCTAAACAACATGCTGCTGTTGCTGTTGAAGAAGGAGGCTTTGACTAGAGCTTTCAGGTGGAAGATGCCTCTTAAAACCAAGCACTGATGGCTGATCATGAAGAAGCTAAGGTATTGGAACATCTCTGTACCCCTGAAAGCATTGCTAAAGTTAACATGTATAGGTCCTATAATTTGGAAGTGAGATCCGACCTTGAGTAGTTGAACATTTAAGAGCTGATTTTAAATGACCTGAAAATGTCTATAAACTTAAAATAGAAGATTTAGAGAAAACCATTTCAATTCTTAAGCATGAGCATACGAATTACAGGACTCAGATCAAGGATCTCATTACTAAATTGACTGAATGCCAAGCTGAGCTTGTGATTAGCAAAGCCAAGGCAGAAAAATGTGTTCTTGAAGAGGAAATCTTCAAGAACATAATATCCTCATCTTTGCATGCAAAAGTTTGTTATCAGAACAGGCAAGGACTAGGATCAGGTGAGATATCTCCTCCACACACTCCTATCTGTTAGATATCCAAGGTATGGAACTTGTCAATATGAGCTGCCCTCTATTGATCCTATCCAAAAGAAGGATGAAGATGAAGAGGAGATGGTGAAGGGTGAACCTGGCGTGAGTGACAAGGGTTATCCTAAGAAGGGACACCATTCTCCTGGAGAGAAGAATGAATCAAGGATAACCAAGTCTGCAAGGAAGAACTTGATCAGGTCTGCTAAAAGAAAATCCAAGAAAGCCCAAAAGATCAACGCCACCTTTAACTCTAAGCAAAAGTAAGTTTTTATCTCTGCTGGATTTGAAGTGGTAAAGGCTGAAGACTCAACTATGGATTCTATTACCAGGAATCCTAGTTTATGTCCAAATCATTCTGGTCAAGAGAGGAAGGCTGATAAAGTGTGCACCACTGCTGCACAGCTTGAACCATCTAGTTCCAAGAGCAAGCCTCATCCCAAGAAGCCTACTACATCATCTAAAAAGGTGAAGAAGGAAGTGAAAAGTGATCAGGCTCAGCCTCCCTCTCAAAAGAAGACTCTCAGAAGTATGCCAACTGAATGCATGTGTGATAGTACTTCTCACTTTGCCAAGGATTGCATCTACAATCCTAAAAGTACTATCTAAATGAACAAGAAGAAAACTTCTAAGAAGAAGAAGAAAATAGCTTTGGAAGGAAAATCTCTTCCTTTCGGAAGCTCCAAAGTGAAGAAGAAGATAAGTGAAAATTTACATTCGGAAGAAAATTTGGTCTCTGAAGAAAGAAATGCTCCCTAAGCACTGAAGTCTGCTGCAGTGGATGCAAAAGCTTTCGAAGGTTCAGTCTCCAAAACTTCCAAAGTCATCAAAACTTCTGAAGTATTGAAGGCCAAGTCTAGTCTTCCAAAGATGGTGTGGAAGATGAAGGAAGGCCATGTGACTAAAAGTTCTTCATCAGTAACATAAAATGATCCTCAGAACTTGCATATAGGATCAATTACTTTTTCATTATCTTCTTTTCACTTTGTCAAGCCCAAGACCAACAAGGCTTGGGTTTCCAAATGTAACTTGTTGGACCCTGAAAGGATCATACATGCCAATTCAAGAGGTGGTTGAAGGTTGTTCTGGATGGAAATCCCTCAAGTCCAAGAAGAAATACGGTGAAGAATTAAGAAGAAAAAGACAAGTGTTGGGTGTCCGCATTTGTAAATGCGGAAGAGTAAAGAACAAATACGGCTAAGTATTTGTTCATCCGCATTTACTAATGCGGACAAGAGAAATAAATACGTCTAAGTATTTGTTCATCCGCATTAACTAATGCGGATGACTTAGTCAATGCTTAAGACTGAATAGAAGAAATGCTGATGAAGACAACACATCCGCATTAGTTAATACGGATGAACACTTACAAATGCTGATCATCTTTTGTACTTAGACTAGCATTCTAATGTATAGTTGTCAGGGTAGTTTAGTCATTTTGTACTGGCATTGTATCAGCCTATAAATAGAATAGTATACACTACTTTTGGAAGTTTCATAAAAATATTCACACAAGTTACATAGAAGTACTGTTTAGTGCTGCAAACCCTAGCACTCTTTGTATCTTGTTTACCAACATCAATATACAAGGCATTTATTAGTATTTTCAACATTTAATGTTCATTGATTTAGTATTTCTGCTACTTAATCATTGACTCAATCATCATATTCGATCCTTGTTTAGTCACATCAACTGAGATTCCTATCTTGAACCCTGTAAATTGGTATCAGAGCCTTGGCTCTTGAATTCATCTCAAAATCAGTGCAGATCTTGAAAGAAAATCGATTGAACTGGTGATTGAGTTGTTTATTAGCAAGTGTTATACTTCTAATAAGCATTCATACTGAAAATACGTGAAACTACATCAACCACCGCTATGCTTCTGTTCGACAAACATAAGAAGACTGTTTGATTGTTGATTCTCAAACAAAATCAGACAAAAACCACTCAAAATCAAGATATTAACACTAAAATCAACTTAAAATCAACTCTACTGTGAACTGTTCATAATATCAACCATTCTGACACTACTGTTCACCAACACCATACAAGATTACCAGGACATTGGACCGTTTGAACATTCTAGACATAAAATCAACTTAATCAATATTCAACCCATCTAAAATCAGTTTATCATAATGGATTCTGCTAATTTTTCTGAACTTGGTCATGCGTCTAAACCTCCAATGCTTAAACACAAGTCTGAGTTTAAGCAGTGGAAGAAAAGGTTTAGAAATTACATTCCTGTGTCTCTCAATGTTGATCAAGCTGCTCAGTACGAAACTGCTAGAATTCCCATTGAGGATCCTAATCTAAATCTTGATGATAATGAATACAAGAAAATCAAGATAGATCTCAAAGCCTACTCCATTCTAACTCAAGCTTTGAAAATGGATGTCCTCAAAAGACTGGAAAAGTATGGAACAGCCAAAGGTGTTTGGGATGCACTGCAAATCATATGTGAAGGAAGCAGTGAGGTGACGAAGATAAATAAAGACAAACTGGTGAACCGATATGAAACGTTCCATCATAACAAAGGAGAATCAATCTCCAAGCAGCTACATCATTTTGTACAATTGGTGAATGATCATGAAATCGTGGGGGTTACATACAAAGAGAAAGAAATGAACAAGAAGATGTTGTACAGTCTGCCTGAAAGCTAGAAATAGAATGTTACTATGTTGAAGAACATTATTGACTTGGAAAGCACCACCTTAGACATCATGATTGTTAAGATTAAAGCTTTTGAGTTGGATGAAAGAAGCAGAAATCTCATTGGACCTCAAGTCATTGAGGCATACAAGTTTCCATCTGAAACTCATTCTGTTGAAAATGCCTTTGTGACTGAAGAAGATGATTTTATATCCTTAAGAGGTCAAGCAAGAACTACTGGATTCTGTGCTGTTTCACAACAAAACAAACCATCATCTTCAGCTCCATTTACAGCAACACCCACCAGCATGCCTAGTGATGAAATATCTGAAGAGCAAAAGGCAACTTACAATGCCTTTGTTGCTAGTTTTTGAGGCATATCTGGGTGGAAGACTCACTTCAACTCATCTAATTCAAGAAGATTGGGAAGAAATGGATCCAGATGATGTTGAAGAAATGGGCTTGTAATGGCAGATGGCCATGATTGCTATGAGAGCCAAGAAATTCTTCCGAAAAGGGAAGAACTGAGTCTGAATGAAACACAAAGCTTGGATATGACAAATCCAAAGTAAAGTGTTTTAACTGTGGTATGACTGGCCACTTATTTAGGGAATGTAATGCTCACAGAAGAAGTAACAACAACTATCAAAGAACTTCACATTAGTACCAACATCAAAGTTAGCAACATCATCAAACACATCAAAGTCCGCCTCAACTGACCCATCAAGTATAAGGAAATAGCCAACCAACCTCTAATGCACTTGTCATCAGACAAGATGGAGTCTGTGATTGGAGCCTATATGCAGAGGAAGTCAAACTTCAATTTCAAAACCATGCTCTCATGGTCACATCAATGATGGTCCAGCTCCAATGCCAACTGAGGTAAAATCCAATCTATGTTCTGATAAATGTATTCAAGAAGTCTAGGGATATAGAGAACATAGTCATAACTTGGCTATTAAAATCAACGAAGAGAAGGTCAAAACTAAAATGTTAAAACACAAAATGAAAAGTTTTGAAATCAAAATCAAATCATTTCTTTCAGATATTGAAAGACTTCATGGTGAAAAGTACACTCTCGTAGCTGAGAATGAGAGGTTAACTGAATTGTTAACAAAAACCAAGGCTGAGCAATCAGCTGCTGAAGTGAAACTTGAAATGTTTCAATTCTCTTCTGTTAAGCTGCTAGAGTTACTTAACTCACAAAAAGAGCCAACGGACATGATTGGGATAGGATACAATTCTTGTCCTCCTTCATATAATGACAACTATAATGTTAAGCCTGAGTCACTCACTCAATCTGATTCAATTGAAGCTAAAGTTATTAAAACTAAAACAATTGTTTCACAAATAACTAATCCTCAAAACAAACCAAATGTTTACATTGAAACCAATGAGGATAAAATCAAATTGGTCACCCAATAAAAATCAAAGAGTGCTCATACAAACCTGTAGTTGTCAAGAAACCAAAAAGCCCAGTCAAGGCCATTGTGCCATTTGTGAGATTCACTCCCGAGAATCTCAGGGTGGAAAAGAAAGCTCAATGTTCTATGAAATCTTCTGCTGAAAGCAGATCTAATAGTGAGATCAAATCTCCAAAGTTTCAAGCAAATCAGAAAAGGTTTCACTAAATGTCAAAGATAAAGCTACGGATTCTTCATCTTCCAAAGGGAAATCCTCCTTGATTCAAAAAGCAAAAGTAAAAACTGTTTCACAATCATCATCTAAGAACAAACAAGGGGTCGGTTTTGATATTTTCAATAAAGAGCATGTAGACCAATTTGAAAGGGAGTTAAATAAAGGCCAAAAGAAGCAACATCAGTCTCTAAAAACCCAGCAAAACAGGATTGTGAAACAATCTGCTGCCACCAAGAAAACTGAAGCCGTTTCTTTATTAAAAACCAAATCTGAGGGTAATTCAAAATCTACTAAATTAAATGAAGCCTCCACTTCAAAGTCAAAGGACAAACAAGTGTACTGTGATATGTGTGACATGTCTAATCACAATACAGATGAGTGTTATTTTAATCAATATTGCTCCATCTATGACATGAACAATCATTCAACCAAAAACTATTATTTCAACAAGGATTGTTCTGTATGTGATATGACAAATCACAATACATCTGATTGTTTCTGTAAACAAAAAGGCTTTAGAATTCTTCAAAACAAGCCTATTTCACCAATTTCAACTGACAGGGTGAAAAATAGAAGTCCAACACATACTCAACAAACATGGATTTCAAGTTCTGATGAGGACTTCTATGATAAATGGCAGTCAAAGAGTATCAAAAATAATATTAATCATAATACAAAACAATCACTTAGTTCTCATCCAAGATTTAAAACAAAAGTGATTTCTGAAAATTAAAAACATGCCCAATTTCTACATAGAAACCGAGATCAAAGATTTGAATACTCTTCTGACAGCTCAGTTGAAATTGATGAAATAAAAGCAAAAAGAACTCCACTAAAATTCATCAAAGCATCTTCCTCTTAGTCACAACCTAGAGGAAAGTATCAAGAAGTTACAGTACTGGATAGAACCGGCCAACCCAAGACCATTATGGCTTGGGTTCCATATTCTAACTAGTTCTTTTGTGCTTGCAGGGTCGTCCATACAGGTCCAACAGCTTATGGTATGTGGACAGTGGATTCTCCCAACACATGACTAGAGACAGTTCCCTCCCTCATGACTTCAAGCTCATACAAGGAACTACTGTAGCATTTGGTGGAGATTCACAAGGTGGTAGAATTACTGGGGAAGGATCTGTGACAAATAGACTGTTGAGTTTTGACAAAGTCAACTACTGCGAGCAACTAAACTTCAATCTCCTCAACGTGTCTCAGATCTGTGACAAGAAATATTCTACTCACTTCACAGACACTCATTGCTACATTCTGAAACCAGGATTTCAAATTCCTGAAGAATGGGTTGTCTTGAAGACTCCGAGAAAGAATAATACATATGTCTTGAACCTTAATTCTGCACTACCTTCAGAAGAAACATGTCTCTTGTCTAAAGCATCATTTGATGAGTCATAGCTATGGCATGGACATTTGGAAAACACAAATTTCAAAAACATGAACAGATTGGTTATAGGAAATCATGTGATAGGTTTACCTCAAAAAGAATTTCATTTTGTTGACCACTCTTCTGCGTGTCCCAAAGCAAAACAACATAAATCTTCCCATAACCCAAAGCTCGTGAAAAAAAAACAATTCTCCATTAAAGTTACTTCATATGGATCTTTTTGGACCAACTTATGTCATGAGTATTGGAAAGGAGCAGTATTGTTTGGTGATCATTGATGACTTTTCACGATTCACATGGGTCTTCTTTCTACTTCATAAAAACAAAACGTCCCAAATAATAAAAGATTTTATCAAAAAAATTGAAAATCAACTTGATCAAAAGGTAAAATCAATCAGAAATGATAACGGGAATTAATTCAAAAATGAAAATCTAAGTTCATTTTACACAAACAAAGGCATTGCTCATCAATTCAGTGCAGATAGGACTCCTCAACACAATAGTGTAGCTAAAAGAAGAAACAGAACACTGATTGAAGCATCAAGAACAATGCTAGCTGATGCTAAAATGCCAATTACCTTTTGGACAGAAGCAGTCAACACATCGTGCTTTGTGCAAAATTGAACTTTGATAATTAAAGAAAGCAACAGAACACCATATGAACTTCTTTTTCATAGAAAACCATTTATTGGTTTCTTCAAGTCATTTGGTTGTCCTGTCTCAATATTAAACACCTGAGACCATTTAGGAAAGTTTGCTCCTAAGTCTGATGAGGGATTCTTTGTAGGTTATTCCTCTGTCTTAAAAGCTTTCAGAGTGTTTAATCCTAGATTAAAACCTATTGATGAATCAACCAATGTTCAATTCAATGAGCACTCCTTTCCTAAGTCAATAAATGATCCTGATTGGTTTTTTGATATTGACTCATTTACTAGATCTTTTGATCAGTTTCACTTATCAAATGCAGGTAATCTACCATCGGCTGGATCTTCTGGAACATTAGAGAGAAGAAACGACTTTCCAATGATTCCTCCTTCTTCTTCTGAGCAATTTGATGAAGAAGTTCCATTACAAGTCGATCCTGTCAGACAAGGTGCATAATATCAGAGTGTTTCAACTGAGGCTGGTCCTAGTTCAATGCCTACTCCTTCAACAGAACCATCCATTAAAGTGAGAAATCTAGAATCTGCTTCTATACCAGTTGAAACTAGAGGAGATTCAAATGATGAAAGTCTTTAAAGTGCTGCTGAAGTTGAAGATTTGAAGCATTTGATTACTTTCACCATTCTCCTACATCACAACCTAAAGATGCCTCTCGCCAAGATGATCTGAATGTCTCCAATCTTGAAGTATCCATTGTTGGTGACTCGATTCCAATTACCAGGATACATAAGAATCATCCAGTGTCAAACATCATTGGTGATCTAGATAAGCGGGTGACTAGAAGCAAGTCAAGTATTGCAAACATCTGTTTGTTTTCTTGTTTTCTATGTCAGACTGTACCCAAGAATATAAAAGAGGCTCTTCAAGACAACAGTTGGATTGAGGCAATGCAGGAAGAATTGCTCCAGTTCAAGAAACAAGAGGTATGGCAACTGGTGGACCCTCCCGAAGGACAATACCCTATCGGTACCAGATGGCTGTATAGAAACAAGACTGATGACAAGGGCATTGTCATCAGAAACAAGGCAAGATTAATTGCATAGGGCTACACTTAAGAAGAAGGAATAGACAATAATGAGGTGTTTGCTTTTGTTTCCAGATTAGAAGCCATAAGACTCTTTCTTGCTCACTCTGCATCTATGAAATTCACTGTGTATCAAATGGATGTAAAGTGTGCTTTTCCTTGTGGCAAAATCTCAGAAGAAGTCTAAGTGAGCCAACCACCAGGTTTTGAGGACCCAGATTTTCCTCACAGGGGGTACAAGCTTGACAAAACTTTGTTTGGTTTCCATCAAGCACCTCAAAAGTGGTACGAGACTCTATCATCTTTCCTTCTTGCTCACGGATACGAAAGAGGAAAGATTGATTAGACTTTATTTAGAAAGAGAAAAGGATATGAACTGTTGGTTGTCCAGATCTATGTGGACGATATCATTTTTGGCTCAACAAACAAACAACTTTGTAAGGATTTTGAAAACCTTATGCACTCGAAGTTTCAGATGAGTGATATGGGAGAGCTCACTTTCTTCTTAGATTTGCAAGTACAACAGACAGCAGATGGAATCTTCATCAATCAATCAAAATATGTGGAATCAAAATTGAAGAAGTTTCATTTTGCAGACTGTCAGTCTATCAGAACTCTTGTGGATACTAAAGTGAAGATTGGTCCAGACTCAAATGACAAAGAAGTGGATCAGACTCTCTATCGATCAATGATAGGGTCACTTATGTATCTTACAGCTAGTAGACCTGACATTATGTTTGGTATATGTGTTTGTGCTAAATATCAGGCAGATCCCAAGGAATCTCATGTGAATGCTGTGAAGAGGATATTCAGGTATCTCAAGGGCAAGCCTACACTTGGATTATGGTATCCAAAGGAAGGGGATTTCAATCTTTATGCATACACAGACAGTGACTACAGGGGATGCAACTTCAATCAAAAGTCCACTTCTGGAGGTTGTCAATTTCTTGGTCCCAGACTGGTCTCCTGGTAGTGCAAGAAACAGACAAATGTATCTGTTTCAACAGCAGAAGCTGAGTACATAGCAGCATCAGCCTGTTGCTCTCAAGTTCCCTAGATTCAAAACCAAATGCTTGATTATGGTTATAACTTCTTGCACACTCTAATTCACATTGACAACACAGCAGCCATGTTCATAACAAACAATCTGGTTCAGCACTCAAAAACCAAATACATATCACTTTTTGAGAGACTATGCTGAAAAGGGGTTAATCAAGTTGATTCAGGTTTACACGGATAATCAGCTAGCTGATTTATTCACTAAGACATTTGACCCTAGTCGGTTTGAATTCTTAGTCCAATCAATTGGCATGATTAACCTTGAGTAAAAAAATCAAAATTTGCAAAAAAATTTTAAAAAAATTAAAAAAAAATACAAAAAGAAGTTAATTTTTTTGAAGTAAATGAAATGTACTCCATGAGAAATGATATAATTTTAGTCGTTATATCATTCACTGTGCTTATTTCAAAATCTTGAAAAACTGACATGACTTATTTGATATGCGGGTAGGCTCATCTTGGAAAAGAAGATACATGCTATGATAAACTAAAGATCACATTCAACTGTGAGGCCTTCATCTCAGGGTGTGTAAGTACTTAACTTATCTAATTGTGTGTGTGTGTAGTAATCTAAACACACCAGGTCATGATACCTTATGAATCTCATTCACCCACATCAGTTTCTCCTCTGTTTTGCTAAGCAATGATCTAGTGAAACAAGCATATAGTGCTGATGTCAAGATCCAAAAAGATTCCCAAATTGGAACATATTCCTTGTGATTGAAAAAAAGAATCCCAAAGTGGATCACCTTCCAAAGTGAAGTGCAGAAAGAATCCCAATGTGGATCAAATAAATATGTGGATCAAAGTAAAAGAATCCCAATAAGGATCCTCCTTACCCAAAACCAAATGAGATTTCATAATTTAAATGACCTGGACATCTAAGTTATGAAAAAGTACTACCATACATTTCATGCGGGTGGTTGATCTTGCCATGCTTTTAAGTGTGAGGTACATGTTAAATATTTAATTCACTCAAAACATAATAGTGATCACATGCATTAAAATATTAACCAAGCGTGAGTTTAAGAGGACAAACATACCTACAATCAATATGTTTATGATTATGTCTACTTTCCTAACAATTGCTTGCACTTGTGAAAGGTAAGATTGATATGATCCCAAGTTAGGTATACTTCCTCTTCATGTTACAGATAAGAAAAACAAAAATCACAAAAAATATTTTCCTTTCAATTTTTAAAAATCTTTAAACTTTTTATCCCATCTGGATATAAACTTTAGGGGGAGTACTTAAAATTTAAAAGAAAATATTCACAAAAACATAAAATTTGTAACATTTTTTCTCTAATATAAAATCAGAAAAATGACTGTGTTGGTGTGGAAGTTATACCATAGTATCTCAGTGTATGCAGATGTTCGGAAGCACAAAGTCCAAGATCAGTCAAAACTGGGAAACTTGTATCATACCGGGTATACATGTCAATCCAAGCAAGAATTGACAATCCAAGCAACAGTCAAAACTTCATAAAATCAAAGCAACAGAGTCATCTTCATAAAAATCAGAACATCAGTGCCAAAACAGTCAGAATCATCCTCTGCAAAAACATTAATTTTTGACTAGTTCAAAAATTAATACGGGTAAGAGTATTGGTTAATGCGGGTGAAGGTAACCCAGACATATAACCAATACGGGTAATAGTTTTATGCAAGTGCAACTAATGCGGACAACTCATTGTTCATCCGCATTTGTTACACTAAATATGGTGAAGTCCAATGGTTCTTCCGCATTTGTTACAGTAAATGCGGACAAGTTAAATTGTTCTTTCGTATTTGTTACAGTAAATGCGCTAAAGTTTAAATGTTTATACGCATTTGCTACAAAATCTAAGTGCTGGCAAGTTTTGTACTTCCGCATTTGCTACAGTAAAGAAATACGCACAAGTTAAAACATCCGCATTTGCTACAGTAAATGCTGGCAAGTTTTATACTTCAACATTTGCTATAAATAGAATAGTATACACTACTTTTGGAAGTTTCACAAAAATATTCACACAAGTTACATAGAAGTACTGTTTAGTGCTGCAAACCCTAGCACTCTTTGTATCTTGTTTACCAACATCAATATACAAAGCATTTATTTTTTTTTCAGCATTTAATGTTCATTGATTTAGTATTTCCGCTACTTAATCATTGACTCAATCATTATATATTCGATCCTTGTTGAGTCACATCAACTGAGATTCCCATCTCGGACCCGGTCATAACTAACCATCTCTTTTTGTACAGGAACAACTCAAGACCAAAGGGAATGTATGGATCATTGACGGTGGTTGTTCCAGGCACATGACAGGAAATGACTCTTTGCTTCAAAACATTAAAAAAATTGATAGAGGGCCAGTTGTTTTTGGAGGTTAATTAGGTGGTTACATTACTGGATGGGGCAGGGTCACAAATGGTAAGCTCAGCATTGAGAAGGTAAACTTTATAAAGGAGCTTGGGTACGATTTTCTGAGTGTATCCCAATTTTATGATCAGAGACATAACATGCTCTTCATTGAGCATGAGTGCATTGTTCTCAAGCCCAGGGTGATTATTCCTCAAGAGTATATCCTGCTCAGAGCCCCCAGGAGAGGGAGCATGTACAAGATGGACTTGCAGGAAACATCCCCTTTAGGAGAAGTTTCTTGCTTTCTATCTAAAGCCAATAGTGATGAGTCTTTCCTTTGGCATAAAAGAATGTTCCATGTAAACTTTAAAAACATGAACAAATTAATTAAGAATGATTTGGTAACTGGAATGCCAAAAAAGGAGTTGAGAAGTGATGATCATTGTATTGCATGCCTGAAAGGGAAGCAACACAAGGTATCTCACAAGCCAAAGGAAATGAAATCTATCACTACACCGCTACACTTATTACATATGGATCTCTTTGGCCCCGCTAGTGTAATGAGTTTAGGAAGGACCTCTTATTGCTTGGTGATCATAGATGACTTTACAAGATACACTTGGGTCTTCTTTCTTAGAACTAAGGATGAGACCCCTGAGATCTTGAAGAGTTTCATTTTGAAAATTAAGAATCAATGTGATCATATGGTCAAGATCATAAGATGTGATCAATGAACCAAATTTAAAACCAAATCTTTGATACATGTTATGATGAAAAGGGTATTACAAGACAATATAGTGCTCCCAGGACTCCTTAGCAAAATGGTGTTACTGAGAGGAGAAAAAGGACACTTATTGAAGCTGCAAGAGCCATGTTGTCTGACTCCAAACTACCCATCACCTTCTGGGCAGAGGCAGTTAACACTATCTGGTATGTGTAAAATAGAGTTTTAGTAGTCAAGACTCATGGTAAGACTTCTTTATGAACTGTGGCATAAAAGGAAATGTTTTATTGGTTTCCTCAGGCCATTCGGATGTCCTTGCACCATCTTAGATACTAAGGATCAAATAGCCAAATTTGATGAGAAATCAGATGATGGACATTTTATTGGATACTCCTCCCAAGCCAGAGTAGTTGAGGAGTCAGCCAATGTGACATTCATGAGCACACACCTAAAGTGAAAGGTTCTGGTCTTAATTGGCTGTTTGATCTTGATTTAGTTACCAACTGTTTTAACAAATCTTGTGAGGATGTTTTAGGATCTACAGGTACATTATCAACAGGAGATTCTGATCCAAGATTTGAGCTGAGAAGACCAAGTGTACAAACTACTTCAAATCCAGCCGTAACTAGCCCTGCAGTTGGAAATCCTATCAGCACAACCATGACAAATTCTTCAGCTGACACATCTGAGGTGCCTATGAATTCCAACACAGAGGCATAAAACTTGGATGAAGGCATTTCCGATGTAGGAGGAGATGGAGGTGGTGATAGTGAATAGGAGTTTTTTGATGCTGATAATCACTCTATAGAAGACAACATCAATGATGTAACACACTTAATGGATCAAGTCACACTTGATAAGTGTGTGGATGTGTTGGATAACTCTGAAGCACCAGATCTGAATTTCACCAACTTAGATCTGTCCAATCAACTTGCTGTGATTCCTCAACTGAGAATCCACAAGTCTTATCCCACCACAAACATCATTGGAGATGTCGAGACTGGGGTAAGAACAAGAGAACAAACCCATGACAAAAATATTTGTCTTCACTCTTGTTTCTTGTCCCACATAGAACCTAAGAAGATTGAAGAGGCTTTGAAGGATGGAAGTTGGGTTGAAGCAATACAAAAGGAGCTGCTTCAATGCAAGAGGCAAAAGGTTTGAAATCTATGTCCTCTTCCTAAGGGGAAGACTAACATAGGTACCAAATAGGTTTTTAGGAACAAGAAGGATGATAGAGGATTTGTCGTCAAGAACAAGGCAAGACTAGTTGTTCAAGGATACACACAAGAAGAAGGAATTGATTACACAGATGTTTTCACTCCTGTAGCAAGACTTGAAGCTGTTAGGATATTCCTGCTTTTGCTCCATCCAAGGATTTCAAGGTCTACCAACTTGATATCAAATGTGCTTTTCTATATGGGGTGATTCATGAGGAGGTGTATGTTAAACAACCACCTAGCTTTGCAGACCTAGATCATCCTGATTATGTCTGCAAGCTTGACAAAACTCTTTTTGGGCTGCATCAGGCTCCAAGGAAGTGGTATGAGACACTATCATAGTATCTTTGTCAGCATGGGTAGAAGAGGGGTACTATTGATGGAGCACTCTTCATCAAAGGAACATGAAATGACTTGATGCTGGTTCAAATTTATGTAGATGAGATTATTTTTGGGTCAACTAATCAAAAGCTCGGCAAAGACTTTGAGAAGCTGATGAAGAATAGATTTGAAATGAGTGCCATGAGGGAACTCAATTTCTTTCTAGGAATTCAAGTGAAGCAGGTTGAAAATATAATCTTCATCAACCAGCAAGGTATGTGCAAGACATACTTGTTAGGTTTCACATGACTGAGTGCAAGGTTGCTAAGACACCTATAGCCAGAAACCACTCCCTAGGACCAGATCTTGAGGGTGAGTGTTTTGATAAACATCTATACAGGCTATGATTGGGTCTCTTATGTACCTCACAGCCAGCAGGCCTGATATCATGTTTGATACATGTATTTATGAAAGTTATCAAGCCAACCTCAGGATGTCACACCTGGTTGCTATCAAGAGAATTCTTAGATATCTCAAGGGTGCTCCCAAATTGGGCCTTTAGCATCTGAAAAATTCTGACTTTAATCTGTATACCTATATACATAGTGACTATGGTGGCTACAATATGACTACAAAGTCTACATCTAGGGGATGTCAATTTCTTGGTGGAAAGATAGTCTCATGACAATGCAAGAAACAATCCTGTGTATCTGCATTAACTCTGAAGCTGAATACATTGCTGCTGTGCTCAAGTGCTTTGGATTCAAAATCATATGCTAGACTATGGATTCAACTTCAAGGAGACTCCCATCCACATAGACAACAACAGTGCTATTTCTATTACAGAGAATCCTATTCAGCACTCAAACACAAAGAACATCAACATCAGGTATCATTTGATTAGAGATAATTTTGAAAAGGGATTAATAAAACTAGTCAAAGTTAACATAAAAGAACAATATGCTGATCGGTTCACAAAAGTTTTTGATGAGCAAAGATTTAAGTATCTTGTATAAGCTATTAAGATGATTAACTTTGAGTAGATTTTCTTTAAACTAAACTTAAGATTATTTTTAATAATATGTGTGTCTTAAGTGGTCTATATCTTCACCATAAAAGCTCAGTTTACTTTGGAAGAAAATTTTCAAAATGATATCCCTTAGAATTTTGATAATTTTAATAAACTTTCTTTCTAAAGACATCAAGTTGTCTTCAGAAGAAAATTATGTCTTCAAAATAAATAACTACTTCTGAGAAATTACCCTTCGGAAGAAATCCTGATATATCTTCTGAAGCTTATTTTCTCACCAAGTACTATGTGTATTGAAAGACTACTTTCTTCTGAAAGCAATTAAGTCTCGAAACTTTTATTTTCTCTTATGAATAAGATTTCTGGTATTTGATATCTTCCGAAGCAAAATTTATCTAGGAAGTAAAATTACTCTAAGTAATTTTCTTCCGAAACAAATTTTAGAAAACTAAGGAATATCTTTACAGGGCTATGATTGGGTCTCTTATGTACCTCACAGCCAACAGGCCTGATATTATGTTTGCTACATGTATTTATGCAAGATATCAAGCCAACCCCATGACGTCACACCTGGTTGCTATCAAGAGAATTCTCGGATATCTCAAGGGTGTTCCCAAATTGGCCCTTTAGTATCCAAAAAATTCTGACTTTAATCTGTATGCCTATAAAGATAATGACTATGGTGGCTGCAATAAGATTGCAAATTCTACATCTGGGGGATGTCAATTTCTTGGTGGAAGGATAGTCTCATGGCAATGCAAGAAACAATCCTGTGTATCTACATCAACCGCTAAAGTTGAATACATTGCTGCTGCAAGCTGCTGTACTCAAGTACTTTGGATTCAGAATCATATGCTATACTATGGATTCAACTTTAAGGAGACTCCCATCCACATAGACAACAACAGTGCTATTTCTATTACAGAGAATCCTGTACAGCACTCAAAGACAAAACACATCAACATTAGGTATCATTTGAATAGAGATAAATTTGAAAATGGATTAATAAAACTAGTCAAAGTTAACACAAACAAACAATATGTTGATCTGTTCATAAAAACTTTTGATGAGCAGAGATTTAAGTATCTCGTATCAGCTATTGAGTAACTTTTAGTAGATTTTCTTTAAACTAAACTTAAGATTATTTTAATAATATGTTTTTCTAAAGTTGTCTATATCTTCACCATATAAGCCCAGTTTACTTAGGGAGAAAATTTTCAAAATGATATCCCTTAGAATTCTGAGAATTTTAATAAACTTTCTTTCAGAAGACATCAAGTTATCTTCGGAAGAAAATTATGTCTTCAAAACAAATAACTACTTCTGAGAAATTAACCTTCGAAAGAAATCCTGATATATCTTCCGAAGCTTATTTTCTCACCACGTACTATGTGTATTGAAAGACTACTTTCTTCCGAAAGCAATTAAGTCTCGAAACTTTTATTTTCTCTTATGAATAAGATTTCTGGTATTTGATGTATTCCGAAGGAAAATTTATCTAGGAAGTAAAATTACTCTAAGTAATTTTCTTTCGAAGAAAATTCTTAGAAAACTAAGGAATATCTTTCAAAGCCAAAATTGGATTTGAAAGTTTTTCTAAAACCTTCAGAAGACAAATTACCTTCGGAAGATTTAGACTTCCAAGAAAACTAACTTTATGGGCGCTTTTTCGGAGGTGGGACCGACATTCGGATTTCAAAGTTTATTCTTTTGCATTAACTTTGTCTCAAAATCCATACCATATATATTCGTACAACGGTTCCCCCTCTTTCGTTATTCTCCTTCATCCAAAAAGATTCAAACCCTAAATTCACCCACAAACTGACCTTGTTCTTACCTTCCTTCATCTCAAAGCTACCTAAAATGGCCAACCCTGACCCACGAAACCAGCCCGATTTCTCCATGCAACTACACAAACAACATAATCAGGTTGCTCTGTTAGTGTCTGAGAAAGATCTTGGCTTCTCAGATGTTTGTCGCTTCTTGGCTTTATCCAACTACTTCACCTTCCTCACCCTAAATCCTCCATTATATGAAGATCAGGTTTTAGAGTTTTGGAGGACCTGCCAAGAGGTCATTACGGATGGGGAGAAGGTACTGTCTGCCACAGTGCAGGGCAAGACAAGTTTTATCACTCCAGCCTTCATTCGTACTCATCTAAGGCTTGATGATGAAGAAGGAGAATTGTCCTTCCCAAAATCTACTGTGAACCGGTCCTTCATGCATACGGGCTTTGAGGGTGATTACTCTTTGAGAACATTCGAGAAAGGGAAGGTCTCCTCCCAATGGAAGTATCTCCTCCATGTTGTCATTCACTGTCTATCTAACAAACATGGAGGTTGGGATCAAATTCCTTAAGACCTTACCTATATAGTCCATGGATTAGTACAAGGGGTCAAGTTCGAGTAGTCAAAATTTGTTAATACTAATTTCCTTACAAACTTAGACTCCTTAGAATATTACATGTTCCCTAGATATGTCCAGTACATTCTTAACTGTGAACTGGGCTCATAGTTAAGGGGAATAGGTAATTTTCTTAAATTGGGACGGATGAAGCCTAACAACTTTAAGACAATGAGTAAGCCAACTATTGGCTTCTCAGGGTAGAAACAGCCCTAGTCCCAAAAATGTTAGAGCTCATTGCTCAAGGTGACAACTTAGCAACACAAGCTAATGTTGAACCCACACCTTCCACATCTGCACCACCACACAGCCACAAATCACCATCACCTACCAAAGAATATCCAAACGAACCCCTACATAAGCTACTCAAGTTATGCAGGCCCCCAAATCACCAACCATGCAGGAAGAAGTGGACATTGGAGCTCCCACTTCTCATGAAGAGCAAACCAGTCCCATCACTTCAAGGATTAGTGCTGAGGTTCCTCATGCTCAGCCTGATGAGCTCACTACACAAACACCAGCCTTAAGCCTTCATTCAAAGTCTCAAAATTCTAGTGATCAACCTTTAGGGTAAAGTTACCATCCCTAGCCACTTGACCTCAACCAACCCATACCTAACCTTGAATTCTATGATGATGAAGACATGGGATTCAGTGAGTACCATGAGTCTCTCTTCTCCACCCCTACTCAAGGAGAGATGAGTGCTCCTGACTAACCCATGTCTAGCCCACATCATCCACCCACAACTGAGGTGGACCTCCTTGAACCTGTTCAGGAGGACCATATGGAAGAGGCTCACTTTTACAAGTGATTACATCATTCAGACCTCAGCCATGGCAACCCAGCCCATTGACACTTCTTTTGAAGCTATCAGTATGCAGGGGGAAACTAGCAGCCAAGAACCTGAAGCTGGTGATGAGGAAGAAGACTTTGGTCCTATTATCTCATCCCCTAGTGATTCTTCAAATGAAGATGAGGGGAGTCTGAAACTAAAGGTACAACAACTGACTAAAACTTGCACCTATTTAGTCTCAAAGGTCAGTCACCTGGAATCTCAGATGACTACCTTACAAAAGAGGGTCAATGACCAGCAACTTGAGATCATTGATCTCAAGGGCAAGTTAGCTGAGAGACCCATCCAGAGGACTCAACCAGGCCCACAAGAACCTATGGATGTGGTGAACCTAACTTCTAGATCCCTTATGCAAGAGGGTGATGCTACCAAAAAGGGGGAGAAAGTCTTACTTATAATCACAGAACCTGGGAGTTCCTCTTAGAGTATGGACATAGAGGACTCACAACCCTCACTTGTAGTTGTCCATGCTCAACAACCTTCTCAAGTCCACATTGATATGGACTCATTCATACAAAGTCTGCTTGAAAAGGATATACCAAGGGCTATACCTGCTCCATCTCACCCTTCTAAGAACCTAATAGTGGGATGGAGATATGATGATCAAAGGAGAGCCTTGGTAATATCTAGGTCTCAAGGTCAACAAGCGATCTTCAACTTCTTTAACCTGAGATACTATAAGAGCACCTATCTAGTTGACCTCCCACTTGCCAATCCAAGTCAAAACAGGGAAGCTATAAGGTTGGCTGATAGGATTCAACAAAGGGTGTCTGAAGAGTTCAAGCTGAAAATAAGACTATATAGACAGAGGCTTGCAAGTAAGACTGTTGGTCAACTAGATGTTAAGATGGACCCTAAGATTAGCTTCAAAAGGGAAACCTTAGCTGAAGGCCCAACAGTTGAGCCTGTAAACCTGAAGACAGGAACTGCTTCAGCACCCTTAACACCCACTACCCTCAGTGAGGCACCAGCTGGTGAAGGTGTCTCACAGCCTCTTTCTAGCTATAGCTTAAGTGAAGGACCAAGCAATGAAGGCCAAAGCTCTCTCCAACCTGAGTCACACAAGCTTGTGAGTGACAAAGGTAAAAGGAAGATGACTTCTGAGGAGATTGAGGAGGAGAAGAGAGAGAGGAAAAGGAAAGCAAGGGGAGAAAGTTCAAGTAGGACCCCTGCTTCATGGAAGCTACAATCAGGGCTGCCCCCAGGCCAAACACTCAAGATGATGAGTTAAGGGCAGCCAAATTGAATTATTTAGGGTCCAGGAACTGCAATATTGATGAACTCATCTCTCTCCTCTTTAAGGAGTTAAATGAAGTGCTAACACTGAGTTGTCAAAGGAGAGGAAGGAGGTAGAGGATGCAGAACTACTCCTCAAGATCAAGGAAGAAAGGAGGAAGAAAAGACTCTACAAGCATGTTCCTACCCTCTCCCCAGTTCAAGAAAGCCCTGGGACAGAGGCTGTGGCAACTAAGCAACAACCTCAGGTAGACAAAGAAGCAGAAAGACAAAATATGATTAACAACCTAAGTGCCACAGGCCTCTATCAGGCATCTACACTTCTTCCCTTGCCATACGAGTACATTAAATTTGAATACCTCAAGCAGCTTGAGCAACAAGGACAAAAAGAACAAAAAGATTCTAAGAGGAAGATGAGGGAAGAAGCTACAAAGTCAAGAGCCATCATCCAAAAGAGTCTAAAGAAATCTGCTGATAGGCAGAAGATGATGAGCTTCTTGAAGCTGTATGGATTCTCTAGAAGGAGGCTTGGTCCAATGTCTCTATCCACCATGGATAAGCATATTAGTGTGATCAAGCAGAAGATTAAAAAGGGTGAGATCATTAACTTGCATTCTTCACCAAGTCAGGCTACACATGAAGTTAAGGTCAAGCATGAACCACAAGTGACAACACAACCTGAGCCTAGTGCTAGACCACAACAAACTTTATCTTCTGATCCATAGCAGGGTCATAATCCTTCTTCTTCTAAACCTATAAGGGAAGAGGACCCAACCGAGAGAGACAATCAAGAAAAATCTGGTGCTGCAGGCCAGTCTCTTTAGTTAAAATATAGAAAGAGGAAAAGAATGGCCATTAGAAGGGACAAGAAGAAGAAGAAGAAGTCCAAGGCATCCACTTTTACACCTCAGGATGGGTTAGAACAACCTGAGGGTGATCAAGAAGAGGCTACTCATCCAACTCCCATTCAAGTAGAGCCACTTGCTGCAGGGAGACCCATCTTGTCTTGGATGTTTGCTGCTAATCCGGACAGATGGATTGTCTTTAAAGATCAAGGAGGTCAAGATGTTTACTTCTGGAAAGACATACTTGATCTACCTCTACATGATCTCTATGATATGAGGAGATACTATAAGAGTTTGAGGGATACTGACCAAATGATAAAGAAAGGAATGGTCTTGATCCTGATGAGGACTGTCAATAGATGAGTAATCTCTTCTGTTTTAGTAGCATCAGCCTAGGGGGAGTTTGTAAGGTTTATACTTAAAGGCTGATGCAATCAAAGTATCCAAAGAGCTCCCAGCATGCATGCATGAAGTATAGAGTAAAGTTACTTAGGAAGTTTTACACCACTCAAAGGAAATAAGTTAAGTGTAAAATCTTCCGAAGCCAAATGACAAAATCTTTCGAAGCCAAAGATGAAGTCTTCTGAAGCCTCAGAGACAAAGTCTTTCAAAGCCAAAGACTGATTTCTTCCAAAGACATAGAAGACATGCTTTCTCTGATCACCTTTTGACTAAAGTTAAACAACTTTCCGCTGCCACTTTGAAGACTCACCAACTTATATGAGTTGGTGAAAAGGTCCATGCTTTTATCAACTGTAGATTATGGTTATTGGTCTGTAACTTTCTACTTTTGTACCTTTTATTCTTTTTGTAATAGTTTAGGATGTGAGTTATGGCATGTCATAGTCACTAGTCAAAAGGCAATCTGCCTTTTGACTCTACATTGATCTTGTTGTCTAGATTAGTGTATCCAGCTGGCCTTCAAAGTATGGCCAGCTGTAGGATGTAGTATAAAGTGTTTGAGGTACCTGTATCCTAATGTATGCTTTGTAACACTTGTAAGAACTTGAGAGCAATATACATCATTCTTTAAAATCATATTTGAGTGTTCTTGTTCTTGTTCTTTTACTTGTGTTCTTTGTATCATCTAACCGGTTCCTTATTTGATATGCTAAGTGTTTCATTTCTTCTCCACCTTGTGAAACTGTTGCATTGACCACCCTTCAACGGTCCTGTAAGTATTAAATCATTGACTTGTGTTGCAATTATATCAGACCTTAAAGAACAATATGAATGGGTTGCGTTGCTCCTTCAATGAACCATACCTGAGGAAATTTGCAAAGAAAATCAAAATTTGGACACGTCTCTTCATGCTGCTTCCACAACATCATCACCCGCCCCATCATTGGTTCCCGTCACCTGCGATGACCCTACATACACCACCTTTTTCCAATTCGCTATCTGAGGACAAGGCTAGAATAGAATTCGATGGTAGGGCTATGGCCGATTTAGTGGTCGTGGACAGGGGAAATCATGGTCAATCACCTTGGTATTCCTAACAATAGCAACCTAGGGATCCTTTTCTCAACAACTACCTACCACCTCAACTCAGCCTTCTGCTCTTGCCAACTCTAACTCAGCCTGTTTGACACCTACTCCACCCTCGATCGTTGTATATCAACACTCCACAGCCACCACCCAACCCTCTCGCGCCACTTCCAGTCCACTAAACCACCCTCTACCACCAACACCACCTCCCACCTACCACCCCATGACACAACTTAAATTTTATTACACGTTAATGATATAATTCCCATTACATTGACCGATGCTCTACGAGACCACTTCATGCCTCAACTATCTTGTGAGTTTGCTTTGAAGGACCTCGGTAAACTAAGCCATTTTCTTAGTACATATGTTATATCTGTCACCACTAGTTTATTCCTCTCACAACAACAATATACGACCGAGATATTAGAACAAACAACTTTGGGTTTGCATGTACATATGCCGTTCAACAAGTTTGCATGTACATGCATGCGCCTAGAGCTCCTCATTTACATGCACTCAAGCACATATTATGGTATGTATAAGAGACTATTTCTTATGGTCTCATGATTCCTCACTCCCCAATTCTCTCAGTTATTTCTTATACGGACGCAGGCTATGTCGGTTGCCAAGATACTCATCACTCAACTTTGGGTTCCTATGTGTATATGGGGGATAACTTACTGTCCTGTTCCTCTTAATGACAAACCATTTGTCACGTTCTAGTGCTGAAGCTAGGGATGCAAACAAATCAAATGAACAGAAAAGAGGCCTTGTTTGTGTTCGTTAATTAAAAAAATAACTTATCATTAACTGTTCACGAACACTTACCATGTGATATTTCTTGTTCGTGTTTTCTCATTAAAAAATGAACTTGTTCATGAACTATTCACAGATATTCGCCAAATATAAACGAATACAAACGAATACAAACAAAGGAAAACAAACACAAACAAATATTCATAAACATAAATGAAAGTTTCTAAGCACAAAAATATACCGATGATCATATATTCATTTTATAATAAAATGACAAATATTACGCAGAATCCACCAAAGATAAATTGGTACTTAACATAATTATCACATACAAAACATATAAATGAACGAACACAAATGATCGTAAACAAACATAGTATCAGATGTTCACGAACATAAATGAATGAATGTAGCCTTTGTTCACAAACATAAACGAATTTCCCCCCGAACGGTTCACGGACTATTCGTTAAACATTTGGTTTGTTTGCGGCCCTAGCCGAAGCTAAGTATTGTGGTGTTGCAAATATGGTTATTGAATTATGTTGGCTACGGAATCATTTGATGGAATTTTATCATCCCACTTCAGGTGCATATATAGTCTATCGTGATAACATTTCGCTATTTGTTTAACGGTTAATCTTATTAACCATCAATTTACGAAATATATTGACCTTAACATTCATATTGAGTTTTCTTTAAAGACTTTAGATCCAGTCTTAACATATGTTCTCCTCCTTCTTCAACTGCAAGGTCTCTATTAGAGATAGAATTCAAGATTACTTATTATAATTAAATATTGTATTGTGTCTTCATTACTAAATTATAGGATCTCATGTAATTATTTATAATGGAATAATTAATAGCTGAGGCATACAATTTTGAACCAACCAATCAAGAACTAAAAAATGTTACAAATCAAAAACCATAAATCTCAAACATACAACTTTATAAGTTAAATCTAGACTAGTTTTTTCAGCCACGTGTTGCGACGGCATCATACACGGCGTGATAAAAAATACAGGTTACAATCCACACGACGCGTTTTCAAACTAATTTACATCGAAAAGTAGGGTAACTCGAATTTATATTGTTGAACGAAAACTTATCATATTTGATACGACTCTTTTCCAAACCAAATTAAAGTCAAAACATAGACTTACAATCGCTCTAATTCGTTCCCGAACTGAATTGACATCGAAATGTAGAGTAATGAAACCATGTTGTAATTGACCTGACGTGTTTTCGAACAAAATTACGTCGAAACAATTTAAATAACGGTATCATCAAATATTTTAAATGTAGATTAGTAAATATATGAAAATGAAATGAAAATAAAGATATGATCAAGTCTTTCATAATTGTGGTGAACATGAAAATAGTTAAAAAAGAAGGATGAGTTGGTCCTTACACGAAAGACTTGAGGAAAAAAGATAAAAACATTAAGTGTAACATACTAACATGCATGTTTCGAACCGACGAACAAACCTTTAAGAACAAAAACACCAACCACTTGATATAGACAATACTGTAGTTACATTTTAACCTACTTATATTATGTAGTAAAACTAAAATATGTGGTCATTATTTATTAGTCATCAACTTTGAAAATAAGTATACAAGTATAATATGTTATTTAATCAAAAACCACTATACCATTATAAATATCTCTCGATTATCAACGTCAGTGATCAATCACATTAAAGTTTTCATTATTTTAGACTAGAGTGGATATATTATAAAATCATCCCAGCCACCAATATTAGCTAGCAATTCGCTCAAACACACAACCTGAATTCACACGCTAAATCCTCTTTTAAGAGCTCTTTTTTTTTATCTTCTCGGTTTTAAGAGTTGGGCTGGCCCAAAAATCAACAATTATTACATTAAACCAATTAAAAAAGGGTTTGATATGCAGAAATTTAAATAAATCAATACAATTGGAATCTGAATTTCATTAGGCGTTATTTTTTATTGGTAATAATTTGTTGGAATTAGAATTTGAATCTCGTTTTTAACGTGTTTGGTTACGAAAAAAATTGAAATTGAATTAATTCACTCAAATTCATTCAAATGAAGGATTTCAAAATCCTTTCAAAATTTGAAGGATTTTAAATTCCAGCGACGCCGCCCCCGCCAACAATCGCCACCTACCACCCCTACCCACCGCCAACCAATACTGCCGACGACCCTTGCCGACGCCGCCAACCTTGGACCGCCGCCAATCGCCGATAGTCGTCCCCAACCACCGACCCCCCCACCGATGGCCCCTGCCACTGACCTCAAACCGCTGCCGCCCTCCGACCGCCGCTAACCCCGACTGGCAACACCCATGACCGCCAAAGCCCACGACCACCGCTACCCACGACCGCCACTCGCAGCCACCACCAACCTCCGAACTACCGCCTCCAACCCCGACCACCGACGCCCACGACCATTGCCACCCATGATCGCCAACCGCCGCCGCCCCCGATAGCCTACCACCACCAATCGTCGCCATCCCAAACTGTCTACTGTTAATGACCGTCACTGCCGAACACCACCTCCGACCGCCGCCGTCGCTGAACGCCACCTTCGATTGCCGCCCCAGCCGCCCTCGACCTCGAACCGTTACCGATAGCCCAAAGCTGTTTGACGCCCCATTAACTGCCCGCTTCTCACCCTGCCCCCGACAATCGTAACCCGTGGACATCTTATCATGTCGTCACTGTTGTCAATAATCGGCAATCGCAGCTAACCGCACCCGCCCGCCTACAAATGCCTGTCTCCACTGCTCGCGCCTGTGGCCAACGACCGTCCGTTAGACGTCAGTGACTTTCGATTTTCGGCGACGAGCGTGATCGGTTAGTGGTGGCGGTTGGGTACAATAGGTTTTTTGACAACCGGTATGGCCGTTAAGCACGATTGGTGGTCGCCATCGATTGTAGACAGTGACAGCGGCGGTCGGTGGTATGTAGTATAAAGTGTTCATAGAGGTGGTGGCGGATTGCAATGGGTGATAAATTTCAATTCATTTATGTAAGGTTTACACTTAAAAGTTGATGTAACAAAAGCATCCAAAGAGGTCCCATCATACATGCATGAAGTACAGAGTAAAATTACTTCAGAAGTTTTACACCACTCAAAGGAAATACGCTAAGTGTAAAATCTTCCGAGGACAAATGATAAAATATTCCAAAGCCAAACATGAAGTCTTCGAACCTTCAGAGAGAAAGTCTTTTGAAGCCAAAGATTGATTTCTTCTGAAGAAAGAGAAGACATGCTTTTTCTAATCACCTTTTGACAAAAGCTGAACAACTTTTCACTGCCACTCTGAAGACTCACCAACTTATATGAGTTGGTGAAAAGGTCCATACTTTTGTCAACTATATATTATGGTCATCGATGTGTAACTTTCTACTTTTGTACCTTTTATCCTTTTTGTAATAGATTAGGATGTGAGCTGTTGCATGTCATAGTCACTAGTCAAAAGGCAATTTGTCTTTTGACTCTATATTGATTTTGTTGTCTAGATTAGTGTATCCAGCTGGCCTTCAAAGTATGGTCGGCTGTAGGATGTAGTATAAAGTGTCTCAAGTACTTGTATCCTCATGCATGCTTTGTAACACTTGTAAGAACTTGAGAGCAATATACATCATTCTTAAAAACCATATTTGAGTGTTCTTTTTCTTGTTTTTTTACTTATGTTCTTGGTATCATCAAACCGATTCCCTATTTGATCTGCTAAGTGTTTCATATCTCTCAACCTTGTGAAACTGTTGCATTGACCACCTTTCACCGGTCCTGCAATTGGTATCGGAGCATTTCAGGCTCTTGATTGTAAGATCTCACTATCTTTGATCACTTCAGTTTCACAAAACACCTATGCAGGATCGGAGTTTGTCTCACAACACAAGATAATCAAACAAACTCACTTAATATCACTCGAGTTGATGAAGTAGAATCTTAACCAAGTTCACAAGTAATAGAATAAGTTCAAACAGAAAACACCAAAGCACACGAGTGGTTTTCAAGATACTTGTTACAAGACTCTTGCAAGCATGGTTACTAAGTTACATAGAGAAACTATATATACTACTATCTACAACCGGTTATACTTGGAAAACCAGCTGTAAATTACAACTAAAGAAATACTACATTGTTTCGAAGTAAGACATCTAAGATAAAACAATAATATCATAGGTTAGGTAGTCATAACATGTCCATGACTTACCTTTTGTCACCAACTAAAAGTGGCAACTATACTGATAATGGTTGAACAGTGGATCAAGTAAGGTCAACTACATGGGCGTGGGAAAGCATCATTTAGTCTGTCAGAGTGGTAGCGGACTGTTAGAAAGACCCTACTTATGTCCACTGGTTCAGAGTTAGTTCTTCCGAAGCTAAATGGCTTCAGAAGAATAAATTCTTCCGAGGCCATTTATACTTCGAAAGAATCAACTTCTTTCGAATCTCTGCAAGTCTTCAGGACTTTATTCTTCGGAAGACTTTGTATTTGGATCTTTTAAGTTGCGTACTTCGGAAGAATAAGAACTTAGTCTTAAAAGACTAAGTTCTTCACACTTGAGTTTTGGAAAAAACTTTGACTTAGCTTCGGAAGAGCAGCTTATTCCTTTGGAAGACCATTTATTTAGCACGTCAAAATATATCTAAGTGTTGTTTTGGTTGCACCAGCCTCATTAGATCCAATAGTACCCCCCCCCTAGGCTAATGCTACCAAAACCTCCGTTGTTTATTCTCTTCAAAGTCTTTAGCACCAGGGAAAGAAGGTATTTGTCTATCTCTATTTTCCTTCTTGGGGTAGTGGAAAGGATGTTATATAAGTCATCCTTGGATAGTAGATCCAGTCAGTCACTTTGGATGACATGTCTCAGTTGTTGTGCCCCTCTGAGAAGAATTAGACGATGAGAACCATAGTTATATTCCCATTTGACTATTGGTTCTGAAGTTAGTCCCTTAACCATTTGTAGGAATGTTTTTCCCTTGATGGTTGCTCTTTTTACTTCAGCCTGTGCTTTCAGTTTCATTTCATTGAAATGAATGCTACTCAAATGATTTATATGAGTAGCAATCTGAGAGCTGGAGGGGTTGGAGAATGGTCTCTCTACTGACTCAGCAATATCATATCTACTTGAGTGTAGTAGAATGGATGTGTCAAGTCTGGTTATTTGACCATTCTCCCTTTGCATTATGAAGCTTTGAGTAGATTCATTAAACCTCCACTGGACAATTAAGCTTCTGAGAGTAATGGGGTTGGTTGGCAGCATATTCTCTTTTCTGGTGTCCAACAGAGTCACCAACCTTCTCCTTAACTTCATCTCCTTTTCTATAAGAGTATCATAGTTGATGGCTAGAAGTTGGAGAGCTTGGTCTAATGTTCCCCTAGGCAGATCAAGGAATGCATCTCTTATGAGGGAACAGGAAGACCCATCAATGTATTTTAGTTTAATTGACTCTTCCTCATAAGAGATGTTGCTCAAGGTTGTGCAGTTGATGAGCTTCCTTTTGATCTCCTTAAATTCTTCTAAGGACAGGGGCTTGGAAGGTTCCAAAGATGGTTTGGGTTGAGATTGGGTTCTAGGTTGTGTTTTGGGTTCAAGGACAAGTGGAGGTGGAGGCTGTTTAGAGACAGGGGTTGAAGGTATAGGAATGGCTTATGGTGTTGGTTTCGGAGTTGAGGGTTTAGTGGTTGGTTCTGTTTTAATGGGGAAGGGTGAAGATGTAGGGAGTGGCTTTGTTAGATGTGGTTTGGGTTTGGGTGCTATCTTCTGAGGGCTTTGTTTCCAAAGCATCTCTTGCCTTCTTCCTAATCGAATGTTAGCCTTTATGTTGCTGACATATCTCTATAGGGTCTTCTCTGACATGGGGCCCACTTGCCTGCCAGTGAAGCCATAGGCTTTAAGGTAGGTTTTCATCCATTTCTTATCACCCACCTTTTTGGCAGAAGCAAGTATAGCTTCTTCTTATTTCTTCTTCTTCTCCCTTAGCCTTTCCCTTGTAGCCTTCTTTCTGTCTTTGTTGATCTCCTTAGTTCTTTGTAAAAATGAAACAAGATCATATCATGATCATGAAGGGCCAACTCCTACTTTGTATAGCCTCTCTTGCAAAGAAAGGCTATCTTTTCTTTCCTATCCTTAGCCTTTGTTTCGTCCTCCCTTTTCCTTTTCTCCTCCTCTTTGGCTAACCTTGCTGCCTCTTTTCTTTCTTTCTACAGCAAGGTTTCTTTCTCAAGCTCCACAAGCTCATCAAGTGGGAAAAGAAGCATTTGTTCATCTTCTACTCCCAAGCTGGTGTCAATGATCTCCACCCTCTTCTGATTGTTGATACTTTCATAAGGTGCTGTTGCTGCATTGGTGCTTGCTGCAAGCAACTTCTCAATATCAAATTTTTCTTTCTTTCTTAGCTTCTCCAACCTTTCCTCCTCTAAAAGCTCTTTAGCAGTGAGCTTTCTCTTCCCTTTAGGATTAGAGGAAGATTCAAACTTTGGAGATTTTGGTTTTGACGATTCATGTTTGGGTGGTGGAGATTGAGCTTGTGGTGCCGCCTTGAGAGGGGTTGAAAGAAAGTCCTCACTATTGACTTCAGAAGCTAGATCAAGAATAGCTTCTGTAACCAGTAGTTCATCAGACATAGAGGACAACTCTATAATTCCTTTCGCAGCTTGAACTTCAGCTTTGGAAGTAAGTTCCAGTGCTTCGGAAGTGAATAGAAGTGCTTCCGAATCTTGAGCTTCTACTTCAGAAGTTGTTCTCACAACCTCGGAAGTAACAGGAACTGCACTATCTGTCCCTCTTGAGTCAATTGCTGGGCCATCAGTTTGTGTATCCCCTTCAAAGTCAATCTTGGGTTCAACAGAGACCTTTGGTTGACCAACTTCCTCCTTAGAGGTGAATGATACAGTTAACCTTTAAAGCTCTTCAGCCCCAAAGTAAGCAATGGCAAGATCAGGTGAGGGTTGTTCAAGTGAGGAGCTTATAAAAAACTAGTAAAAAATCTGTTAAGGTCGATAAGCATCCTTGGGTCCACTTGAACTGAAATGGGAGGTGGTTGAGGAAAGATGTCTACAAGTCGTTGCTGTTTGGAGTAGAAAGAAGAAATAGTAGTATGGGGTTCCACTTGAGTTGATATCTCCTCATGAGTGTGAGCAGATATCTCCTCATCAAGTCTTTGTTTCTGTAAATTCTCCTTCTTTTTGGTAGCATCACCTTGAAATAAATAAGCTAGAGAAAGAACTCAAAAAAACCTGAGTATGTACATGCCTAACAAACTTCTTAATCTGTTTCTCAGCTAGTTGAGCCTTGAGATTTTCAATCTCAAGTTGCAGAATGGCAGACCTATTTTCTAAAGTCTCAACCTTTGATTCAAGATTGGTGACTTTTGAAATTAGGTCTTTGATGGTGAGTTGCAGACTTCCCTCATCTTCTTTTGAAGAATCATTGGGAGATGAGATAACAAACCTAGTAAGTTCATCCTCATCACCAACTGTGGTTTCCTGGCGCCCTGGATACCCTTGCATACTGATGTCTCTTTCAGAGGCATCAATGGGAAAGGTTGTTGTAGATATAGTCTAAATGATGTGTTGGACCAAAAGAACCAATGAGCCTGATCAGAAAAACCTTTAAGTCCCACGGACATTACAACAACTGAAGTAGTCTGCAACAGCTGAAGACATCAACTGATAACAAAGTCCGAAGTGAAAGAGCTGAAGACAAAGTCTGAAGTGAAAGAGCTGAAGACAAAGTCTGAAGTGAAAGAGCTGAAGACAAAGTCTGAAGTGAAAGAGCTGAAGACAAAGTCTGAAGTGAAAGAGCTGAAGACAAAGTCTGAAGTGAAAGAGCTGAAGACAAAGTCTGAAGTGAAAGAGCTGAAGACAAAGTCTGAAGTGAAAGAGCTGAAGACAGTCTGAAGAAAAAGTTTCAGATGTTGTCACAATAGCTAAAGAAGACCTCTTCAGTAGTTGTGATGGTTTCCTTTCAGTAGTTTTATGTTTCTTGTAATCAGTACTTGTAGTTTCAGTAGTTTTAGTTTCATCTTGTACTTAGCACTCTGAGATGTTCTCAGTTGTTATGAACATTCTCAGTAGTTTGCTTACTTTCAGTTGTTTGTAATAATTCTGTTAGATGTCACTATCAAGTGACATCAGCAGACGTCACATTCCTTTATATAAGGAATGTTGACCTAATTGTAAGGGGGACGAGCAGCTATAGCAAACTTAGAAAAGCTTAGCAGCCGCCACACCGAAGCATTGTGCATGAATGATATTATCCATTTTGAAGAAAACCCTCTTTCTCTATAACCGTGTACTGTTCCATTGAATATCTATTGTGTTCTTGCTATATTTGTCTAATTCTTGTTCTAATTCCGCTGCGATTCAACTCTAATTGATCAAACTTAGATCGCTGATCCTGACAAATGGTATCAGAGCTGGTTAATCATTGATCGGTTTAACAATTGATCATTGAAACTGCTATTTCGATATCTAAAGTTTGATCGAATTAGCATATTTGCAAGAATTGGTTATAGAGATTGGTCTTCTGCTGCTTCTGGTTAGTCAATTTGAGTTTCTTCTTGGTTCATATTGAGTTTGTTGTGTTTTTGTGCTAAATCTTTTGAAACTTGATTGAATTGGTTTGAATCTGAGAATGACTACTCCTTCTAATGACCCTCACAATACTGGCTCCTCAACCAAGCCTCCGATGCTGGTTAGGAGTGAGTATAACATATGGCAACGAAGAATGCTCCATCACCTGTCTGTTAACAGTTCAGGTTGTTGGACATCTGTGGTTCACGGTCCACACAAGCCTATGGTGAACAATCCGGAGACCAACCAAATGGTTCCGAAGAAGAAGGAGCAATACTCAGATGAAGATCGTAAACTGTTTGAGATTGATGCTAAAGCCCATGGAATTCTGGCCATGGCACTGCCTAATGAAATCTATTCTGGGCTTATGCATCATGAAACTGCTCATGACCTCTGGAATGCTTTGAAGGAACAATTCGGAGGAACTGATGAGGTCTTAGCAAACAACAGAGAAATCCTCGCCCAACAATATGAGACATTCTCTCATAGGAAGGGTGAGACACTGACTCAACAGTTTGAGCGTTTCTCCTGCTTGATCTCTGAGCTGAAAATGGTCAAGCATGAGTATACTAACAGCCAGATGAACAACAGATTCCTCAGATCACTGCCTGAGAGATGGGACACATACACCATTGTCCTACGCTCCAGTGCAAATCTGGATAGCCTATCTCTCACCCAACTCCATGGGAAACTGCTTACATTTGAAAGAGAGATAGAGCAGAAAAGGAAACTGGCATCATCAGGAAAGCTCACTGATGACTTTGTACCAGGGAACACTGCCTTGGTCGGTCATGAGTCAGAATATGCTGGATCAGAAAGCCATTATGATGAGCATATAGATTTCTCTTCAAACAGTTCTGATCATGCATTTGTTGGTGTTGACAGTCATTCTGGGTGTAATAGTGATAATTTATGCTTTATCATGGATGATTTGATGGGTATTGCTGATGATGATTTAGAAGAGATGGATATTTTGAGCCAAATGGCCTTGATCAATATCAGATCTCAAAAGTTCTACAAGAGAACTGGTAGGAAATTTCCAGGACTCTCTGGCAAAACCAAAGTTGGTTTTGACAAGAGTAAGTTGAGGTGTCACAAATGCCACAGGCTTGGGCACTTTGCAAGAGAGTGTAGATCAACTGGATCTAACTCCTCTGCACCCTTTGTGACCTTTCCAAGCAATAGTTCACAAAACAAAGGGCAACATCCTGCTAGTTCTGGTCATCACTCACAACCTCAATCTCCTGCATATTTTGTCCCTCAGGGTCCAATGCCATATCCATATCCCTGCTATTACATGCCACAGCCAAATCCAGTTCAAGTTCCTATAGCACAACAACCTCAAGCCCTACCTGAGCCTCAACCATCTCCATCACAATCTCAACCTCATCACAGCTTCTTCACACCAGGAGTTGTTGACTGGAGCAGCTCACCAGATGATCTTTCTGGTTTCAATGAGCAATTATTTGCTGGTGCTGGTCAACATGGTGGTGAACATCCTTTTGGGAATCTTGCTCTCATGGCCCTGGAGTCTACTGAGGGTTCCTGCTCCGATGCATCATCTTCACAGGTAACCCAGGTATCTTCTGAGGCTAAAGCCAAGTTATGTTCTGAATCATGCATAGCTGCCTTTGTCTCTATTAGAGAGGCAAATGTAGCTTTAATCAATCAAAATCTTGAGCTTGAGAAAACTATTTCCAAAAGAAAAGCTGAGTATGAGTCTGTTCTTAATGACAAAGATGATGAGATTTACAAGCTTAAATGCCAACTTAATGATGAAAAGGCTAAGGTAGAGGTCATACTTGAGAACCACAGAAGTCTCAAAGAGACACTTGCAGATACCCAAGTTGAGTGTGACCGCTGGGTAACATCCTGCAAGGGATTTGAAATGCTTCTCAGCAAGCAAACAGCTTCAAATGTGAAGTTTGGAATAGGTTACAATCATACTGCACCACCTACTGATTTTACTTCAAAATCAATAGTAAAATCTGAAGGTGAAAGTAATTTCCAAACCACATCATCATGTGATTCATCCTCAAATGATAATACAAAATTGTCAAAATTAGAGGATGAAGTCAGTGTTAAGATCTCAGCAAATCAATTGCCTGATGGTTTAAATGCTGATAAACACATGAAGCTGAGCAATTCAGATGTTGTCCCTCAAAGTACTCCAAGTACTGAAGGGCAAGTCACAACATCTGAAAAGCATTTCAATCTGCTGAAATAAAAGGATTAACAACTGCTGAGGAATCTATCATACGGTCTTTCAGGACGGATAGAGAACAGCTGAAGAACAAGTCTTCAGTTGTTACCGATCCTTCAGTACTTAACACAAGTACTGAAAGGAGGAAAGTACTGAAGATCACACCTTCAGTAGTTTCCACTTCAGCAGTTGATCAATCCAAGATGAAGAATAAGCCATGTGAAATATGTGGTAAATTCAATCATCTATCTGATGAATGCTGGTACAAAAAGGGTTCCAAACTCAACAGAGATAAGCTCATTAAAGAAGAGATTAATAAAATGAAAAATGAGTTTGAGACCAAGTTTGTACCACAGTCATCTCAAACTGATAAACCCAAGGCCTCGCCAAAATCCAAAAAGAAGGATGGGGTTTATCAGAAAACAGCTGATAGTGTTCCTCATGATAAACATCAGACTAAGTCTGTGAATTTCAAGAAGGAGGAAATGGTGGGTCACAGGAACTCATCAAAAACAAGTACTGATGTGTCAAATGAGCTGAAGGCTTTAGCAACAAATCAGACACAACTTGTTATGATGGTTCAGCATTTGTTGGGGAGAGTTAACCAACTAGATGCACCTGTGATCAAACCACTGAAAAGGAAATCCAAGCCCAAATCTAAGAAATCCATTTCAGCACCATCTCCACCTTCATCAGCTGTTAATCATGAGAAACAAGTTATGGTTAAATCTGTTGATGAAAACAGACCCAAAACCAAAAAGGTTTGGGTCTCTAAAGCTAACTAGTTTCTTATGATAAATGCAGGGTTCTTCAGCATGCCAAAGAAGCATCTGGTATGTAGACAGTGGAGGATCTATGCATATGACTGGGAGCAGTTCTCTTCTTAATGACTACTCTCAAGGAAAGAAGGGATTTGTCTCATTTGGAAATGATGCTAAGGTTACATCATCGGGAAAGGATTTGTGTCAAATGGAGAAATCAGATTTGATGATGTTAACCATGTGGAGAATCTCAAGTATAATCTACTGAGTGTCAGTCAGATGTGTGATAAAGGGCATGTTGCACTTTTCACAAGCCAGAACTGCCGGATTCTGTCTTCCAAAGTTCTGAGGCTGATTGACAAGGTATTGGATGAACATACTCTCCTGAAGGCCAACAGGATAGGAAGAGTATATGCCTTGGATTTGTCAAAGAAGATTGATTTAAAAGGTCATCCTTGCCTGTTCTCCAAGGCCTCTCCTCAGGAATCTAAACTGTGGCATAGAAGGCTGGGTCATGTTAATCTCAAAAACATGAATCAGCTGATCCACAATAGTTTAGTGAGAGGTCTACCAATAAAGGAGTTCCACTGTGATGAAACCTGCACTGCTTGTTTAAAAGGAAAACAACACAAAGTTTCATTCCCTCCTATAGAAGAACCAAAGTCCACTGCCTGCTTGCAATTACTGCACATGGATCTCTTTGGTCCTGTGAGAGTAATGAGCATGGCAAAGAAGAAATACTGTCTGGTAATTGTGGATGATTACTCCAGATTTGTATGGACCTTCTTCTTGCATTCAAAGGATGAGGCTGCTCAGACAATTATTAACTTTGTGTTGTATGTTGAGAAGCAGTATTCCCTATCAGTCAAGTGTATAAGAAGTGATAATGGAACTGAATTTAGAAACCATACACTTGATGATTTCTACCTTTCAAAAGGAATCAAGAGGCAGTATAGCATCCCAAGGACTCCAGAACAAAATGGAGTAGTGGAGAGAAAGAACAGGACCCTAATTGAAGCTGCAAGGTCCATGTTGGCTGACTCTGGTTTGCCACTGACCTTTTGGGCTGAAGCTGTCAACACAGCATGCTATGTGCAAAATAGAGCTTTAGTGAATCAGAGGTTGATGAAGACTCCTTATGAAGTTCTACATCATTTGGCTCCTCTAATTTCATTCTTCAGAGCATTTGGGTGTCCTTGTTACATTCTCAACACAAAGGATCAACTCCAAAAGTTTGATTCTAAGGTGGATGCAGGGTATTTTGTTGGGTATTCATCCACTTGCAAGGCTTACAGAGTGTTCAACTGCAGAACAAAGATGGTTGAAGAAACCTTGCATGTGAAGTTCAATGAATCCCCTAAGGACAAAATTCCACAAAACCCTGTGGAGTTGTTTGATCTGGACATACTGCAATATGTTCCTTATCAGCCTCCAGCTGTTGCAGATCATGTGAATTCATCACCTTCTGCAGCTAGTCATCCATCTGGTGGTACTGATGTTGATGATGATCCCAGTACTCACCTATTCAAGTTTAGTGATCAACTGCCTGAGTCTACTAAACTTGATGTTCCTGTAGCTTCAGTAGCACCATCCACAACAAATGCTGATGAGATTTTTGAATCCTCTACTTCATTTGACTTGCCATCTAATACTTGGTTTCAAGAATCTGGATCAACATCTGTTGCTGCTGAGCGTGCTACAAACACTTGCACAGATCTCATAGTGTACCAAGAGCTGAAGAATCACCCAATGTCTCAAATCATTGGTGATATCAATGCTGGTGTCTCAACTAGAAGTCAATTGTCCAACTTCTGCTTCTATGCTCTCTTCATCAGTCAGCAAGAGCCAAAGAACTATCATATTGCATTAAGAGACAATGGATGGGTTGATGCCATGCAGCTTGAGCTTCTTCAGTTCAAAAAGCAGCAAGTGTGGGAACTGGTTCCTCTACCCCCAGGTAAGTGTGCAATAGGCACTAAATGGGTGTTTAGGAATAAAACAGATGAACATGGGCAAATTGTCAAGAACAAGGCCAGACTGGTTGTCCAGGGGTTTTCACAAGAAGAAGGTATTGATTATGATGAAACCTTTGCCCCTGTAGCCAGACTGGAGGCAATTAGATTGTTCTTAGCCTATGCTGCATTCCACAATCTTAAAGTTTTTCAAATGGATGTCAAAAGTGCATTTTTATATGGTAAAATAAAAGAAGAGGTTTATGTGTGTCAACCACCAGGTTTTGAGGATAATAAACATCCTGATTGGGTGTATAAACTTGATAAGGCTCTTTATGGGTTGAAACAAGCTCCTAGAGCCTGGTATGAAACACTGTCAAATTTTCTTCTTCAGAATAATTTCACTAGAGGCTCCATAGATAAAACTTTGTTCATTAAGAAAGTGGGTCAGCATAAGCTCCTTGTTCAAATTTATGTTGATGATATTATTTTTGCATCCTCTGATCCACAGTTGTGTGATGCATTTACAAAGTTGATGCAACAAAAATTCGAAATGAGTGCCATGGGAGAATTACAGTTCTTTCTAGGTTTGCAAATCAAACAAAAGGCTGATGGAACTTTCATTCATCAGTCAAAATACACAAAGAGTCTTTTGGAAAAGTTTGATTTACAAAACTGTAAGCCCTGTTCTACTCCCATGTGCAGCACCACACAACTGGATGCAGATCAGAAAGGTAAAGCTGTTGATGAAACACTTTACAGATGTATGATTGGGTCCTTGATGTACTTAACAGCTTCTAGACCAGATATTATGTTTGCAACTTGTGTTTGTGCTAGATTTCAGGCTGCTCCTAAAGAGTCTCATTTGATTGCAGTCAAGAGGATCTTTAGATATCTGCAAGGTACTCAATCTCTAGGTCTTTGGTATTCCACTGGGCACTCTTGCAAATTAGTTGCTTTTTCTGATAGTGACTATGCAGGGTGTAAATTAACTAGAAAATCAACTTCTGGTGGATGTCAATTCCTAGGCAACTGTTTGGTTTCTTGGCAGAGTAAGAAACAAACATCTGTTGCTACATCCACTGCTGAAGCCGAGTACATTGCTGCTGCAAGTTGTACATCTCAGGTACTCTGGCTTCAGAATCAATTATTGGATTATGGCATTACAGAGACTAAGACTCCATTACTAATGGATAGTGCTTCAGCTCTTTGTATTGTCAAGAATCCAGTCCAGCACTCTAGGACCAAACATATTGAGATCAGACACCATTTTATTAGGGATTGTTTTGAAAAAGGTCTGATTGATCCAAAGTTTGTTCCTAGTGCTGATGAGCTTGCAGACATATTTACTAAGCCTTTGGACAGTTCAACTTTCCAAAACCTAGTGTTAAGGCTTGGTATGCTGCAGCTAGAATAAGTGACAACTACTGATGATCTCAGTCAACAAGTACTGATGAGCATTCGTATACTATTGTCACAAATAAGTACTGATAAGTTCTTTTATCCTCAGTAGTTTTCATAACTACTGAAGACTAAATTACTTAAAAGTACTGAAGTACTCTATCTGTTGAAAAGAACTGATATGGTTACAACTACTGATGTAGTTACAACTACTGATGTCAGTAAACCAGATAAGTACTAATGACCAATGAAACATCTGAAAATCCGAGTCTGATAAGTGTTGAGGTCAGAATGAAACAGCTGATGAGCTAAGAATTGACGACAACAGCTGATGAGAAACTTTTCTCTTCAGTTGTTTCTACAACTGCTGTTTCACTTCATACAACTGAAGCCAAAACCATGTCTTCAGTAGTTTCACAACTACTGATGACTAATACCAAGTCTTCAGTTGTTACAACTTCTGAAAGTTAAAACCAGGTCTTCAGTTGTTTTCAAACAACTGATGACAGCACCAACACTTTCAGTCGTTTTATATCAGCCTTTTCTACCCTATAAATACCTAAACCTAATTTCAAACGTTTCATTAGCCGTTTCATATCCTTCACTCTCTCAACAATGGCGACCATGAAACTCAAACCCAGACACAACTGTGTTGCCTACCTCTCGAAATCGGCCTTTTGGAACAAATTTGATAATGCCATCGATCTTATGGTAGATTCCCAGTACCGAACCGCTTTTCTTCTGAATCCTACCATATACCCCGATTCCCTAAGCCAATTCTGGACCAACGTCTCTGTGCAAACTGGTGAGAATGATCGCCAAATCACTCTCCAGTCGTTGGTTAACCAGAAACAGGTGGTCATCACTCCGACATCATTCGACAAACCCTAAATCTACATGATGCCACCTGTGTCACAGAATACCCGAAAGGCACAACCGATATGTCTTTCATCAATAACGGGTATGAAGGAGACTTAAGTGCTACCACCATTCTGAAGAAGCACTTCCATGATGCTGAACGTCTTATATTCCACATGGTGAATGTCTGCCTTGCACCAAAAACCTCCTCATGGGATCAGATGTCCTCCCGATGGCAACAGGTATTATACTCTATCTTTGAACGACAAAATCTAAATTTTTCTGAGATAGTTTTCATGGAACTAAAGGATCTGGCTTTGAAACCTGTGGCAAACAGATGGATATTATATCCCAGGTTTCTCATGGCCATAATTTTAAATCAGCTAAAATCAGACGGCCTTGTTGGCCTTGGAGTCCCTGCTCCGGCTGTATTGCCTGAAGTATACTCCAGGCACAACTCTGACCCTACAATGAAAGGGGCTGCCCGGCTGCTAAAACCCAAGCAGCGGGAACCCACAGCCTCCACTTCCAGATCCAAAGTCCCCACCAAACCCAACACCAAAAAGCCCAAAAAGGCTACTCAGGGAGATGAGTCCCCTGAGGATGCCCCTGTAACACCAATACAGGAAACACTTACTGGTTCTAACCCCCCAGTAGTGTCAAAGACTCCACCAGCCCTAGCCGCTCAGGTATCCTCTCAACAGGATCCTGATGCAACCATAATTGGGGATACCACAATCTGGAACCTATCTCAATTGAGAAGGTTACCATTGAAGAGCACCAGTCACCCCGGGTGCAATCTGCTTCAAACCTATCTCCACATGCAACCGCCCCTCAAAGCCCAACCATTATAGTTGCACAAGTGCTGAGTCAGCTGCATTCCTCTCCTCCTCCCCAGAAACCAATTACAATGGGGAGAACCTCAACAGCTGAGGAAGAGGACCAAAATGCTGCTGATAACCCACAGCACAGGGGTTATAATGTTCAATCTCCCCGTGTAGAGGAGGAGGTTAGAACATCTGGTGAGGCTGCCACTTCTACTGATTCAGCAAATGAACAGGATGCAGTTGGTAACATCTCTAAGACCTCACCAGAGGCAACTGCCGATGAAGGACTCAGTCCTGAGGCAGGAAGTCCCCAGAACCAAGAACAAGGGGCACATGCTACAACTGATCTACACTCAGGGCATGTACATCCTGATTCAATCAGGAGGTCAGGTGATTCAGCAAAGACTGATGATGACCTGGGCTTTTTCTTTGATGTCTTAGCCCATAACACAATCCTTGAGGCTGAGGTGAGCAGACTCAAAGAACTGCTTGCCAAAATGTCTCAGGATCAAAGTCCATCTGCCCCAATAAACCCACAGATGGCACCTTCATCTGAAGGTTCACCAAACACTCAGCCACTACACTCAACTGAGCCACCAGCCACTGCTTTTGGCACCACCTCTCAGGGACAGAACCCCTCTGAGCAGATGGTTGCTACTTTTCAACATTCCTTACCTCTCATCACTCCCATCATCAATGAGATTGTGCATAAAGCCATTGATGAGAGGATCTCCTCAAATCTACAAACACTTGTTGATGATGCTGTGCAAAAGAAGCTTTCTACCATTCAAACCCCTGAACCCAATGCACCCAAAAAGGGGGAGTCTAAGGCAGTGAAAGACAGAAAGAGAAAGAGAGTGGAAGATGAGAAACAAAAGAGAAAGAAAAGGAGTTAGAAAAGGAAAAACAGCTGATCACATACAAGAGAAAGAAAAGTGCTGAAACTCAAAAGCCTGATGAAGAGAAATCATTGGATGATCTGGTTAAAGAAGCTGATGAAGCTCACAGCAGATCAATGGACAAAATAATAGACCAACTCTTCAGACAGGGTTTTGATACAGCTACTTTAGACACTGAGATCAGAAGGCTGGAGATTAAAGAATACAAGAGAGATGGGCCAGTTACAGTGTGATGGAAAGGGAGAGGTTGGAGATAATGATCAGGTTTATTGCAAAATACTTGGGAAGATCATTAATTGAGATTAAATCATGGACCAGAGACAGTATTCTGGCAATAACCACCAGAATCTGTGCTTCTGAAGCATTCAATAAAGGGTTGATTATCGAAGCCTTAGATGAAGCAGGTGCTGGGAAGAGATCTGATATGGCCAAGCTTTCCAAAGCCAAACTTACCAAAAATGCTAGATCAGCCTTCCCAAACTCCCACTCAAAAACAACCAACCCCACAACTCTCCAAACCAATCCCTAAACCTAAACTTAAACCAACTCAACCTTCAAAACCAACTCCCTTACCCCAAAAACCACCTCAAACCACATCCAAGGATGCACCCAGAAGGAGGAGAAGGGTGTTGAGGATGGAAGAAGAAGAAGAAGAAGATGATGAAGAAGACAGTCTGCCAATCTCTGCTGTTCTAAAAATACCTGAGCCCAGAAGTCAACAAATGATCACACCAGACTTTCAGAGGCAAATGGTGAAAGTTAAGATTGAAGAAGAAGAACAGCAGAAACAGCACGATGAGCAACTTTTGAAGATGGTTGACAAAGAGTTTCCTCAGTCATCATCTATACAAGCCATGAAGAAACACGCTCAAAGGCTGTATGCTCTCAGGTATACCTTTCAATATCAAAAGGAGAGAGTAAGGATTTGGCCAGACCCCAGGGTTAGTTCTAGAATTCATAAGAAATCCATACCAAGTAGATACAATGGCCAAGTGAGAAAGACCATAGATGCTGTTATTATGTTGGCCATTGTAGTCTCACCCTGGGAGATACTTGAAGACTTCAAGAGAGCCTACAAGTCAAAGATGACCCCTCAAACTCTAATGGAGAACAAAATGGTCAAGAAGGGGTTGTTATACAAGAGGCTTGAAGAGATCAAGAAAAATGAACTCCATTTGTTATTAGAAGGGACTCACCCAGATGAATTTGCTTACAGAGAGATAACAACTGTTGAGTTGAATAATGGAAAGACGGTAAAGTACCTATCAGAGTACTATGGCCCAGAGTTCTTCTTCGAAGGAGAAGCAGAAGAACTCACTAAGGAGGAACAAGTTGTTCTCCTTGAGGCCTACGTCAGAGAGTCTTATAGACTCATCAATGGGAAGTAGGTTTCATGGTTGGGATAACAGCTCTGTGTCCAGTTCCCCAAGACAGAGTTCCCTTCCATCCTTTGACATTCACATCTACTGAAACCTGTTCCCTGGCCTGTGCTTATCCGATATCTCTGAAGCTGATCAAGAGAGTATTTCTGCCAAGAATAAGTGGGACCTCAATAAGCTTAAAGGTTTTGGCTGCATTGGTTCAGGGGGAGTTTGTTGGACCAAAAGAACCAATGAGCCTGATCAGAAAAACCTTTAAGTCCCACGGACATTACAACAACTGAAGTAGTCTGCAACAGCTGAAGACATCAACTGATAACAAAGTCTGAAGTGAAAGAGCTGAAGACAAAGTCTGAAGTGAAAGAGCTGAAGACAAAGTCTGAAGTGAAAGAGCTGAAGACAAAGTCTGAAGTGAAAGAGCTGAAGACAGTCTGAAGACAAAGTTTCAGATGTTGTCACAACAGCTGAAGAAGACCTCTTCAGTAGTTGTGATGGTTTCCTTTCAGTAGTTTTATGTTTCTTGTAATCAGTACTTGTAGTTTCAGTAGTTTTAGTTTCATCTTGTACTTAGCACTCTGAGATGTTCTCAGTTGTTGTGAACATTCTCAGTAGTTTGCTTACTTTCAGTTGTTTGTAATAATTCTGTTAGATGTCACTATCAAGTGACATCAGCAGACGTCACATTCCTTTATATAAGGAATGTTGACCTAATTGTAAGGGGGGACGAGCAGCTATAGCAAACTTAGAAAAGCTTAGCAGCCGCCACACCGAAGCATTGTGCATAAATGATATTATCCATTTTGAAGAAAACCCTCTTTCTCTATAACCGTGTACTGTTCCATTGAATATCTATTGTGTTCTTGCTATATTTGTCTAATTCTTGTTCTAATTCCGCTGCGATTCAACTCTAATTGATCAAACTTAGATCGCTGATCCTTACATGATGTTACCATTATCATAAGAGGCTATTAAAGCACTCTCAGTAGTGGCAGCTATATCTACATGAGTCACCTCCACTCCGGTTGGACTCACCTCAGTTTGGTCTTGCTGATGTGGGCTAGATATCAGAAGTTCCCTGGGAATCAGTTGATCTGGAGATAGTGAGGTAAATGTATTGGGTTTTGAACAAGTTTATCAAATCCATTTTATCCAAATAAAATGAAAAAACACAGCGGATTAAGGATATAAAACTTGTTACAGTTAATATATATAAACCATTATGTATATCTGTTAAAACCCGTTATGGATCGATATATGAAAAAAATGCTTACAAACAACTATGCGGTGTTTAGCAGACAACCTCTCGTATGGATTTTAAGGAAGATGATAGTTGAATGGTAGCTTCTAAAGAAGGACGCCTCAAGCTAGTCTACCCTCAAGCCTCCAACAAACACCTTGGTTGCTAGGATTTGCACACTTGAACGAACCTCTGTTCTTCGTTTTTGTTCTTGACTGATCGAGAGAAAACCCTAATGAAGAACAGATACGCTTTTAGTGTCTAGTAAATTATATGAGAGAGAGTGGTGGATTGCAATATTATAGTGCATGTCCTAGAAAACTGAAATTTTAGACGATGAGAGAGAAAAGTAGGCCCCTTGTCCCATCCGCGTTTCTCAAACGTTCACCCGTATTAGTAAATACGGATGAATGGTTTCCTTCCGCACTTGTAAATGCGGATGAAGAAATTCCATCTGCAATTCCTAAATGTACATCTGCATTAGTAAATGCGGATGAGTAGTTTTATCAACATTTCCTCAAATGCTCATCCGCATTAGTAAATGCGGATGAACAGTTTCCATCAGCATTTCTACAAATGCACATCCGCATTTCCTCATTAGTGAATACAGATGAGTAATCTTCATCTGCATTAGTAAATGCGAATGAGTAATCTTCATCCGCATTTCCTTAAAAGCACATCCGCATTAGTAAATGCAGATGAGTAATTAAGAAATACAGACGAAAGACTATTTTGTTGTTCAACCATTTGAATAACAATATAGAATACTCTCTCTAAAATAAATTATCCATATAATTTATTCACAACACAAGTGTAAATATTTAGAAACCAAATTTCTAAATACTTTAAGTTTTAATATTTATTTATATGATCATATCATAAAATAAATATTGTAGGTGTTTGACTAGCTTGTTATTGGGTATGACCCAACTTGGATCATAACGTACTAGCCACATCAATTCAATATGTGTCTTGGGCAGACCGCTCCCAACAATCTCCCACTTGCACAAGATACATAGAGGATTGATGCAAGTAGCAAATACCACCTAACAACGGTTTAGTACCCCTAATACGCATGACGAAGTGCCATTCAATAACATCATCTTCTTCAAGTCCCTTACTTGAAAATGATTTAGGTGAATCTATCATTTATCCTTTTGTTACAGATGTCATGTTAAATCCAGAGAAACAGAATGATCATTCCCTGTTGATTTAACTTTATCTGGCCTTAGACATCTTACTCTCAACGAATAAGAGGAACAAATCCCATCTTGACTACATACGTTTCTCATAATCACCTTGTATCACACCTGAACCTAGTCTTGTGTACTGTCCATTTTTAGAACAGCGAAGAACTAGGTCGAAGTATAATATTTGGTGAATATCAAAACCCAATATGTATCTTAGGTCGGAGGATACTATGATATTCTCCTTTACTCAAATTTACTTATGATCAATTACATAATTCCATGCAGTAACATTTGAGAGCAGGTCAGTCCAATATTTGTTCCCACAAATATCTATGAACTTTGGTAGCAACCTTTTGCTCTATATTCATACCTTATGAATATCCACCAATCCAAGTTCATAATAGTCTTACCTTCATATTTGTTCCCATAAATATGACCGACTACGGACATTTAGAATAATAAACATATTCATGGATCTAAACATGCTAAAATGGAACATAACTCATAGTATCATAATTATATAAATGAGTCAAAATAACAATTGTTCCGTTTTTTAAATACTAAATAGATCAAATCCAATCACTAGAATATCAAAGTCCTAAGGCACAAGTATGACTCTAATGCTTTGGCCTTTTAAGGAGCTTTATGAGTGGATTCGCAATATTTTGATCGGTGTGAACTTTGCGAATATATATATTTCCTTTTTCAACTTCATCCCTTATGTAGTTGAATCTCAGCTCAATGTGCCTTGTCTTTTGATGTGCCCAAGGTTCCTTGATTTGAGCAATCGCACCCTCGTTGTCACAAAACATCTCTAGGGGATCTTGAATGGTAGAGAATACCCCTAGATCGGCAATGAATTTCTTTAACCATGCAGCTTCTTGTGCTGCAAATGAAGCGGCGATGTATTCCGATTCTGTAGTGGACAATGCTACCACTTCCTACTTTGAGCTCTTCCAAGACACTGCCCCTCCATTCATAATGAAGACATACCTCGATTATGATCGAGAAACATCTTGATCAGTTTAGAAACTCGCATCCGTGTAACCCTTTACAACGAGTTCCTCTTCACCAGATCCGTATATTAGAAACATATCCTTAGTCCTCCTAAGATATTTCAATATACTCTTAACAGCCATCCAACTGCTATTTCCTGGATTCCGCTGATATATACTTATCATGCTTAAAGCGCATGATACGTCTGGTCTATTGAATATCATTGTATACATGATGGATCCTATACCAGATGCATATGGGACTTCCATCATCCTTTCTTGCTCATCCTTTGAGCTTGGACATTGAGATGCACTCAATATTGTCCCTCTTGGAATAGGTACCAGACCTTTCTTAGAGTTCTCCATCTTGAACCTTTTCAAGATTTTATCAATGTATGCACTTTGGTTTAAACCTATCAACAGCCTTGATCTATCCCTATGGATCTTTATTCCCAAAATGTAGATGGTTTCACCAAGATCTTTGATGAAAAAACAACTTCCAAGCCAGGTTTTAACACCTTCCATGGTTGGAATGTCATTTCCAAACAGTAGTATATCATCAACATACAATACTAAGAATGTGATGATGCTCCCACTAGCTTTCTTATACACACAAGCTTCATCAGCGTTCTTGATGAATCCAAATTTCTTGATCTCTTCATCAAAACATTGATTCTAACTTCTTGATGTTTGTTTCAATCCATAGATTGATTTCTTTAACTTGCATACTTTATTAGGATGTTGTGGATCGACAAAACCATCGGGTTGAACCATATAGACATTCTCTTCGAGATGTCCATTAAGGAAAGTAGTTTTGACATCCATTTGTCATATCTCATAGTCATAATATGCAGCTATGGCAAATAATATCCTAATTGACTTTTGCATTGCACAGGCGAGAAGGTCTTATCATAATCAACCCCTTGAGTTTGAGTGAAACCTTTTGCTACAAGTCTTGCTTTATAAGTATCCAAGTTTCCATGCATATCAGTTTTCTTCTTAAAAACCCACTTACATCCAACCGGTAACCAATTCCCATACTTTGTTGTCATACATGGATTGCATCTCTACGTTCATGGCTTCAAGCAACTTGTCACAATCAGAATTGGACATTGCATCATGGTACGTAGTTGGTTCATCCGAGTCAACTACATAGCATCCATTCATGAAAAATTCATATCTTTCAGGTGGATAGCTAGTTCTACCAGATCTACGCACGTTTTGTGTGTATTGATCAACCACTTGATCATTATCAACAACCTCTTATTGATTGCTAATATCAACCAAACGTGTATCGGCTTGTGGTTCTCGATCCTCATCAAGTTCCACTATTCTATTTGTAGTTCCTTCCATAAGGAACTTAGTTTCCAAGAACTCGACCTTTTGAGCAATAAATACCTTTTGCTCTGTTGGATTGTAGAAGTAATATCCCATGGAGTCTTTGGGATATCCTACAAATATACACTTAGTGGATCGGCCTTCTAACTTGTTTAGGGTGTTCTGCTTAACATAAGCTTCACAACCCCATACTTTTAAATATGATAACGATGGAACTCTTCCATGCCATATTTCAAAAAGTGTCTTATCCACTTTCTTGGTTGGGGCCATATTCAGAATATGGGCCACGAAGAGCAATGCGAAACCCCAAAATGATAGAGGTAGTGTGCTTCTAGCCATCACAGATCGAACCATATCCAATAAGGTTCGGTTTCTCCTTTCAGACACACCATTATGTTGTGGTGTTCCGGGTGGAGTAAGCTATGAGACAATCCCATAACTCTTGAGATGATCTTGAAAGGCATCAGTAAGGTATTCACCTCCTCTATCCAAATGAAGAACTTTGAATGTTTTATTGAGTTGATTTTCTACTTCATTTTTGAAGATTTTGAACATTTCAAAAGCTTCATCTTTGTGTCTTAACAAGTACACATAACCATAACGACTCTAATCGTCGATGAAGGTAATGAAGTATCTTTCACCATTTGTAAGGCCCCGTTTCATGAAACCCCACAGTTGGTCAATCATTGCATAAAAACATTTAAAGATACATCATTATCGCAACGGAATTTAAAAACTTCTCATTTGTAAGTTTAAACATATCATTTCATTGCATCATTCATGTAAATTTCAAAATACAACATCATATCAAAATATGAATGCTAGCTTCAAAACGCTCCCAGTAGCTTATGCATCCATGCCTGTACCTCCTCAGCATCAACACAAAAACGTGCCAACTATTATGCATACAAAAAGTCAGCGATGCTGAGTGAATTCTAGTTTTATAATTAAAATACTTTACTTTTGTTAAAACAAACATTTCACATTCTTTCGTGATCACACACCATACGTACACCTTGGTAATAATTATTATTATTTTCGTCATCGTTCAACATCATTCAATCATTACATCTCTCACCATCATCCAGATCCTGTCTCATGCAATACCCCCGACTCATGCTTGAAAGCTGATACTGTGCCGGGGCCTGTAAACAAACCCCTGACTCATGCTCAAAAGCTGACGTAGTACCAGGGTACGCGACAAAGATCCCAACTAGTATACAATTCCCCCGACTCATGCTCGAAAGCTGATACTGTGCCGGGGCCTGGAAACAAACCCCTAACTCATGCTCGAAAGCTGACACAGTATCGGGGTGAGTAAGAAAGATCTCATCACTCTCACAGGCCACACCCCCGACTCATGCTCGAAAGTTGATACTGTGCCGGGACCTGTAAACAAACTTCCGACTCATGCTCGAAAGCTGACACAGTACCGGGGCGGGCGTCAAAGGTCTCATCGTTCATTACCTCTATTCCCGTCATTCGTTATATTTCACTTTCATTATGTAATACTTTACTTATGCACTCATACGTAATAGGTAAAGCCATAACATACACAACACGAACATCATCAACAACATACAAACATGCATAACACAACCGGCATAACCATCACATCACAACAGATCTTAGCACAACCACCTACCTCTCAGAATTCCCAGAAATACTTAAGTCTACAAAGAAATGCTGATGAATATCTTAGGCGCATGAGCATCTAAATTCATATGAAAACAGCCTAGGAGCATGAGCAGTATACGGGCGCTTGAACACTATGTAGGCGTATGGACACTGCTTGGGCGCATGAGCCACACTTAGGCGCATGAGCAGTGGGCCCATGGTGTACTTGGGTGCATGGGCACATTCTGGGCGCATGATCCCTGCTTGGGCTCATGAGCAGTGGGCGCATGGGGTACTTGGGCGCTGGGCTACTCTGGGCGCATGGGCACTAGTTGGGCGCATGACCAACACTTAGGCGCATGGGCAACTCTGGATGCATGGGCACTCTGGCTGCATGAACACTTAGGCGCATGAGGTCAGTTAGGCGCATGGAAAATAATCTGGGTGCATGGAAACAATCTGAAATATATCCTATGCTACAAACAACTCCAAACATCGTTCTAACACATCCTAACATAAATCTACCAAGCTACAACACTAAAACATGCTAAACATCAAACATAACCCAAGAACCACTTCTAAAACTCACGGTTTGCTTTAAAAACTTCTGCTCAGTATGCGTAATAGCCCCAAACACTTAGAAAACCAGTAAAAAGTGAGGATCTAGAAAGTCACCTTGAACAGCCTTCGAGTAGAGCACTACAAACCTGAGACCCACCTGCAGTTCACACCTAAATCCACAAAAAAGAGCGCTAAACACCAAAAATCTTAGTCCAGAACTCGAAAATCTAGCTGAAACCGAACAATTACCCAAGAAAACTCACCTTTTACAGATTCTTCTTCTTCTCTCTCTCTAAAACCGGTGAAACTCTTCTTCTTTCTTCTTTGCAGCCGAGAACAGGAAGTAAGTGGGGGCATGGGCGGCCATGCCCTCCTTTTAAACACAATTATAATAAAGTTTGCCACTTGCACAAGTTTAGCCCCTCAACTTGAGTTATTTCACCTTTCTTTCTTTATACTTTTCTTTTCTCTTCTTTTTAATAAATTTCCGGGTGTTACACCATTCCTTGTCATTGCTTTAAAAGGACCGCATACATCCGAATGTATGATTCCTAATAAATCTTTTGCCTTTTTGTTAGTGCCACTAAAGGGTTCCTTAGTCATCTTTCCTTGTAGACAAGATTCACACTTATCAAATGAACCGTTTTCATTTGCTTCCAAAAGTCCATTTATTTGAAGTGTTTGAATGCGATTCTTGTTTATGTGACCAAGATGACAATGCCAAAGATATGATTTACTTAAACCCATTTTAAGTTTCTTGGTGCTTGATTGGTATAACGAGTTATTAAAGGATGTGTCATCATGAACCAATTCATAAATACCATTAGAAGGCATAGCCTTAAAATATGGCATATCATCCATAAAAATACAAATACCATCGTTTACAAACTTTAATACATAACCATATTGTCTTAGAAGGGAAAATGAGATAATATTCTTAGTCAAACTAGGAGCATACAAAATGTTCTTTAAAATAACTTCCAAACCACTTGGAAGCTTCAAGATATAGTCTCATTAGGCTTCGACATCAACTTTTTCTCTGTTGCCCATGTAGAGACCAGTATCTCCCTTCTTAAAATGTTTATTTCTTGTGAACCCCTGCAACAAATTACAAATATGAGTTTCACATCCGGTATCCAATACCCATGTGTTTAAAGAAATAACATTAAGTTCAATATAGATCATGAAAGTTGTACCTGAGGTCTGCCCAGCATCCCTCTTGTTTCTCAACTCTTTGAGATAGGTCGGACAATTCCTCTTCCAATGTCCTATCTCACCACACTCAGAGCATGGATCGTTCTCTGTAACCTTTGGCTTCTTAAGCTTCGGTTTTGGTGGTTTCGCTTTAGCCTTTCTCTTACCCTTCCCTTTGACGTATCCCTTGCCTTTGGCAACATTTACCTTGGGTTTTGGGTGATGCCTTTTCTTGTTGCCACCCTTATTGATTGTGAAAACCAGTAAAACCCTTTTACCCATCCCGCTTTGGTTGTTTTGAGTATTGCATGAAGTTCCCTAATGCTCTTGTCCCATCCATTCATGTTATAGTTTATGATAAACGTCTCAAACTACTTGGTTAGACCATTGAGGATCAAATCCGTGGCCAACTCTTTTGAGACGGGACAGTTCAGCCTTTCGAGATGATCAATGTGGCTTTTCATCTTTAGCACATAAGATGACACCGATTGGGTTTCTTCCATTCAACATGCATGAAGCGCTCGAACCGTTTCAAAGCGCTCTACCCTTGCTTGTTGAAGGAACAGTTCCTTCAATTGGGTAATCATCTCGTATGCCCTATGATGTTTAAAATCCTTTTGAAGCTCAGGAATCATGGTTCCCAACATGAGGCAGGAAACTTGCACTGAATCCTCAGTGTGCTTAACCCAATCGTTGTAGGCATCAACATCATTAAGGTTGGGTTCATCGGGGAATAGGATCGTCCAAAACATATGATTTCTTTTCTTGCTTGAGAACAATTCTCAAGTTTTGAAACCAATCCATGAAATTATTATGGTTGAGACGATCCCTTTCCTGGATAGTTCATAGTGATAGTTATGGACGGTCGGGGTGGTAGCGTTATTGTTTGCGGTCATTTCTACAATCTTAACAAAGTTCAATTTTAGTATTTACGATAATGAAATTTTAATTAGTAATACCCTTTCATGTCTTATAGACAATTAATAATTAAAATCTAGAATCCAATGTTATATTTAAATATTGGTTAGGTGACCTTTATTCCATTATTTAAATTAACAAGGTAGTCAACATTTGACAATTGCAACACTTTGCAACTTCTAGTTTTATGGGATCGGTTAAACATCTTTATGTTTAGTTGGCATGTTTAATCCCATCAACACCATTGTACGCCATGCTTCAGTGACCCTATTCACATGGTTTCCAACTCAAGTCGTCCTACTTACACACACATGTGAGTTTACACATACAAGTGGTTAGGTGACCTTTATCCCACAAATTTGTTAACCCACCTCAAACACACAAGTTCCTAAATGTGGTTAGGTGACCTTTATCCCATAAAGAGTTCCCAAATGATTTGAGTGTTGTATAAAAGGATGGTGTTAAACTTGTTTAAAAGGGATTTTCATTTCCATTAATTCTAGTTTTGAAAACATTTTATACCTTACATTTGCATGCATTCAAATGCATGGTACTTTAGTGAAACCAACTTTTAAGGCTCTTTTAATAAAACCCAATTTTATTGAAAACACATTAACCTTTAATAAAACCATTTTATTACCCATGTTAATGTTTCCAAAAGAACCGTTTTAAGCTTGTTGATTTTAAATTGTTTAACAATGCATATCCAAATATCACATAAACAATAAAATTAAATCAACCACACAAGCATCACATACAACAACAAGTTCATAACTATAGCCAACTAATTTAACATCACTTGTTGACCGAAACAAGTGAGTTAATTAGGTCTTTCCTAAGGGTAAAATTGACACAACACTTGTGTCGGTGAACTCTCACTTGATCCCGCATCCAAATGCTTCAAGCGTCCACTTTGTGTTGTGATTCTTCCATTCGATTTGGGCTTTCAAATGGGATTAAGTTTCTGTACCAAACTCCTTTGGGCCTTCAAAATATGTTTTCAGTTATTCGGCTTAAATTCTATTAAGAGTTATAAAGCCCTTTGGGCTCAAAATTGGCACAAACTAAAAAACAACCTTGTTGAATCTTCTTTTACAAAATATATCCTAAATATATTTTTCTAGTAAAAGTAAAATGCAACTAACCTATTTATTTTACATACCAAATGAAAAACAAATAAATTACATACCCAAAAGGAAGAACAAATACATATAATTATTACAACCCTTTAGAATAATCAATTACAAATCATAACACATCCAAACACAAGGTCTTGGCTAGGTTATGACCATTAAAATACATATCCAAATATGTTAGCAGAAACCCGAGAGCATCCCCTTTGAACCACTGATTTTCGATTAAAGTATAAACAAACCAAATATCATGATTCTTGTCCAAACAACTAGATCATCCAAATGATTAAATTTTTCAAGATTACAGTATGCATGTAAAGTAGAATCTTGAAAAATCAGGGGAAACATTGACCAGAACTCTTGGTCTATTGGTGAATCAACAGCAAGAAACCGAGATTTCAGTCCAGATGAAGCATGTATCCATATAACCGGCTCTTGATGACATTGTTAGGTTTTGAACAAGTTTATCAGATCCATTTTATTCAAATAAAATGAAAAAACACAGCGGATTAAGGATATCAAACTTGTCACAATTAATATATATAAACCATTTTATATATATGTTAAAACCCGTTATGGATCGATATATGAAAAACATGCTTACAAACAACCATTCCGTGTTTAGCAGACAACCTCTCGTATGGATTTTAGGGAAGATAATAGTTGAATGGTAGCTTCCAAAGAAGGACGCCTCAAGCTAGTCTACCCTCAAGCCTCCAACAAACACCTTGGTTGCTAGGATTTGCACACTTGAACAAACCTCTGTTCTTTGTTTTTATTCTCGATCAATCGAGAGAAAAACCAGAAGAAGAACATATGCACTTTTAGTGTCTAGTAAGTTATACGAGAGAGTGCGGTGGATTGCAATATTATATTGCATGTCCTAGGAAACTGAAATTTTAGACGAGGAGAGAGAAAAGTGGGCGGGGCCCAGCCCCTTGTCCCATCTGTATTTCTCAAACATTCACCCGCATTAGTAAATGTGGATGATAGGTTTCCTTCCGCATTTGTAAATGCGGATGAAGAAATTCCATCTGCATTTCCCAAATGTACATCCGTATTAGTAAATGCGGATGAGTAGTTTCATCAGCATTTCCTCAAATGCTCATCTGTATTAGTAAATGAGGATGAACAGTTTCCATCAGTATTTCCACAAATGCACATCCGCATTTCCTCATTAGTAAATGCGGATGAGTAATCTTCATCCGCATTAGTAAATGCAAATGAGTAATATTCATCTGCATTTCCTCAAAAGCACATCCGCATTAGTAAATGCAGATGAGTAATTAAGAAATGCGGACAAAAGACTATATTGTTGTTCAACCATTTGAATAACAATATAGAATACTCTTTCTAAACTAAATTATCCATATAATTTATTTACAACACAAGTACAAATATTTTAAAACCCAATTTCTAAATACTCTAAGTGTTAATATTTATTTATATGATTATCATAAAATAAATATTGTAGATGTTTGTCTAGCTTGTTATTAGGTATGACCCGACTTGGATCATAACGTACTAGCCACATCAATTCAATCTGTGTCTTAGGCAGGCCGTTTCCAAAAAGATCAACATCATGGCCCTAATGAAACATGATATCCTTATCAGGTCGGGTCAAAAGGTCAAGAAAGGATACAAAGGTTATATTTATTGACCCGGGATCTTGGTCAGCACCTAATGGCTTTTCTACAATAGCAGTTTAGCCAATGATGTGGCTATCCTATTTTGGCTGCTCAAGAGAGTGTTAAGACTCACCTGAGGGCTTATGGTATGGATAATAGGTTCATCAGGTTGAGACTGAGGAGACTCAACACTGATATTAAGGTCAATTGTGGAGGATGGTTGGACCCCTGACTGAGTGAGAGCCCTAGGTTCCACTCTAGCCTTTTTGGATTGAACAGAGGGACTTGACCAATCAGAGTAGATTGATCAAGCATTCGTTTGTAGCGTCTTTGGTATGTGATTTTAGTTGGGTGTGAAGATGTGGATGGTAGTCTAGTGGTGGTGTCTGGTGGGGGTTCATCACCTTCTGGGCTTGCAGGGATCTCACCATGAGACATTGGCTCAAGCATACCTGGAAGGAGATCGGTGAATCTTCTAGTAAAGTTGGTGGACACCTTTTTCAAAGTCTTGAAGATGCCAGGATTCATGTGAAGGACTAATAAAACATGAGCAAATTGTAGTTTATCCTGGTCCAACTCACAATTGATACTGTGTTGAATGAACCGAGGATACATATAGAATGGATCCCTGGTGAGATTACTACACAAATTATCTAGCACAAACCTTGAATAGTTGAATCAGAGGCCTTTTACCAACCTATGGACTAGGCAGCCCAACTCATAGGGAATTTGATCCCATCCCACTGATTTGTTAGATAGGTTGTGTGGGACAATATGAAGCAGGAACTTCCAGTTGTAGGAGAAGTTGAACCTGTAGACTGTAGATCTGCTCATATCTCCTTCATATCCCATTTGAGTATAGGTTTCCTCCAAATCATACTTTGGGAATTCTGTGAAGGCACCTTCATCATGGAGTTCCAGATGCTCCCTGATGGTTGTTTCACTAATGATGATCTCCTATCCGCAGACCCTTGATCTGATGACCCTTTCATCATTGATCATTTCGCTTTGACCATTGGCCCAGAATTCGGCCATATGGTTTGATTAGATGGTGGGGTTAACAGTAAGGGAAGTAAAGTATGTTGACTGAGAAAGAAATTGGATTATAGGGGCAAAATTGGCATCCCTTGAAAAGTCAAGGATGGCGACTTGGTTGTGTTGGGGATTCAAGGCCATTGTTCAGATGGAAACTGTTTGATTCAAGAGGGAAAATAGCAAAAGCAAGACGAAGAAGATGAATTGTGAAATCTTGGGGTTTCGATGAACGGTAAAGAAAAGTAAGAAAGAGAAATAGCCGGTAATTTTATATGGTGGGAAAATTCACTAGATAAAGTGAAACGATAGATGAAGAGATGGTTTGAGGTCCAAGTGGATGTAGGCGGCTAATGATATGATGAAAAAGATTTAAAGTTCTGTTTAATTAATGTTTTTCCGACAATATCTCTACAGTAAAATCGTGTGGGCTCAAAGATTTCCGTTATATAGTAAAATTTCTTCCGAGAGTTAAAACTCTTCCGAAGACAAACGAGTTTATTTTCGAGGATTTTCTTTCGAAGGCATTTTATTTCTGAAGGCAAACATTTGTTTACAACCACATTTGCTTCCGAGAACAATAAATGCTTCCGAGAATTAAAGTTAATAAGCTTCGGAAAACATTTTGAATGATAGTCAAAATTTTTTCCGAGGCCAAAAACTCTTCCGAAGAAAATGTTTTTGAAGGAATTTTACACTTTGGAAGAGTCATGTAAAACTCTTCCTAGGTTAAAATTCTCTTTTGTAGATTTCTCACTTAGAAAATTTTTTCAATTTTTGAAAACATTTCTGACAACAGGGCTTAGATTATATTTAGACAAAATAGACAAGACATATTTTAAAAGGTTTTCAAAAGAGAAAGACTAGTCAATGTTAATCATCCTAATAGCTATGATTAAATATTTAAATCTTTGTTCATCAAAGACTTTTGTAAATAAGTCAGCATATTGTTTATTTATATTGACTTTGACTAGCTTGATTAGATTTTTCTCATGAATATCTTGAATAAATGATACCTAATGTCAATGTGTTTTGACTTGGAATGCTTGACTAGATTTTCTATGATAGAAATGGCACTCTTATTGTCTATGTGGATAGGAGTCTCCATGAAGTTGAAACCATAATCCAACATCTAATTCTGAATCCAAAGCAGTTGAGCATAGCAGCTTGCAGCAGTAATATACTCAGCTTCAGCAGTTGATGTGGATACACATAATTGCTTCTTACATTGCGAAGACATAATCCTTCCACCAAGAAATTGACATCCTCCCGATGTTGATTTCTTATTGATATTGCAGCCACCATAATCAGTGCCAGTGTAATCATAGAGGTTAAAATCCCTATTCTTAGGATACCAATACCTAATTTAGGAGCTCCTTTGAGGTATCTAAAAATTCTTTTGGTAGTAATTAGGTGAAACATCTTTGGAGAAGGTTGATATCTTGCATAGATGCATGTTTCAATCATGATATCAGGTCTATTTGCAGTGAGATACATCAAAGATCCAATAATTGCCCTGTACTGATGCTGATCAGTATCCTCCCCCTCAGAATCAAGACTAAGATTATGATTTTTGGGTATAGGTGTCTTGGCTGGCTTACAATCTATCATCTTAAATCTCTCTAAGATATCTTTGACATACTTAGATTGATTGATGAAGAACCCTTCTTCCATCTACTTCACCTGAATTCCTAGGAAGAAATCCATCTTTCCTTTGGAACTCATTTCAAACTTATTCCTCATGATGCTTTCAAAGTCTTTGCACATTTGTTCATTTGAGGAACCAATATGATGTCATCAACATAGACTTGTACAAGCATCATATCCTTCCCAGACTTCCTTAGAGAGCTTTATCAAGTTTACACATATAGTTGGGATGTTGTGGGTCTTCAAATCCGAGTGGCTGGCACACATAGAATTCTCTGTCGATATCCTCATACAAAAATGCACATTTCACATCAAGTTGATAGACTATGAAGTTCTTGTATGCAGTAAAAGCAAGAAAGATTTGCACAGCCTCAATTCTTGCAATAGATGCAAAGACATCTTTGTAATCTATACCTTCCTCCTGTGTGTGTCCTTGAATAACAAGTCTAGCTTTGTTCTTGATGATCAAACCTCTATCATCTCTTTTGTTTCTATATACCCACTTTATGCCAATAGGAACTTGACCATGTGGCAATAGACATAAGTTCCATACTTTTTGCCTTTTGAATTGAAGCAACTCCTCTTGCATTGCTTCTATCTAATTGTTGTCTTTGAGGGCATCTTCCACCTTTTTTGGTTCCATTTGAGAGAGAAAGCATGAGTACAATCAGACATTCCTATTATGGGTCTGACTTCTTGTTTTCACACCTTTTGAGACATCCCCAATAATGTTCTTAGCTGGATGAGTGTTATGTATCCTGAGACTAGGAATCACATCTAGTGGCAAAGATAGATCCAAGTTTGAAAAGTTTTGCTCAGGATTTTGAAAACCATTACCAGCTGATGTCTCATATTCATTTAATGAGGACTAATTCAATGAATGTGAGACAACATCAATGGTATTTTGCTGAGAAGCAGTATCAACAGTTGCCTGTTACGCCTGATCACTGTCTTCATCAGCTTGGTGTTGAATACTTGAGATGCCAGCTGTTGAGTTATGAGGATCAGTTGGCTGACAACTTGATGAAGCTCCATTGTTTCCAAAGATATTCAAGCTTTCAAAATTTTCAGTTGAAGGAGCTTGATCTTCATCTCCTCTTGGAGAAATTGGAATAGGTCTTGGTAACTCAAACATTTGATCTTCGTAAGGGTCACCTTGAATTCCTGTTCAAGCTAAAACATCCTCACAAGATGGTTTAGAATAGTTTGGAAACAATTCTAAATTGAAGATATATTCAGGGCCATTGCCCTTAACACAAGGTGTGTGCTCATTGACAACAATGTTGGATGATTTCTCAAATTGTTGATTTTTGATATTATACACTCTATATGCAATAATGGTTGAGGAATATCCAACAAAGATAGCATCATCAGACTTTTCAGCAAATTTTTCTAAATTGTCTTTTGTGTTAAGGATGGTACATCTACTGCCAAAGGACCTAAGAAAGCCAATGAACGGTGGCCTCTTGTTCCATAGCTCATAAGGTGTTTTTCCATGTGGCTTAACTATAAGACCCCTGTTCTGCCCATAACATACAGTGCTGAATGCTTCTACCCAAAAGGTTAAGGGCAGTTTTAAGTCGGCTAACATAGTTCTAGCATCCTCAATTAGTGTCCTGTTCCTCTTCTCTGCAACACCATTCTGTTGAGGAGTTCTAGGAGCACTATATTGTCTGGCAATCCCTTTTGAGTTACAGAATGAGTCAAGAACTTGATTCTTAAACTCAGTCCCTTGATCACTTTTAATTATTTTTACCTTTTGATCTATTTGATTTTCAAATTTTGGAATAAAAGATTTTAAAGTTTTAACAGTTTCATCTTTAGTTCTTAAACAGAAAACCCATGTAAATCTTATGAAATCATCAACAATCACAAGGTAATATGATTTCCTTCCAATGCTCATTATACTTGTAGGACCAAACAGATCCATGTGCAACAAGTGTAATAGGGTGGTGATAGAGTTAACCTCTTTGGATTTATGTGAAACTTTACGCTGCTTCCCATTTAGGCAGGCAACATAGTTGTCCTTATAGATAAATGCCTTTTTAGGCACACCATGTACCAAATTATTTTTAACCAATTTATTCATGGTTTTAAAATTAACATGGCACATTCTTTTATGCCAATAAGTTTACCCATCACCATTTGCTTTGGAAAGAAAGCATGATACTTCACCTTGTGGGAAAGATTTGTTCATATCTAGCTTGTACATATCCCCTCTTCTGGGAGATCTAAGAAGCACTAATTCTTGAGGAATTGTCATCCCGGGTTTGAGGATGATGCACTCATGTTTTGTGAAAAGAATTTGGTGCTTTTGATAATAAAATTAAGAAATACTAAGGAGATTGTGTTCAAGCTGTTTGACAAAGTTTACTTTATCAAATTTTAACTTACCAATGGTACACTACCTCTACCTGTTATGTATCCTCCGGCTTCACCTCCAAACTAAATAGGACCTCCATCAAAGTGTTCAAACTATTATAGGAGAGATCTGTTCCCTGTCATACGCCTGGAGCATCCACTATTTACAAATATTTTCATTTTTGACATGTAGATGTCCCTGCACATAAGATAAAATGGTTAGTTACTATTGGAAACCCAAGCCTTTTTGGTCTTGGGCTTTTCCAATTCAAATGATATAATTAAACCAAAATGTATGCATGGAGGTTCAATTATGGTTTATGAAGAAAAGGATTGGGCTACAACATCTTTCCTATCTTCCATTCCATCCTATGGTTGATCAAGCTTGATGATCCCTAAGAGGCTTATGCACCATAACTTGCTTCCGAGGCTTCTTTCTTCACGGAAGTAGTTGTCACCACCTTTTCTTCTGTAGCAGTCTTCTTTTTAGAAGGTTTTAAAGGGTCCTTTGTTTTGCTTCCGAAGCTAGTTTGCTTTTGGAAGTACTTGCGTCCGAAGGCACTCTTGCTTCAAGGGAAAACTTAGGAAGCTTTTGTTTGTTCTTTTGTTTGACTTCAAAAGTCAGTTTCCCTTCAGAAGAGTAAGCTTCTTTCGAAAGCAACTTGGCTTCGGAAACAAACTCTCCTTTTCATAACACTTGGGCCACATGGTAAGGTCCAAATGTGAAACCATCCTTGATTCCTTCTTTCTTAACATTAGATGCATAATATGTGCTTGTTGGATTGTAGTAACAATCATTAGCCATGTGGTTATGCAGGCCATAGATTATGCATAATGTTAATTTTGATGAGGCAGGTTGATGTTTGCTTCTGGAGCTTCTTTTCTTCATTATCAGCCTTCCCCTTCAATTTTTGATCCTTCTTCAAAACAGAAATGCTGGTATGACATTCCTTTCCTGAATTAGGATTTCCAACCACTTGAAATCCAGCTGATATGAATACACCCTTTTGCTTTGGGTCTATATTTAACTTTGACTCAGCCACCTTCTTGGTGGTTTTTCTTGCTACCGTGATTTTGTTTCTTCTAGTTTTGGTGGTTAAGGGTTGATCATCAGCTGTGGGGATAAGGTTTTCTAACTTATCCTTCCCTGTGGTGGTTTCTATTATTGCATCATTCTTCTGCTCTTTGAGTAATGGGTCAGCAGTTGGAACCTCTTACTCCTCTACACCACACCTAGGCTGTCTAATAGACACAAAGGAGTGTGGTGGTGAAATTTCATTGGTTCCCAACCTACTTTTGTTTTGATAACACACCTTTGAGTGATAGGATGATGCAATGATTGTGTTGAAATTATGCTCTTCAATGGCATATTTCTTAGCTTTAGCCTCAACTATCACTAGCTGGGCTTGAGCCTCCGTCAACTTGGAGATTAAATCTTTTATTTAAGCCCTATAATTTGAATGTTCATGTTTTAAAGATGACATAGTTTTCTCTAACTCTTCTATTTTGAGTTTGTAGTCAGATTCCGCTCTCTTAAAATCAGATTTTAGTATATTTAAAGACTCAATATCAAATTTAATTTCCATGTTGTAGTCTTGATACAATTTGACCTTAGCATTATAGGTTGGAATACAGAGATGTTCATATACCTTAGTGTCTTCGATTCCAGCCATGAGAGCTTTAGCAGGAGTGACATCTTGCACCATGAAGCTCCAATCAACTTCTTGAGCAACATCTACTGTTTGTTGCTCAGTGGATTTGGTTGCAGCTTTCGGGGTAGCAGGATGTTAGGAGGCTTGAGTTGCTCCAGGATTAGATCTAGGACCTTTGCATTCCCATGCAAAGTGACCAAGCTGGTTGTAGTTGTAGCACTTGGCCTTTTGTCAAACCTAAATTTGTTGTTGGTTAGGTTCTGAGGGAACTGTCTGCCAGTTCTTTTGAAGAACTTCTTTGCTCTGTAGGTCAGGAGAGCCATCTGTTGGACAATGTCCATGTATTCTACATCATCTGGGCTGAAACACTCCTGATCATCAAAACAGAATTGAAAATATCCAGAGTGCTCACTCCCCAAAACAAAGGCACAGCTATCCTGGAAAGGATTTTGATCAGCCTGTTGAGACCTGGGTGTCTCTGGGAATGTGATGTAAGGCCCAACAGAAGAGGATGACTATTGGGGGTAGTTCAGGTACAGCTGGGTTGGGGAGTTCTTGAACCTTCAACAACATGTAGAGCATTGCTAACTGAAGGATTGGTGATATTGCTCATCTGATGGCCTTTCTGAGATTCCATCTCCATACGATATCCATGAAGGATTCCATATAGTTCAGTCATGGTGAGAGTGTTCAGATTCTCAGTTCTCTTGATCGAGACACAATAGAAAGTCCACTCATGAGGCAGTGCACTCATGAATTTTCTTACTATGTCTCTCTTCTGAAGAATCACTCCCATAGACTGAAGAGATGTGATCAAGTCCATGTATCTGAAGTATTGTTGGCTCAAGGTCTCAGCAACAATATATGTGAAGTTCTCAAACTTCTGTTTCAGAACATCTTTCTTTGACTCCTTTGATTCAGCAGAACTAGAGTACATCAGCTTTAAAGCCTTAAAGAGTTCTTTGGCAGACTCGTAGTGCTTAAAGACTACCATTATAGAGTTTGGTATAGTAGTATGCAGAACAGTCATGTCTTTGCAGTCAACGTCCACTCTCTTATAGTCTTCATCTAAGTAGTCTTCAATGTCCTTCTCAATCATGGCACCATTTCTTTCTGGAGATTCCACTTTTGGCTTGTATGGACCATGGGAAACAGACCTCCACATTCGGCTATCTTGGTACTTGATGAAGCCTTCAATGCGGATGCACCAGGTCTCAAAATCATCAGGAGTGATGGTAGGAGCCTTGGTCATAGTTCCCATCTCAGACTCAGAGGACTTGTGGTTGAAAGTCATCAGAGTGAAGTGAGTGAGTATGAAGAAACAAAGGTGATTTGGGATGGTAAGATCTCACAATCAAGAGCCTAAAAAGCTCTGATACCAATTGCAGGATTGGAGTTTGTCTCACAACACAAGATAATCACACAAACTCACTTATTGTCACTTGGGTTGATGAAGTAGAATCTTAACCAAGTTCATAAGTAATAGAATAAGTTCAAACAAAAAACACAAAAGCACACGAGTGGTTTTCAAGATACTTGTATATATTACTTCTTAACTCAGTTTTACAAGACTCTTACAAGCATGGTTACTAAGTTACATAGAGAAACAATATATACTACTATTTACAGCCGGTTATACTTGGAAAACTAGCTGGAAATTACAACTAGATAAATACTACATTGTTTAGAAGTAAGACATTTAAGATAAACTAATAATATCTTAGGTTAGGTAGTCATGGCATGTCCATGACTTACCTTTTGTCACCAACGAAAAGTGACAACTATACTAAGCTGATAATGGTTGAACAGTGGATAAAGTAAGGTTAACTACATAGGCGTGGGAAAGCGCCATGCAGTCTGTCAGAGTGGCAGCGGACTGTCAGACAGAACGTACTTATGTCCACTGGTTCATAGTTAGTTCTTCCGAAGCTAAATGGCTTCGAAAGAATAACTTCTTCCGAGGCCATTTATTCTTCGGAAGAATCAACTTCTTCTGAATTTCTGTAAGTTTTCAGGACTTTATTCTTCAAAAGACTTTATCTTTGGATCTTCTAAGTTGCATACTTCGGAAGAATAAGACCTTAGAATTGGAAGACTAAGTTCTTCCTTCAGAAGTTCTTCACACTTGAGCTTTAGAAGATCTTTGACTTAGCTTCAAAAGAGCAGCTTGTTCCTTTGGAAGACCATTTGTTTAGCACATCAAAATATATCTAAGTGTTGTTTTGATTGCGCCAACCTCATTAGATCCAACAACCTAACAGCTCAAATTGCAGTTCTTTCTAAAGCTGATATGGAAACCGGTACTATGACAAAGTCTCCACTGATCAGTCCTGATGACTTTGATACTTGGTGCCAACGTATGGAAGGGTTCATCAAGTCTCAAGACAGCAGGATGTGAAGATCTGTTGTCGAAGGACCTCACAACCCAAGTACCTCTTCAGCTATTGCTAAAGGTGGGATGATACCAAAAGAAATGGTTGACTATTCTGAAGAAGACTGGAGTAAGCTTGACATAGCTCAGAAAGCCATGACTGCCCTCCAAACTGCTCTTCCAAACTCCATATATAGAGGCTTCAAAAAGTGCAAGACTGCTAAGCAGCTCTGGGATGCACTAAGGGACATGTATGATGGTCGGTTTGAGGAAGCTAAAGAGAATAAGAAAGACCTCTTGAAGCAGCAGTTTGAGAACTTCACCTACAAGATAGGTGAAACCACGAGTCAACAATAATTCAGGTATGTTAAGATTGTGGACACTCTAACTGATGTTAGAGTAAAACTTGAGAATAAGATGGACATAGTAAGGAAGTTCATGTTCTCTCTTCCCAGAAAATGGACTCACTATTGTGTGGCCATCAAAAGAACTAAGAACCTCTCTACCCTTACTCTCATAGAGTTGTATGGTATCCTTAGTGGTTACCAGATGGAGATGAACATGAAAAATCCATCATGCAACTCTTCCAACAATCAGCTGAGTTCAGCCCTTCATGTGGTTGAAAGGGATAGCATAGAACCACAGCATCATCTTATATGCTTCCTTGAAAACTCACAAAAAGGTCCTTTCATCACCTTCCCTGAGACACCAAGGGAGAGCTACATCTAAGGAAGCCCATTCCAAGAGACAAGCTCTGCACAAGCCTTTGTGTCTACTGATGAAAGTTGTGGCAACTTTCTCTTCACCCTTGAAGACTTGAACTGTATCCATCCAGATAATCTAAAGTACATGGAGATAGTCCAGCAGATGGCCCTTCTCACTCATAGGGCCAAGAAGTTCTACAAGAGAACAGGGAGAAAGTTTCCTAGCAATATGGCCAGTGGAAAGTTTGGACTAGACAAAAGCAAAGTAAAATGTTACAACTGTAACCAAATGGGCCCTTTTCTAGAGAGTACAAGGTACTAAGGACAAATGGTGGCCAAGCACAGCCCAGACCAAACTACAATGATGCAGCTCCAAGAACCGAGAAGCCAAGCCAACCCAAACAACATAGCATCATTCATTATTAAACTCATTTCATTATTAAAACTCATTTACTAATAGAAGATTTAGAGAAAACCATTTCAACTCTTAAGCATGAGCAAACAAGTTATAGGACTCAGATCAAAGACCTCATTACTAAATTGACTTATGTAAGGCCCCGATCCCAGAGACCCCACAGTTGGTCATTCATAGCATCATTCATTATTAAAACTCATTAAAAATATATGAACATAAGAAAATATTGCAGCGGAAGAATTATCAAAAGCCATTTCAAGAATTAATAACTACGTTTGCCAAGTAATACATCGTTGGTTATAGTTACAAAAGAATTGTATTACAAAACAACAATATTTTTTTTTTTTGCATGAGATGGGTGCCAGTCTTTGCTTGCCAAGTAGCTTCAACTCCCTGCCACCCTCAGCAACGACATTACCTGCCAACTGAAAATGCATAAAAAGTCAGCGTTGCTGAGTGAGTTCTAGTTTATATAATAAAATACTTTACTATTAATAAAACCTTTCCTTACTTTCGTTCGTGATCACACATCATATGTACATCTTGATAATAATAATTTATTATCCTTTATCATCGTACAAAATCGTTTGTTTCGTACTTTATTATCTTTCACTTCTATCTAGATCCTGCCATGCCCCATCCTCGGTGCACAAAGCGACTAAAGTCTTGGGGGCAAGTGGCAAGGACCCCGTTTCATACTTTTCTCTCAGTCACAAAGACTAAACATTAGGTGTGCACTCGGCACACTGTCGAGGTGGCAACCCATAAAGAGTTGTGAACCTATTTTATATGCTTGCAAGACTTTTAATTCATTCATTATGTTCCACTTCTTATTATCTTTATCTTTCACATTCATTACAATAATACTTCACGTACATAAGCATTTGATACCACGTAAAGTCACATAGTAATAGGTAATATAGAACATTAACAACAGCCCTCAAACATACATAACATCAACAAGCATAAACCATCAAAACATTTCAGAACTTAACATAACATTCTACTTCCCAAGATTTCAGAAAATTCTAAGTCCCCAAAGAAATGCGGATGAACATAGGCCAATACGGCTGGATGTTCAGCAAAAGCGGACAGTCAAATGCGGATGAAAGTCTTAGAAAAATATTCCAAGTGTCTAAAGATGTGCGGGTGAACCAAATACGGATACACAAGTCCAAATTCCGATGAACAAGTCCAAATGCGGATGAACAATACTAAATGCGGATGATCAAAATACTTAAACTATGAAACATAAAACCAATGCAGTTGAATGCTCAGCAAATGCGGATGAACTCCAACAAATCGGATGAACACTTAACAAATGCGGATGAACACTTAACAAATGCCCACAGCGGACAGCCAAAGTCCACAGCGAACAGTCTAAATGCCTAAGTGTCCACAGCGGGCATGCAAAGTTCATAGCGGACATGCAAGTCCATAGCAGACATGCAAGTCCATAGCGGACAGTCTAATTGTCTCAAGTGTCCACAGCGGATGGCTAGTGTCCACAGCGGACACCAAGTCTATCACCTGCGATACAACTTACTCAATTTCCAGTCTCCATACATCATGTTAAGCATATTCTTAGCTTAGATCTATCGGTCTAACACTTAAAACAAAGCTTACAACCACACAACATCAACGATGGCCACTGGCTCTTCTCTTTTCTATCAATGATGGCCACTGGCTGCTCCACATAATTGAGACGTTCATCTACCTCAATTTCCTCTAGTGGCACGAACATATCTTCTTTGGCTAAGCACTTTCTTAGATGAGATACATGGAATGTCGGATGAATCCCACTTAACTCATCGGGTAGCTCTAACCGAGATGAAGGAACTGATGGCCCAGTTGCAAGAGTTGCTAAATAAGGGGTTCATCCGACTGAGTATCTCTCCCTGGGTGCTCCGGTCTTGTTTGTAAAGAAGATGAATGGTAGCATGAGGATGTGCATCGACTACCGTGAGTTGAACAAGTTGACGATGAAGAACCGGTATCCACTACTGAGGATTGATGACTTGTTTGATCAGCTTCATGGCGCCAGCTGGTTCTCAAAGATAGATCTCCGATCTGGTTATCATCAGCTAAAAGTTAAAGAACAGGATATCCCGAAGACCATGTTTCGGACACGATACGGGCATTACGAATTCCTCGTTATGTCTTTCGGTTTAACCAACACGCCAGCTACTTTTATGGATTTGATGAATCGGGTGTGTCGGCTGATGTTGGATAAATCAGTGATTATGTTTATTGATGATATCCTGATTTATTCGAAGAGAGAAGAAGAGCATGCCAGTCATATTCGTAAGGTATTGGAGACGCTTAGAAGAGAAAAGCTTTATGCTAAGTTCTCCAAATGCGCGTTCTGATTGAGGGAAATTTAGTTTTTGGGTCATGTGGTTAATTCTGAAGGGATTATGGTGGACCTGGCAAAGGTGGAGGCTGTGATGCAATGGAAGACTCCAAAGACGCCATCCGAGATCCGTAGTTTCTTAGGTTTAGCGGGCTATTACCGGAGATTCATCCAAGACTATTCCAAGATAGCCTCACCATTAACCAAGTTGACCCGTAAGGAGGTGAAGTTTGTATGGGGTCGAGAACAGGAGAATGCTTTTGAAGAGCTAAAGACGAGATTGACTCAAGCTCCTGTCTTGACGTTGCCCGAAGGGAGCAAAGACTTAGTTGTCTACTCTGATGCTTCTTATTCGGGGTTGGGTTGCGTGCTGATGCATTGAGGGAGGGTATTAGCCTATGCATCCCTACAGTTGAAAATCCTTGAGGCTAACTACCTTACTCATGATCTGGAGTTGGCGGTTATGGTCTTTGCATTGAAGATTTGGAGGCACTACTTGTACGGGACAAAATGTACTATCTTCACTGACCACAAGAGCTTGAAGTACTTACTCTAGCAAAAGGATCTCAACATGAGGCAAAGGAGATGGTTGGAGCTTATCAAGGATTATGATTGTGAGATCCACTACCATCCGAGCAAGGCCAACGTACTGGTAGATGCCCTTAGCCGAAAAGAGAGACCCGACCCGATCCGAGTGAAAGCTTACCAGTTGGTGATGACCTCTGATGTGATGAAATAGGTCAATGAGTTTCAAGATGAGGCGTTGAAAAAAGATCTCCTTAACTCCGAAAGGATGAAAGGTCTAGTCATGGAGTTGGGCGAGAACACTCTCGGAGTTAGAACCCGCTTTGGGCGGATTTGGATCCCTCGTTATGGACCTACGGGGGAAAATCATGGATGAAACTCATAAAACTCGATACTCAATTCATCCCTGTGCTACAAAGATGTATCATAATATGAAAAAAGACTATTGGTGGCCGGGTATGAAGGGCGATGTAGCGGAGTATGTGAGTAAGTGCCTTACCTGATTGCAAGTGAAGGCGGAACATCAGAAGCCATACGGGAAGATCCAACCCTTGGATATACCCGAGTGGAAATGGGAGCACATCACCATGGACTTCATTATGATGTTACCATGTATGGCAAGGGGGTATGATGTCATATGGGTGATAGTTGACCGTTTGACGAAGAGTGCTCACTTTCTACCGATCTACGAGACGTATTCATCTGAGAGGTTGGCGGATCTGTTCATCAAATATATTGTGACTTGTCATGGTGTACTGGTTTCTATAGTGTCTGACCGTGACACTTGGTTTACCTCTAAGTTTTGGAAGAGATTCCATGATGCGATGGGGACGAGTTAGCATATCAGTACGGCCTACCATCCTCAGACAGATGGTCTGTCAGAGAGAACCATCCAGACGCTTGAAGATATGCTCCGAGCAAGCGTCATTGACCTCGGAGGAAGTTGGGACGAACACTCACCATTAGTCGAATTCTCATTCAACAACAGTTATCATGACAGCATTGGTATGCCTCCATATGAGATGCTATACGATAGGAAGTGCAAAACGCCCGTATGTTGGGGTGACATTGGGCAGAAGGAGCTAGGGAGCATCGAGGTGATCGAGGCCATGATCGAAAAGTTAGAGAAGATCAAGGCCTTTATGAAGGCGGAAAAAGATAGACAAAAGTTGTATGCTTACAAGAGGCATAGACCGATTGAATTCAAGGTGGGTGATAAAGTTATGTTGAAGGTTTCACCTTGGAAGGGGATCATCCGGTTTAGAAAGAGGGGTAAGCAGAGCCCGAGGTATATAGGGCCTTTCAGAATCATTGCTCGAGTAGGAGAGGTGGCCTACAGGTTGAAGCTACTTGGCAAGCAAAGACTGGAACCCATCTCATGCAAAAAAAAATAATATTGTTGTTTTGTAATACAATTCTTTTGTAACTATAACCAACAATGTATTACTTGGCAAACGTAGTTACTAATGCATGAAATGGCTTTTGATAATTCTTCCGCTGCAATATTTTCTTAGGTTCATATATTTTAAATGAGTTTTAATAATGAATGATGCTATGAATGACTAACTGTGGGGTCTCCAGGATCGGGGCCTTACAAGTTGGTATCAGAGCTAAAGTTTAAGAGAATTGGGTAAATTATTTCCAAAACCTAAACTTAAACTGAGAATGGGACCGAATGGAAGGATGCCAGGCCAAGTAGCTACGTACCATCAGCTAATTTATTTTCTTAAAGTTAACCGGTTTTATGTGCATGTGCTATTTGATTTATGTGCTTAGTAGATTTGGATACTGTTGTAGTCTAGATAGGGAATGCTTGGGGGATGAAGAGTAAAGTAAGTGGCTAATCACAATTTGCCACTATAATTAGGGACTTACTATACTTGATATAATCTGAGCTATTACCTTGAATGACCATGTTAGTGTTTGAATCTTATAGGAAGTAGGTTTTATGGCGGGGAGAAAATCTGGGAAGGCAACCCGAGGTGGTGCTCGTGGTGGGCGTACTACTGGGCCATGTGTCACCAGGAGCAAGGCTAAGTCTCCCGAGATGATTCATGAGGACATAGACCTCCATAGTCACTAAGAGGGTGCAAGATCAGCTACCCCCAAGTCTATGGTAAGGAAGCTATTGCTGACGAAGTCTACAACGTCATGCAAAATGTGTTGCCCTCAGTGGTGACCGAAGTGTTAAGGGCTGTAAAGGAGGGTGAGAGAACTGATGATGATAGGAAGAAGGAGAAAGCACAGGAAGAGCCATCTAGCCTAAAGGTGGTAATTCATGATGATGATAGTAAGGAGGAGAAGGAGACCGCTAAGGGGTGCACCTATGGGGCGTTTCAGAGGTGCAAACCCCAGACCTTTGACGGTAACGACAATGCTACTACTGCTCACCGTTGGGTTTGAGAGATGGAGGCAGTCCTTGACATCAGTAAGTGCGGGGAGGATTAGAAGGTGAAGTTTGCCTCCTATTCTTTCGTTGACTTGGAATTATGCTGGTGGGACAACATTGTCCAAGTCGAGGGAAAATAGTCTATAGCAAGGATGAGGTGGTAGGATTTGAAGGAACTGGTACTGGAGGAGTATTGTCCACATCGGGAGTTGAACAAAATTAAGAAGGGGTTCTTGCATTTAGAGGCAGGAAACATGACTCATCAAGAGTATACCTCTAAGTTTAATGAACTTGCAAGACTTGTACCGGATCTGGTAACTCCAGAGTCCAAGAAGATTAAGAGGTACATGCAGGGTTTTCCCGTGGACATTAGGAGGAACATGATAGCCGCTAGACTGAGCACGTTTAGGTTTGCGGTAGATTTGGCCAGAAGATTGTATGATGAGAGGGACCCGATGCCAATTTAGAGGAAGGTTGAAAAGAGTTGGAACAAGAACGGTAATGGGAAGAGGTTCAGGAGTGACAACTATGGGATCGGGGAGAAGAAGATGAGGATTGCCGATCGTCGCCCAGGAGAGTAAGGGGAACAACAGGAGGGAATGTAAGAAGAAGTGTGGGCTGCCATGCTTCTTTTAAATCTCATAATGGGCAAGTTTGCCACTTTCACAACGTTAACCCCTTGACTTGGGACATTTCACATTTCTTTCTTTTTCTTTTTAAATTTCCGGGTGTTACAACTTAATGCTAGGCTGAGCCTGTAATCAGCAAAGCCAAGGTAGAACAATGTGTTCTTGAAGAAGAAACCTTCAAGAACATAATATCCTCATCCTTGCATGCAAAAGTTTGTTATCAGAACAGGCAGGGAGTATGATCAAGTGAGATAGCTCCTCCACACACACTCCTATTTGTTAGATATCTAGGGTGTGAAACTTGTCAAGATGAGCTGCCCTTCATTGATCCTATCCAAGAGAAGGATGAAGATGAAGAGGAGATGGTAAAGGATGAACCTAAGATGAGTGACAAGGGTTATCCTAAGAAGGGACACCATTCTCCTGGAGAGAAGAATGAATCAAGGATGACCAAGACTGCAAGGAAGAACGTAATCAGAGCTACTAAAAGAAAATCCAAGAAAGCCCAAGAGATAGAGGCCATTTTCAACTCCAAGCAAAAGCAAGTTTTTATCTCTGCTGGATTTGAAGTGGTAAAGGCTGAAGACTCAACTATGGATTCTAGTACCAGGAATCCTAGTTCATGTCCAAATCATCCTGATCAAGAGAGGAAGGCTAATAAGGTATGCACCACTACTGGATAGCTTGAACCATCTAGTTCCAAGAGCAAGCCTCATCACAAGAAGCCTGCTACATCATCTAAAAAGGTGAAGAAGGAAGTGGAAAGTGATCAAGCTCAGCCATCCACTCAAAAGAAGACTCTCAGAAGTATACCAACTGAATGCATCATGTGTGGTAGTACTTCTCACTTTGCCAAGGATTGCATCTACAATCCCAAAAGTACTATCCATATGAACAAGAAAAAAACTTCTAAGAAGAAGAAGAAGTCCAAGGTATCTACCTCTACACCTCAGGATGGGTTAGAACATCCTAAGGGTGATCAAGAAGAGGCTGTTCATCCAACTCCCATTAAAGTAGAGCCTCTTGCTGCTAGGAGACCCATCTTGTCCTGGATCTTTGTTGCTACTCCGGACAGGTGGTATGTCTTTAGAGATCAAGGAGGTCAAGATGTTTACTTCTAACAAGACATACTTGATCTTTCTCTGCATGATCTCTATGATTTGAGGAGATACTAAGAGAGTTTGAGGGATCCTGACCAAATGATGAAGAAAGGAATGGTATTGATCCTGATGAGAACTGTCAATAGATGAGTAATCTCTTCTGTTTTGGTAGCATCAGCCTAGGGGGAGTTTGTAAGGTTTATACTTAAAGGCTGATGCAACCAAAGCATCCAAAGAGCTCCCAGCATGCATGCAACAAATACAGAGTACAGTTACTTTGGAAGTTTTACACAACTCAAAAGGAAATAAGCTAAGTGTAAAATCTTTCGAAGCCAGATGACAAAATCTTCAAAAGCCAAAGTTGAAGTCTTCCGAGGCTTCAGAGACAAAGTCTTCCAAGCCAAAGACTGATTTCTTTTGAAGATAGAGAAGACATGCTTTTTCTGATCACCTTTTGACAAAAGCTGAACAACTTTCCTCTGCCAATCTAAAGACTCACCAACTTATATGAGTTGGTGAAAAGGTCCATACTTTTGTCAATTATAGATTATGGTCATTTGTCTGTAACTTTCTATTTTTGTACCTTTTATCCTTTTTGTAATAGATTAGGATGTGAGCTATGGCATGTCATAGTCACTAGTCAAAAGGCATTCTGCCTTTTGACTCTACATTGATCTTGTTGTCTAGATTAGTGTATCTAGCTGGTCTTCAAAGTATGGTTGGCTGTAGGATGTAGTATAAAGTGTCTCAAGTACTTGTATCCTCATGTATGCTTTGTAACACTTGTAAGAACTTGAGAGCAATATACATCATTTCTTGAAAACCATATTTGAGTGTTCTTGTTCTTGTTCTTTTACTTGTATTTTTTGTATCATCTAACCGGTTCCCTATTTGATCTGTTAAGTGTGTCATATCTCTCCACCTTGTAAAACTGTTACATTGACCACCTTTCACCGGTCCTGCAATTTATAAGTGTTTTGTCCTTAAAAATGCAGTTGGAATTTAAATTCTCTTTATAGATTTCAATTCCCTTGAATTACAAATCTTTTGAAAAATATTAAATTTAAAATACAATTCCTTTTAATTCCAATTCAAATTCAACAAATTCCGCTAACCAAACGCCCCTAAGTGTTCTCATGACATTCTAAACCTAAAGCAATTTTTTGCCTACGAAAACTTTTTTGACCTTTATACTAATAGTAATCTAATCTACTCTTAAATATTACATTATCGTTTAAAACGAATTTAGAACCCTTGACCTTAGAGCATTCACAATCCATCCCTCATCTCTATTCTTATAATTACTCTAAAAACCTTTATTTTTTCTCTCTTATTTTCAATTAAATAATATTTTTTCATATTTTTATCATTATCTTTTCTCTCTCATCCACTCACAACCACTTTTGAAAACATTAAAAAAATTATAGGGGTTGTACCGTGATTCCCCCAATATGAGAAATCACGGTATAACCCCATAAATTTTCTTTCTGCTTCACTCACAACCACTTACAACAATTCCCTATAATATAGGATACCTACTCACATAAAAATGAGAAATAGACTATGAATGCTCTTATGAGAAGGAGCACCAATTTACACACCCAGCCCTTTTTTTTTCTCAAATTCGTTTTTCCTCTTTTATTGATTTATACTTTATAGGATAAACTAGTATTAAGCCCCCCGCGTTGTGGTGGGGGGCGTAAAATCATGTTAAGTAGCAACAATTTCATACTACCATTAACGACCACCAACACCAGAAAAACTCGTAGTAAAAAGAAATAAAAACGAAAAATATAAAACCCGAACGGAAAGTAGAAGTAAAAACGGTTGAACCACGCATGTGAAACATTAAACATTAAAAAAATAACTAAGTTGATTTAGGACTCGCGCGTTGAGATGGGCCGTCAAAGGGAAAAAAGAATAAACCTAAAATCACACGTGCACGTTGCAGTCTGTTAACTCGAAAAATTTAGAGCGAAACGTAAAATGAAAAACTTGTAAAATATGAAAAGTATAGTGGATAAAGTTGAAAATGAAAATTCATAGGTGTTAAGTTGTAAATATGCAAAAGTATTGGGGTTAAAAATAAAAAAAAATAAAGATTAAAAACTCCAAAAGTGGGTCAAATAATAAATCCTTAAATCTACAAATTAATAGTAACATTTTCTTTATTATTCACTCACATTCACTTAATACCATTACATATAATATAAAAATTTTACCTGCAAACTTCAAAAAATTATATGTACTCTTAATAGCCTATAGGTTATCGTCCATTTAGTGTGCAAGTTAAATTTTTATATACTTCTCATTTTAATATTATACATGTGAGGAAAATGATTATTCTTAGGATGAAAATTAAATAAAAAAAGTTTGCATGTTAAATACTTTAATAAAACCGCCAAAAAAATGACTATACTTCTCATACCGTGTCCCCTGAGAGGTGTTTCCGCCAACTTTGATTGCTACGGTATACTTTATGAATTATGATTTCTAGATTTTGGCCACTATATATTTGTAAGTTTATATTTTAAACCCTACCCATCCACTATAACTTAAAACACATAATTGTAAGTTGTAAAGCGTGATGTACCAAATTGCAAAAGTGACTTCTTCGAGGTTGTGTTAGCCACTCCATTTTACTTAACCGTCCAAACCTCTTACCAATATTATATTTATCTTCTTTTCTAAACTTACAAATTTGTTAATGTTGAAATAAGTCGTAAAATATAAAACGTAAAACAATTGTATTTATCTTACAATATATATTGATATCATAGTAGTTAAAAGAAAGGTGATAGTCTTGAAGCGTCGAATTTCGGTAGAGTGATAGATCATGGTTTACCAAGGTTTTATATGTTGGTTATACCATCTTTTAAATTCATTTTTGTAGGGGTGGAACCACATTAAAGAGAATGAGGTCAAGTGGCAACATTTTTTTTTTTTTGATTTAAAGTAGAACATATAATATGTGAATTTCAAATGACAATATTCTTTCTTTACGATTGACACCATTGTTTTTTGAAAAAATAAATTTTGACCCTTATTGCCCATTGGTTTAAAAAAAATTAAATAAGTTTTTTGTAAGTTAGAAAATTAATTAATAAGTTACACAAAAATTTTATAAATATTGTTGTTGTACTTGTGTAAATTGTAAAATACTAGAATTAAAAATTTAAAACCCTAGTCAATTCTTATTATCTATTACCCATTTATTAGTTAAAATAAACCATAGCTTGCATTTAATTATAGATTCGCATAAACCAGTGACTGATAATTATATGAACAATGGTTACATTTGTTATATTAAAAAATAATTCTTCGTAAAAGTTATCAATTATGATATGATAGATTGGTTTCAAATCATGATAAGTAACTATAAAAGACATTTTCTTGTATGTTAATGACATTGTCTTTTTATCATGTTTTTTTATCTAATGATAATGTTCTTTTATTTTGTAACCCTTGCTCAACCTAACCCTTGACCAATCCGAAAATTATGATGTCTGAGTTGTTAGAATTCCGTATCGAAAAATACTAACACCATAGGAAAAAAAAATTATGGTTCAACCACTGCTTTTTCATGTATTTTTACAATGACGTAACTCAATCACGATTTCCAAAAACGCCGTCACTACGTGGCTTTTTATCTATATTTCAATATTCAAATCAGAGTCATCGTAATTTCATACATTTCTCTTTACATATTTAATCACGTCTACCACTGTAACGCTCAGCTATCACCATCTGGCTTTAATATTTAATATAATTATCCGGTTTATAAAGCCGTCGGTCCAGTGGACCCATTATCAGCCGGATAACCAATACGATAATGAAAATTTGGTTACGTGGGGCCGGTTTGTTAAACTGAATGTAACTTATTTCCTTTATCGTATGTTGATAAAAATACAATTTTTTGAGTGTCCAAAATAAATTTTTATTTGAATATTATTACATATAAAAATGATAATGTAGCACATTATGTTCGACAAAACAAACTAGTGAAAGTAAAAAAAGAAACAAAAATTAAAAAGTTACGTCAAGGTAGTGATATAGACAAAAATTAAAAATACTTTTCACGATTTCCAAAAATGATAATGTAGCACATTATGCTCGAATGCTAGGAGGTAACTTTAAAATTAAAAAAAGAAACAAAAAAACATAAAGAATAGTGAAAGTATTTTTGAAGCCTACATCAACATAAAGTAACAGTGAAAGTGGTCGGCCTATTGCTTTTAAGAAATAGTATTTAGAAAACATAAAATTAAACAGGTCCAGTTTATCAGGAAAAAAAGTTATTTTATTTCGTTATGTAGTTTTTTTTTGTTTTTGTAATAACATCATTTGTTCAGTGATTTATAATTTAATACAGTAATTTATAATTTAGAAGTTGAACAATACATGCGAGCATCCAAATTTTTAGACCATCGTCAATGGAGCATTTGTGGTGGTGCATTTGTGACATGAAGGATGAAGTGGAGGTGAGAGGAGAGAGCGGATAAAACGAGAAGGATTCATCCTTCCTCAAGTTCCGTGGATTCAAAATATTATGAGAGGAGGAAAAAAGAAAATGAAGTGAGTTATAAATATAAAGAGAGACTCAGTGAGAAGAGAGAGAGAGACGGATTCATCCTTCCCCAAGGATTCAACTCCGGTGTAAGCATTCACAAGACTCTTTCATTAGTCTCACAGCTCTTATCATGAAGAAGTGTTTCATTCTTCTCTTTCACTTGACGAACTCTGTTTAGAGGCTTGTTAATTGATCTCTCGTTTGTGTTATTTTTCAATTATACAACACCACAAACAAAGTCTAAATCAAGATAGTGATTAAATCAATTAAATTAGCAACTTGTGAGGATCATAGTTACTCATCCTAAGTTGAATTAACAACTTATGCAAAGGAAGCAAATGTGAAGATTGAGCAAATTACTTGTTTAATTAACTCACAAGAATAATCAAGAACACATAATAAAATCAAAATTTTAAACTTCTGTTCTTTAATAAATTATCACTTATTAAATGAATTCAGTGATAATATTAAAAATACGTAAGTAGTTTAACAAAAATCTAGAAAGTTATGTACAATAGTCAATTCCTAGAACATATAAAAGATAACACATGTTTCATAAACATCCTATCTTATTTCTATGATATTACATTCCATAATCTCGCTATTGATCCTTTGTAACAACTCTCCAAGAATAATGTGTCATATTATTATAAGTTGAAACTCATTTTTAGTAGGAACCTCAACAACAATATAAACTTTACATTCAGTATAAGTTACGATAGTTGTGACTTCCATGCAACACTAATGCTCTTTTAGAGGTAAGTTATTCTATCACCAGAACTTAGTGGAAACATTATCTACTTAAAATTCATATGCAACTGTCATTTCACATTGGCAGTCCCATCTCATCTTCACTATAAACTATAGATACCCTAAAATAGTACTTACCTTATGTAGTAATCACACTAGTTTTGTATCACCAGTTTTCGAGATCATTTATTTTGAAGAGTATGTATGTGTGGTGCGTGAGTTTTGGTATGTATAATTCTAAAAAGGTTTCATTAGGTTTAAATAGTTTTCACTTATACTAAACTATACATATAAAACATAAGTGTACCTATCAAAGTGTAATATAGTAACGGTAAGAATTGAGTATCAGTCTAACACATGAAAATACCTACTCAACAATCTTTATAATTGACTATTAGATTTGTTTTGACTTAAAGAAAATAATTAGTTTGTTTTAAGGTGACAATTTTTTTATTTTTTCAAAAGATTCTTTAAATACAATAACAAGTAAATAAATGATAGAGACTTTTGGTGATCATTTTAGTGAAGTGAGGTTATTATCCTAATTTAGATTTCACTTTAGTAACTGTGATAAATTGCGTGGTTTGGTTTAAAGATATTGATTAATATAATTATATTACTGTTTATAAACCGGCTCTATAGTGACAAGAAAAGTTGCAAATGAGTAATTTACAAGACAATTACAGAGCCCCTAGTGATGTAGATAATACCTTTTTAACATATGATTTTTGAAAAAATAACTTAATGCTAGAAAGAGAGTTGATCATATTTTTTTTTAACATATCAGTAATTCTAGAAAACCATAACAATTACTATAGGTTTCTCAAATAAAGTAAAAAAACAAAGATTACTAGAAAGTTAAGATGATATGACTTCTAATAACCATTTCTAGTTCATTAGTTATAAGTTTATAATAAAGACCAGTTTCATGAATAAAAGTTAGTTCCTACGCTTTTCTACATTGTATGACATTTACAATTACAAATCATAAGTTTATAACTTTCGATTCAAATATAAATGCTACACATCAAAAGTTTACCCAAAATCATCATGACATTAACATAATATAAACCACATCATTAGTTCATCATAAATTACATAAAGTGTCATCACTTTAGAATGCCTATTTAGAGTTTAGCTCATAATGATCTTGAACATAACAATAAAAGTAGAAGATAGTAATGAAATTATTGGTAAATTAGAACAATCAAACCAGTGATCCATTATGGATGATCTTAAATGATTCCGAGCTTCTTCTAAGTGTTGAAAGGACATTCTAAGCCTTCAAAGACCTTCAAATGTTGAATTCCCAAGAGCAAACCCCCAGCACTTCACTACTAAAATTTCTTCCAAAGTTTGCAAATGAGCCATTATTTACAGGCTTTCTGGAGTGCAAAGCACAACCCCATGCTAATACAACAGACGTAAAAGTTGTTTAGCTCATACATGCAAAAGTTATGGGGGCACGACCCCGGGCTTGATGGGGCACGCCCCATGTCTCCTAGGACACGGCCCATGTCTCCCGACGAGGAATAGTATTTTTGTCCTTTTTGACTGATGAATACAAAGGTGTGCTAAATTTAGCATCGTGGTGTGTTTTAAGTTGGGCATGTGGGTGTGCCTCTTGGGGCACGGCCTATGCTTGGTCTTTAAAGCTCGGTTATCTTTAGTTTTATTTTTGCTTAAGTTCCTTTGGTCCATCTCAATCTTTTTCAAGCCCAATAACACAATTTAATGGATTTAAGTACTAAAAGCGTCATTTTTAGAAAAAGATTTGGAAATACTTGATGTGCAATTGATATGTTTAATAAGTATAATTAAAGCACATGAATGTGTGTGCATATATATATAAAAGGCAATGATTAATTAATGCTTCTATATAAAAAAAACTAAATTACATATACGTAATAATACCATTATATGCACAAAACAAAATTACAAATATGTAATCATAGAAATTACATAACATAAATTTGAGTTACACATATGTAATAGCCAGCTTACATACATTTAATAACCGAATTACAACATTTAATAATGTAACAAAATATTTGCATATTTGTAATACAAATATTAAATGTGTGTAATAAAAGAATATGTCCTATTTTTTATTTTATCATGTTTAATCATTATCATAATAACATGTTCTTGAACCAAAATCACTATTAATCATTAATATGAAAAACCTAGTAACATTTGTTTATCAACTTACTCTTCGTGTTCATGGTGTTCTCCATATTTTTCATGCTCATCAAGTTTTTCATATAAATAAAATCACATATGTGTAATAATAAATTTACATTTATGTAGTATGAGAACTATCATCGTGTTCTTGATGTTCTATTATGATAAACGAGCCTGATGGACAGGCCAATATCACCATTATGGTGAACTGACATTATGAAAACCGAATAACTAATATGACGAGCAAAGCGAATCTCATGAAAAACACAAGTGATGTACGAACCAAAATCGGTGAAACATAGACCTGGTGTTAAAAACATAACCATTTATTCTCATTCTTTATGTTTATCGTGTTCAATATTCATGTGTTAAATTTATTGTGTTATTCGTATTCTTTGAATTTCTATTTCTTGTTTCATCATCGTTATTAACTGTTCATCATCTTCAGAACTTAATTATAAAATAAAATTTTAATTTCACTATCTCTAATTTTCTTTTTTCATATCATATGAGTTCTGGAGTTTGTAAATATGCTATTAATTCACTCTTGTATTAACTAAATCATTTTCATTTTCTATTTTGACTCTTTACTTTCCTTATAAATCAGACACTGACCATGAACATTAAAAACCAAAACTTACTAATAAGATATTGTTATAACTATAATATACTCTTTTACATATAAGTGTTATTTGATTCTTACTAGAATCATGTTTTCATTATTTGTTCCAAGCTAAACCCTACTATTGGCGTTAGGTTGAGGGTTAAGTTAAGAATATTAATCATCCAATATAAAATTAATATTTATATAGTTTATTATTATCATCATTATCATCATCATCATCATCATCATCATCATCATCATCATCATCATCATCATCATCATCATCATCATCATCATCATCATCATCTATTGGTATTAAATTCCTGAATGTAGGGTTTTTGTATTTTGATTAAGCTTTCTGTTGTAAGTCTTTCTAATTGAGTCTATAACAATCGAAAGTTCTTTTGATTGAAGGGCTGAACTTTCGATGTAACAACATAGCAGAGTGAATATAATAACATTTTGAGTATTTCTTGTGCTTGATGCTTATAATATATCATTTGTGTATTCTTCTAAAGTACAAATGAGTTTGTGTAATTACACCCTATAAACACACAAATTTACGCATGTGTGTATGTGCATTGATATGGTTTTGTATGTCTGATTCTTATTCTAGACCTAAACTATAGTCGATAATGCCAAAGAATATGTAATGAACACATACACGCGGTGGATGAAATACATCAAGAAGCATAGTATAAAACTAAGCCTTTGATCAAATTAAGTTAATGGTTATGATTAACATAGTGGTAATTAATTAGAAGCTGATAACAAGTGAAAGTGGTAAAAGAGTAAAATCACCCATTGTGTTTACCTTCTCGTAAAAGACTAGTTTCACCATTTTTCTAATCACAAATAACTTTTATATATATTCTATTACCTTTTAGGAAAAGTATAACATAAAATAAATAATTTTCTTTCGATGTAATAATTTTGTTATACCATTTGCATGAGGTGATCATATTAATTTGCACAATGTAGACATGTGTTATCAAGTTGGACAATTCATATGTATGCCTTGGTTTGAAATAGGTTCTAATTATACATTAACAAGGAACAATTATATCACTTTAGTTAGTGTTATTATGTGTGACATAAGCTAGTGTACATAAAAAGATGCAAATACCATCGTCTATCAAATGACTCATATATGCATCTCTCCACCTTTTTGCTTCCTACGCTTATAAAGCGATATTTTCTTTTTACCAGAACCATACATATATTGTCATTTGAGTTTTTGATGGAGAAAAACAACATATCCAATTTCACTATCTCAAACTTAAGAATGGATGAGTTCTAGAGTTTTAGGCTCGTGTCATGTTTGATGGTTAACTTTCAAACATGATCCATTTTTAATACCTCTACTCTGCATCATAAGCTGAAGATTAACTTCCCTGATCCAGAACATAAGTCCCAGAACAAAACAATGACACTATGACAAAAGCTTCAGATTAACCTCTTTAATTTAAAACATGAGTCTGGGAACAAAAGCCAAGACCAAACGAATACTTCAAATCAAACTAGCGAGAGAACTCGCGCTTTGCGGTAGGGAACTTAACGATTTTCAAAAAAAAAAAAATTAAAACAAAAACATAGAGAGACAAAATTACTTCTTAACAAAAACTAGAACACAATGCTACGTAGTGTTTTTATTTGTTGAAAGCACTTCTCAAAGAAAACTTTATATAAGAAAAAACAAGCGCGTGTGTGTAACCTTTTTGCAGGACCGGTGAAGGGAAGCAATGTAAGAGTTTCATAACGTTGGAGAGACTAGAACACTTAAGAGATCAAATAGGGAACCGGTTAATGAAACAATGAACACAAGTAAAGAACACAATAAGAACACAAATGGATGGTTTTCAAAAATGATGTATATTGCTCTCACGTGTTTTACAAAATGTTACAAAACTTAGTCGTAAGGACTAGTACCTGAGATACTTTATACTACATCCTACAACCGGCCATACTTTGAAGGCGAGATGGAACACTAATCTAGACAATAAGATCCATGTAAAGTCAAAAGGCAGATTGCCTTTTGACTTTTAACTATGACATGTCATAGCTCACATCCTTATCTATTACAAAAGAAGAAAAATACAAAGTAGAATGTTACAGACTCTAAGACCTTAATTTACAATTGACAAAAGTATGGACTTATCACTAACTTATATAAGTTTGTGAGTCTTCAAGATGGCAGTAAAAAGTGATTCAGCTTTTGTCAGAAGCATGTCAAAGAAAGCATGTCTTCTCTATCTTCGGAAGAAATCAGTCTCTTGGCTTCAGAAGAAATGGTCTTTTGGCTTTGGAAGATTGGATAGTTAGTGAATTTCACTGAGTTGTATTAAACCTTGCGAAGTAACTTTCCTTGTAATTCAGATCTGAATGCTGAGAGCTTTTTCGTTGTATCAGCCTCTAAGTGTAACTCTTACAAACTCCTTCTAGGCTGATGCTACCAAAACTGGAGGATAACTTTGAGTCTTGATCTCATCTGTTGATATTCCTCATCAGAATCAAGACCATTCTCTTCTTCATCCATTGGTCAAGATTCCTTAGACTCTCAAAGTATCTTCTCATATCATAGAGATCAAGAAGAGGAAGGTCAAGCATGTTTTGCCAGAAGTACACATCTTCACCCCTTTGATCTCTAGTGACATACCATCTATCAGGGTTAGTAGCAAATTGTTGGTCCAACTGATCGCTTGAACGTGATTTTAATGAAGGTTTAACACAGAAATCCAGAATATATCACTAATTCTAATAGCTTGTGGACCAAGTAATGATGAGATATGAACATAACTCAAACATAAAACCCATTTGTAAGAGAATTTGTGAAGGATAAGATGAAAAATGCTCAAAAGTATGAAATATCTGCTCCTAGCACTACTCACACAAGAAATGAACTCAGATTTGAATTAATCAATAAATTTCCAAGAGTTACACAATGAAGAACAAAGAAACATATATATACAGGACCTAGTTTCGCATACAGTTTCTCACACTGCGAAACTATATGCACCATGGCATGAGAAACTACAAGGCGAAACTACAGTTTCGCATGCTGTTTCGCATGCCACAGAATACAAAACAAGACTAAACTAAAATAGATCCTACTACAATAATATCTAAGCTATAATAAAATATAACTAAACAAAAACAAAATGGCAAGGTGAATACCACCCTATTCTTGATCATCAACACTCCCCCTAGGGGGCTATTCACCTGCTAGGTCTTCGGGATCAGCTCCAGCCTTTTCTTTCTCCATCAATCGGGCCAAGTCTCTAACTTCTGCCTCCAAATCCTCATGTTCTTGCACACTCTTTTCGAGCTGCTTGATTTCTGATCTCACGCCCCTAGCCTTGTTTGCTACCCTCTTAAACAAGCACGCCTCTGTCTTCGTCTATTTTCCAGCTCCGAATTTAATCTGGTTCTTGCATTATATCTTCAGATCTTTTTCAATGAATGAGAATACTTCCATAGGATCAAACAACCCTCTTATCTCCATCCTTTACCCTCACTACTGCTTCTCCAGTCTGATTGTCATAGAACCATTTCTTAAATTTTTGCAGTCTTCAAGGCTGTTGATCAGGTATCCTCACTCTGTTGACAGTCTTTGCAGGCTTTAGTTTCAACATAATCTTTCCTTTCCCAGTCACCCAATCAAGATCCTTCTTTGACCTTCTCCTCTCGGGCTTCATGTATCCAAAAGCTTTAAAGTTGTCCTGAACGCCCTGACGGATCTCATGCTCTAACATTTTGGCACGTTCGCTCAATCCCGAGTCAAGGAGAGGAATCTAAGCTAGTCTCCTTAAATCCCACTTAAGAAGGTCTTGAACACCTTCCTTTTATGCATATATGAGATCCCGCCTCCACGCCTTTTGATCATAATCATTTTCAGCTTCGCGTTGTATTTCCAGCTCACTATCTTCTTATCCGTCTCCTTCCTCCCTGGTTCTTGAATGTTTTGGAAGAGAGGTGTTAGTTTCTTTGGTTATTCCTCTTTATAGAACAAGTCCTCTCTGTTCATCTCAACCATATCTCCATCAACTGAACTCCTCTGAGCTACATAAGTCATTGGCTTCTCATCAACTATATAAAACTCTAGCTCAGAATCATAGTCCACTAACTGTTCCTCCACTTCTTCCTCCTCATCAATTAAATTTAGCTCAATATGCCCTTTCTCTCCTTTATTGACTCTCATCCCTTATCACCTCATTCCCTATCAGATCAGTATCTAAATTAAACCCCATGTCAATAAACCCATCCTCAAACACTTTATCCACAGCAACTCCTTCACCACTACCTGCTCCAGTATCAAATCCAGCACCACTACTACCAGCAACACCTCTACCAGCTTCAGCACCACCTACAGCTCTTCCACCAGCTTTTGATGTTCTAACACCACTACCTCCAGCTCCCGATCCTCCTACATCGCTAACTTCTACTCCTGATGTCTTATGAATAAGTCATTTCCCTGATTTGCTTAACACTTGGTATATCAGCTGCACCAGCAGTCCTCCTTAGATCACTTACCTCTTCCAACAACCTTCTTATCAAATCTTGTTGGCTCAATATAACTTTCTTCGTCTCATAATCTCTAAATCCTTTAGTTTCTCCCTCTCCTCTGAGTTAATCAGCTTGGTTTTTATCATACATTGCTCATTTGATAAGGATGTGTTGAAATTTCTAATCACATCCTCATCAAGCTCTGATCTAATGTCCCTCCTTGGCCTCCCAGCCTCTCCTGCAGGCCTAGTTTCAGGAATGGCTGGCTGCTTGCTTTTACTCCTCTTCTCCAGTGTAGGGGAATCAACACTAGCATAGGAAGATGATTTCTCTGCACCCTTCTTCTTCCTCTTCTTCTTTAACTCCTCCTCTATCTTATCTAGTTACTTTTGGAAGGTCAAATCAATCTCCTTCATGTACTTCTTTCTCTTTCTAATCTCTTCCATATTTCCTCCAGTCTTTGCTGCTCTTCTTTCCTCTAGAGGGATCAGAGTCTTGATATAGTTCCACCTTTCTTCTGTATACATGCTCTCCAGTAGATATGTGATCTTTCCTGAAAAATCATGCCTGGAGGTAGCACAGTGAGCAAAGATCCTCGGGTTCATCGGAGTCTGTTTAAGTTCATCTCCAAGCTTAGGTAAGTTTGGATTTAGGTAATCTAGAATGATCTGAAGGAATCTTGGATATAGCAGCCACTTATCCTTCTTCAAGGCTATGATGTTCTCTAACAAGTAGTCATGAATGATCTGAGCTATGTTTGCCTTTTCGCCTCTACAGAATATAATCATAGCTGTGGACCATCTCAGATTTAGCCCATCCGATCCTCCCTTCCTAAGATCCAAACAGCTAATGAAGACATGAGCGATAAACCTCCACTCCTTCAAGATAAATGACTTCTTGATCTCTTTACATTTCTCGAAGTCGGTTCCCTCATAACCAATATCCTTAAACGCTTTAATGACCTCTGAATCAGTCATCTGTACGCTCTTCCCCATGTCATCCTCCAGACGCAGGGCCTTAGCCACTGTCTCGGCCGATATCTCAAACAATTCTCCTTGACCTGATGCTTTAATAATCCTCTACTTGGCGTCGTAATCAGCCATTCTCCAGAACTCTCTAATTTGCTTCTCATCTTTAATGGGAGAGTGAGAAATAGCATAGTAGATGGAAGATCTCTTCAGCCAATCAATAGCATGTCTGTAACCAGCAGACTTTGGATCTCTGTCGTTTAGGGATGCCACTATGTTTGACCTGGGATCAAACTTCAAACTCCCGATAATGACTGCCGGTGAAAGCGAGAATTTGTTAGATCATAAAAGATTACAAAATATTTGAAATTTTATAATTTTAATTATTACTATCTATTTACTATTTTTTATTATTATTATATTTTTAATTTTTTTTATTATTTAATTAATTTTTATATTAGTTTCGCAGATAATTTCGCATGTAGAAACTATTGTTTCACATGGAAGAATATAGATTCGCAAGACCCGACGAAATTGATGAAAGTACACGAGAGAAACTATAGTTTCGCAGCCAAGACACTATTGTTTTCCATGGGGATGAGAAACTATAGTTACGCAAAGAGAAACTATAGTTTCGCATTGGAAACTATAGTTTTGCATGGACTACCAAACTATAGATTCGCAAGATAAGGTCGAAACTGTTCAGTGCACACGAGTAGCATGACTAAACAGTTTCGCATAGCTCAAAGAACTTTCGTTCAGTTTCGCAACATAACACCTTAGTTTCGCACATTGAATATGCGAAACCCAAAAGTCACCGAATCCATTTTTCGTCTTAAAACCCAAACAAAATGCATTCCACGGTTCGTAACATGTTCAGGAATAAGATTTACCGGTTAGTTTTGCAAGAACACATCACAGAATATGGATTCGATTTCAAGGTCAGAAAAACGGTTCGTACAAAATATTTAGGAAATTTCGCAAATGGCGAAACAACCGATGAAACTGGTATTTATAAACCACAGTTTTGCATATGCTGAAACTATAGATTCCCATGGTGAAACAATAGATTTGCACAGCCAATCAAACTATAGTTTCGTTTGCAGAACCAGGTTAGCGAAAGAGTAGTTCCGCATGGCGAAACAATAGTTTTGCAAAGCAAAATAACAGTTTCTCATGAACAAAATTTTATATTATCATATGTATGTGAAAAGAAGACTTCTCAACCCACGAGACTTGACAAGAAAAAGAAGAATTTGAAAACAAAGCACAAATGCAAGGATATCGGACACGCTTTTGCAAGAAATCATCTAGAGAGTCAAGGAGTGGCGGTATTGCCAATATGCTTGTCCATTTAAACCCATTCCGTATTCTTTTCATCAAAGACTTGTAACATAATTTTATCATGTTTTGGGTTCGCTTAAGAACGCTTAAGAAACTTGGTTCCCACAGTCATTCGGCAAAGAACTCATCTCGTCATCATGGTTTATTGAGTGTAATCATTGATTCTGCTTGAAATTTATAGAGATGGACATAACACGGATCATATAAAATACATAATGATGGATGATGCGTGAATGATCAGAGCTCCAGGTCAATACTCACGTATAACAGAGGACATAATTATTTAAGGAAAATGATGAGAACTTCAGGTCTACACTCACGTATAACAGAGAAGATCATGATTTGAGCGTGTTGATGAGAGCTTCAGGTTTATACTCATGTATGACAGAGAAGATCATCACTCCAGGTCAATGCTTACGCATAGCAGAGGAGTTGGACACACAATTTATTTATGGCTAAAGGATGAGGCAAATTTGTTAATACAAGATCAAACACAGAAATCAGCCACTCTCAACACAGATTTTGACGAGATTTGTAACTTTGTGCAAGCCGAGATGACATGGGAATAAACCTTATTACTGAGGTTAATTCTTAGTTAAGTCACACAATCACCATCTACTTCATTTTAGGCCAACGGGCCTACAGACATATCCCAACACAATGCCTCGGACCTCTTTCAGATACTATCCAAGCTTTCTAAATCCTATACCGAAAATTAGATAAGATTATATATATAACAACTTAAAGTGCAAAAAAAGAAAAATATAAAACAGTCAAAGTCTATTCTCCCCTGAAATTTCTATTAAAGTGCAACAAAAGAAATTTCATTTTAAACAGAGATACACTTTGGAGAAGTGTGGGTTTTGAAGCTTCTCAGCACATGAATTATAAAGTTTTTATTTATTTATTTATTTATTTTATAAAAGAACTCAAACACAAATCATATATAAAATATTTACAGATCACCACCAGAATTGGCCCTTAAAAAGATATTAGACCCAACATATCAGTCAATTCATAAAAACGAGGTTTATCAAAAGTTTTTGTGAAAAGATCGGCCTTTTGACTTTTGGTATCAATGGGAATAATATCAATAAAATCCATTTCTTGTACATCTCGGATTGCATGAATTCTTGTTTCAATGTGCTTGGTGGGAGTATGATGGATTGGATTTTTGGCAATTCCAACAGCCGCTTCATTCTCACAGAAGAGCAGCGTGTGAAGAAAATTAATCCCGTAATCCATCATTTGATGTTGAATCCACAGCACTTGATAGCAACAACTTGAAGCAACAATATACTCAGCCTCGCTTGTGGATAGAGAAACTGTTGTCTGCTTCTTACTTTGCCATGAAACCAGGCAATCCCCAAGATACTGACATCCGCCGGTAACAGACTTTCATCAAGCTTACAACCTCCATGATCACTGTCAGAGTATGCATGAAGATCAAAGTTTCCTCCCTTTGGATACCAAAGACCCAAACGAGGAGAGCCCTTCAAGTAGTGAAAGATACATTTAACAGCTTTTTCATGAGATTCTTTTGGATTGGCTTGATATCGAGCGCAGTAACAGATAGTAAATATAATACCTGGATGACTCGTGGTGAGATACATTAGGTATCTGATCATACAATGATAACAGTGAGCATCAACTGGCATTCCATTGTCATCAGGGGTTAGGCAGGTTTGTGCAGAAAATGGAGTAAGCTCGGGAGAAGCATCATTCATGTTGTTCTTCGATAGGATTTCCAGAATGTATTTCTTTTGATGAATGAGAATTCCATCTGGCATTTGTTCGGCCTGTAATTCTAAGAAGAAGCACATCTCCCCCATCATGCTCATTTCAAAGCGCTCTTTCATCACTTCTTCAAACTCTCTACATAACTTCTCAGTTGTTGAGCCGAAGATGATGTCATAGACATATACTTGAACAATAAGCACATCTCTATTAACCTCCTTCTTAAACAAAGTAATGTCTATAGTTCCACGTGTGAAGCCTTTTCTGAGGAGATACTGTGTTAGGGTTTTGTACCAGATTCTAAGAGCTTTATGTAATCCATACAAGGATTTATCCAGATTGTAAACTTTTTCAGGAAAATCTACATCTTCGAAACCCAGTGGTTGGTAGACATAGATCTATTCATCAATAGCTCCATACAGTAATGCACACTTGACGTCCATCTGGAAAACTTTGAAGATTTTATGAGCAGCATGACCCAGGAAAATCTGAAAGGCTTCAATCCGAGGCACGGGGGCAAACACCTCAGTATAATTAATCCCCTCTTCCTGAGCAAATCCTTGAACAACCAGCCCTGATTTATTTCTAATTACAACCCGATGATCATCTGGTTTGTTCTTGAATACCCACTTTGTACCAATTAGATACTTATTTGAAGGAAGATCAACTAATTGCCACACTTTCAATTTTCTGAATTGTTGAAGCTGTAATTGCATTGAATCCACCCAGCTTGGGTCTTGAAGAGCCATGGCCACATTTTTTGGGAACAGTTTGAGATAGAAAGCAACCAAAAAGACATTAATTGATTAGCCCTGATTGACTTCGAGTCCTGACATCGTCAGATATTAAACCAATGACATAATCATGTGGGTTATCTTTTAGGGTTTTAAAGTTAGTGTTGAGGGTTGAGGAATTGGATGAAGTGGGTTGTGGGGAAGATGGTTGTGCGGTGGATGATTATAAGGTGGATGGTTGGTTGGGAATAGGACTTTGTGGCATTTGTGATGGTGTTGAAGGGATTTGGTTTTTAGGTTCAGGTTGATGTTGAGGTGGGAGATCTAGGTGAAGATGAGGTTGTAGTTCAGGTTGAGGTTGAGGTAGTGGTTCTGGTTGTGGTTGAGGTTATGGTTGTACAAGAATGAAGGGTTGTCCACTTGATGAAGGAACGTCATTGTCAGGGAAGGATGGCAGATTGAATGAATTAAAAATGGTGTTTGAATCATAGAACCAATCTGGATCAAAACCAACATTAGAAACATTAGACTCTTGCCAATCAACATAGAAAGATTCTTGCCCTATTCGTGTATGTTTGTTGTATGCTCTAAAAGCCTTTTGAGTTGAAGAGTATCCGACAAAGTAATATTCATCTAACATTGCTCCAAAATTGGAATTTTGAGCTTGAGTATTCAACAACGTGCAAGAGCAACCGAAAGGACGAAAAAAGTCAATCAATGGTTTTTGCTTGTGAAACAGTTCATACGGAGTCTTCATCTTGTCTTTCACAATCAGGACTCTATTTAGAAGATAGGAAGCATAGTTGACTGCTTCTGCCCAGAAAATAATAGGAAGTTTAGATTCTATGAGCATAGTTCGTGCTGCTTCAATAAGTGTGCGATTCTTTCTTTCTGCAACACTGTTCTGCTGAGGTGTTCGGGCAGTGCTGAATTGTCTGAGAATCCCTTTGCCTACACAGAATGAATCAAAGATCTGATTTCTAAATTCTGTTCTATTGTCGCTTCTAATTTCCAAAACTTTCTTGTTGCTGATATTCTTAATAGTTAAAATCAGCTTCTGCAACGCCTCTACAGTCTCCCCTTTATGTAATAGGAACCAAACCCAAAATATCTGGAATAATCATCTATAAGAACAAGACAATAAGATTTCTTAGCAATACTCTTCACACTTATTGGACCGAACAGATCACAATATAATAACTCAAGAGAATTAGAAATAGAATTTTCTTGTTTAGGTTTGTGTTGCCTTTAGCACAAGATATACATTTTTCAATTACGAAAAAATCCTTTTGTGGTAAACCTCTGATAAGATTATTTTTAACCAACTTGTTAATATTTTTAAAATTCACATGGCCTAAACGTCTATGCCAGAGAAAAGACTCAGAGGGAGAAGCTTTTGACAAGTGACAGGTCATGGTGGAGGTTGATTCTTTGGAGTTCATATCAAGTAGATACGTGTCATTTTTCTATGGAGCTCGCATGATAACCAAATCATCTGAAACTGAAAATTCTGGCTTAAAAACAAACATTCGTTAGATTTAAAAAGCATAGGAATATTCTTGTCATAAATTTGTGACACGCTCAGAAGATTAAATGTTAATTTAGGTACGAAGTTTACCTTTTCCAAGGTTAAAGATCCATTGGATGCCTTACCTTGACCTATCATTTTACCTCCCTTTTTATCACCCACAAAAGCAACATATCCTCTGTTGATTATCTAATAATTGGTAAGAAGGTCCTTCAAGCTGGTCATATGCCTGGAACATCCACTATCTACGTGCCAAGTGCTGTTGATAGTCCTTCTCGAATGTTCCTAGCAAATGAACTAAAGAAAATGATTTAGACACAGGGAGCCAAACCTTAACCAGCTTGGTTCTGGAAGAAGATGAATTTGTACAAAAGAAACTATCAAGAAAAATTTTTATTTTATTTCCTAAAGAACGGTTATCTACATTTCTATTTACAACCTCTAGGCAATGCTTAACAATATGATCATCTTTTCCACAGTTGAAACAACGAAATTTTAGGCCTTTTCTTTTATCTTTTTGAATTGTAATATTATCCATAATAATCTCTTCCTCACACTCAGACATAAGAGAATCACAATCACTGTAAATGACGTGCACTTCCTATGATTTCTTTTCTGAGTCAAATGATCTGTCATGATTTGTGGATTCTCTTATCTTTGAAATTTTACAATCATGTGAGGATGTTGTTTCACTTGGAGTAGTGATCTGAATGGGAGTGAAAGCGGAAATGGGAAGAGAAATGAGAAGAGAAATGAATTTTCAAAACACTATGATTTTGAAGAATGTTTATCACCTTTACTAAGAACACCAACTTTTTCATTAACGCTTAAAACATCGACTTCATTTGATTCCAACAATGTGGAATGAGAAAAACTGGAATGCAAATTTTCCAAACTACAATCTGTGCTACTAGAACTATTGTCTACAGAAGACTTTTTTGAATCTGAAGAACTAGAACTACTACTGCTAAGACCCTTACTTTCTCCATAATCATAATCTTCCCGAATCGTTTTATGATTCACCCCTTCTAAACCTGCAAACAAACTGTTAGTATCCTTTTTAATTAAATCATTTGAAGAAAGAGGTGTAGGCATTGGAGAATAGCAAAAGGTGCTAGGCGGTGGGTAAACATAAGTGGTTTCACCACAACCCAAACCTGTCTTAATTCTAGCTCCCTTTTGTTTGCTATAGACTTCCTATAGCTTCATTCCAGAAATCATCCATTTATTAAGTTTTATTTTAATTTTAGTGGTATCGAATTCAGATAAAGTTACCCTCTCTATCAAAGTATTAATCTCCATGTTTCTCTCAAAAAGGGTTCTTTTTAAATGATCATTTTCTTTTAAAGCTTCGTTTAATTTTACAAAAAATTTTGCTTCATTCTTTTTAAGTTCCTCATTTACTCTTTTTAGTTCCCCTTCATTTTCTTTTAATATATTATTTACTTTATAAATTCCAAACAAATGAATTTTGCAAACAGATGAACACATGTCTTGACAACCTCATATGGAATCTCCATCACCTTCTTCTCTGCAGCCAGGGCCTTCTCACAGTTGCAGACCCTTGATTCCAATTTCAACTTCTCTTCCCTTACAACTTTTCCATCTTTACTCTTTTCTTTCTTTTCATAAGCATCCACCACAATGGTCATCCTCACACTCTTCTTCTCTTCCTTTTCACAAGCATTCTTTAAACTATATTTCTCTTCACACCCCTTCCTTCTTCCTGCTTCATTCTTCACTACCTTTGCAATCTCAGCTACCAGGGCATGATTGATTTCTTCTTCAGTCTTGGCTATCTCAGCACTCCAGTCAAAGTTAGTTAGCAGAGCTATTTCCTTCTTCTTGTTGTTCTCTTCCTTATCATCTATCAGAATGACCCGGTTAACTCCTGTTCCAGGTTTAGTGACGATGCAAGATGGACATTCTCTTTTAAAATGCCCAAGCTATTTGCAATTAAAGTACCTAAGCTTTGATTTGTCAAATCCAACCTTTGCAATTTGGTTTCCAAAATTCTTCCTTCCTATTCTCTCAATGAATCTTCTTGCCCTTAAAGTGATCATAGCCATCTGCCATTAAAGATCGGCTTCCTCCAGATCAACAGGATCCACCTGATACATATCTTATGCAGTCATTCCTCTTCCCTTTAGTTCACCAGCGACCAATGCTTCATAAGTATACACAAAGAGACCAAATAGAGCCATACTCTCTGATGGAACCTGTGGAAGATTTGGCGATTTTGATGTACATCGACTGCTTGTAGTCTTGTCGGAAGTGCAAGTCACACCCATAAGATGACACATGCTTTGATGAGTCTGAACTAGATGAAATAAAAATAGCATTCTGTGAATAAGCTTGAGATGGAAGCATTGCTTGATTGTATTCTCTTCGTTTCAGGTCTAACTCAAAGGACTTCAGTTGATTATGTCCATAAGTTTGTAATCCAGAAATCCCCTTTCTTGCCTCAACAATCTCACTTGCAGACTCCATTGTGGTGGTAGAGAATCTAGCAGCTTCGTGATCTATTTATTGTTTGACAGCTTCTCATAATACTTCTTTAGTGTGCTAGTAATAGACAAAAAGGGATTGGTGGTATCAGTGAGACTCTCATTTGTGTGTCCAACAAAAGAGTTGAATTCCTTTTCATCTTGAGCGACTTTATCCTTGACCAATTCCTCATTACCATCATAGAATTCACACAACGCATCGTATAAAGCCTTTGCACTTCTATACTCACCAAATCTGTTGTAGATTTCTGCTGATAGGCACAAGGTCAGAGCACCGAATGCCTTTTGATCCCGATCAATGAGCTTGATGTCTCTCTCAGAGTATTTTATCGGATCTGCAATTTGAATGGTCACGTTGTCTTCTATTGAAACAGGCACATGAGGTCCTTTCATAATTGACTCCCAATTAGTGTGATCGGTGTATAGGAAGAAGGCTTTTAAACATCTTTTCCAATCATCAAAGTTGTCACCATTGATTAGCTTAGGAGGTCTGTTTGGTGCCCTACTCTCAAGATCAGCAATAGTAAAACTTGTCATCATTTAAATTTGATTTGGTCAAAGAACCAGTAGTTTCCCATAATAGAATGCAGTTTCGCACAGGAAATAGTAGTTTTGCAGGAGGTAGTTTCACACGTAGAACTTAGTTTCGCAACTAGTTTCTACAGTAGTTTCGGCAGCAGTTTCGGCCAAAACTATTGAACTTTCGTTCAAAGAAAAAAAAGAAGATAGTTTCGCAAGGAAACTGATCAGAATGAAAAACTTTCGTTCTAGATTCGCAAAGAAATCAAAACCACCAAAGATCTATAGTTTCATACAATAGTTTCGCACAAAGAACTTCAGTTTCACACGATGAATCTAAAAACCCCCTTTTTGCGAAAAAAACCCAAAATCACCAAATCAAACTCAAATCACAACCAATTTGAGATCTAATGATTTCAGAGGTTTCCTAAGTTTACACGATACTTTCCTCAATCAACTTCCATGGATAACACACCTAAAACAGCTTTGAAATGATTGAAAAGATGAATATGTCAAAACTACCCAAAAAACACAAACAATCAAGAGCACAAAGGCTGTGATACCATATTGTTAGTCCAACTGATCGATTGAACATGCTTTTGATGAAGGTTGAACACAGAAATCCTTAAGATATCACTAATTCTAATAGCTTGTGGACCAAGTAATGATGAGATATGAACATAAATCAAACAAAAAACCCATTTGTAAGAGAATTTGTGAAGGATAAGAAGAATAATGCTCAAAAGTATGAAATATCAGCTCCTAGCACTACACACACAAGAAATGAACTCAGATTTGTATTAATCAATAAAGTTCCAAGAGTTACACAATGAAGAACAACGAAACATAAATATAGGTCCTAGTTTCGCACACTGCAAAACTTTATGCACCATGGCATGAGAAACTACCGAGCGAAACTGCAGTTTTGCATGCGGTTTCGCATGCCACGGAATACAAAACAAGACTAAACTAAACTAGATCCTATTACATTAATATCTAAGCTATAATAAACTATAACTAAACAAAAACAAAATGGCAACGTGAATACCACCCTATTCTTGATCATCACAAATGCCCAAGACAAGATGGGTCTCTCAGCACCAAGAGGCTCTTCTTGGATTCGAGTTGGATGAGCAGCCTCTTCTTGATCACTCTCAAGATGTTCTGACCCATCCTGAGGTACGGAGGTGGATGCCTTGGACTTCTTCTTCTTCTTATCCCTTATGATGGCCATCCTCTTCCTCTTTTTGTATTTTAACTGAGGAGGTTTGTCTTGACTACTAGATGTTTCTTCTTTGTCCTTCTTAGTTGGGTCCTTTTCCTTTACAGGTTCAGAAGGAGAAGGATCAGGACCCTGGTATGGGTCAGAAGATGAACCTGGCTGAGATGCTGCACTAGGTTCGGGTTGTGTTGTCTATTGTGGTTCAACCTTGACCTCAGCTTCAGGTGCAGTCTGACTTGGTGGAGTATGCAAGTCTACCAGCTCACCCTTTTTAATCTTCTGCTTGATCACTCTAATGTGCTCATCGATAGTTAATAGAGACATTGAACCAAGTCTCCTTCCGAAGAACCCATACAGCTTCAAGAAGCTCACCATCTTTAGCCTGTCAGTAGACTTAATCTAATTGGCTCAAATGGTGGCTCTTGACATAGCTCTTCACTCATCTTCCTCTTAGCAGATTTTTGTTCTTTTAACACTTCTTGTTCAAGCTGCTTGAGGTATTCAAACTCTATGTATTCATATGATAAGGGAAGTAGATCTGCTGCCTGGTAGAGGCTTGTGGCACTCAGGTAGGTTATTGTGTTTTGTTTGTCTTGTTCCCTACCTACCTGAGTTTCTTGTTCAGCTGCCACAGCCTCAGCCTCAGGGCTTCTTGAACTTCAGAGAGGGTAGGGGCTTTATAAAGTCTCTTTCTTTTTTTTCTTCGTTAATCTTGAGGAGCAACTCTGCAGCCTTAGCTTCCTTCCTCTCTTTTGACACTTTAGTGTCAGCCAATTTATTTAGTTTCTCCAAGGGAAGAGATATGATTTCATCAATGTTGTAGTTCCTTAACCCCAGATAGTTAAATCTAGCTACCTGTAACTCATCTTCCTTAGTGTTTGGCCTAAGGACAGCCCTGATTGTAGCCTGCATAAAGCTTGGGGTCTCATCTGTTCTCTCTCCCCTTGCCTTCCTCTTCCTATCCTTTTCTCCTCCTTAATCTCCTCAAAGGTCATAATCCTCTTCTATTTGTCAGTCATAGGCCTGTGTGACTTAGGGTATAGAGCTTTGGCCTTCATCACTTGGTGTTGCACTTGAGCTCTGGCTAGGGAGAGGCTGTGAGACACCTTCACCAGCTGGTGCCTCACTGAGGGCACTGGGTGCTGAAGTTGTTCCTGTCTCAAGGTTCACAGGTTCAACTGTTGGGCCTTAAACTAAGGTTTCCCCTTCGAAGCTAATCTTAAGGTCTGCCTTAGTATCCAGTTGTCCAACAGTTTTTCCTTTTAGCCTCTGTCTATATATGTAGGACCTTTTTTTAAACTCTTCAATCACCCTTTGCTGAATCCTTTCAGCTAACCTGTCAGCTTGCCTATTTTTGACTTGGGTTGGCAAGTGGTAGGTCAACTAGAGGAAAGCTCTTATAGTATCTTAGGGTTTTAAAATTGAAGACTTCTTGTTGCCCCTGAGATCTAGAGAGTACCAAGGCCCTTCTATCATCATCATACCTCCATCCTATTATTGGATTATTAACAGGGTAGGATGGGGTAGACATAGCCCTTGGAATTCCCTCCTCAAATAGGCTTTGAACCAGGGCATCCACATCAATATGGGCATGAGGAGGTTGTTGAGTATGGACAACTACAAGTGAGGATGGTGAGGCCTCTATATCTATACTCTGGGCAAAACTCTCAAGTTCTATGATTGTTGTAGTACTTTCTCCCCCTTTTTGGTAGCATCACCCTCTTGCATAGGGGAGCTAAGGGTTAGGTCCACCACATCCATAGGTTCTTGTGGACCTAGTTAAGTTTGCCTGGTAGGTCTCCCAGTTAACTTGCACTTGAGATCAGTAAACTCAAGTTGCTGATCAATGACCTGCCTTTGCAAGGTAGCCACCTGAGATTCCAGGTGACTTACCTTTCAAACTAAATAGGTGCATGTTTTGGTCAGTTGTTGCACCCTTAGTTGCAGACTCCCCTTGTCTTCATTAGAAGAATCATGGGGAGATGAGAGAACATAACCAAAGTCATCTCCCTCACCACCAGCTTATGGTTCTTGACTGCTAGATTTCTGCTGCTCCATAACTGCTTCAATCAAAGTGTCAAGGGGCTAGGTTGCCATGGTTGAGGTCTTAATGATGTAATCACTTGCAAAAGTAAGAGCCTCTTCCATATGGACTTCCTGAACATGTTCAAGAAAGTCCACCTTAGTTTGGGGTGGATGATGTGGGCTAAATATAGGTGTTTTGGTAGTACTCATCTCTCCTTGAGCAGGTGAAGAGAAGAAAGACTCATGGTACTCACTAAAACCCATATCCTTATCAGCATAGATTTGAAGGTTAGGGATTGGTTTGTTTAAGTCTAATGGATGGGGATGGTAGTTGTCCCCTAAAGGTTTATCACCTAAGTTTTAAGACTAAGAGTGAAGCCTTAAGGTTTGGGCAATGAGCTCATCCGGCTGAACATGAGGAACCTAAGCACTGATCAATGAAGTAATGGGAATGGTTTGCTCATCAGGGGAAGTGGGAGCCCTTGGTTCCATTTCCTCCTGCATGGGTGATTGTATGGGGGCCTGCTCAATCTGAATAGACTAAGTAGGGGTTTGTTTGGATTTTCTTGAGTAGATGAGGATTATTTGGGGCTGTGTGGGTGGTGCAGATGTAGAAGGTGTGGGTTAAACATTGACTAGGGCTGTCAAGTTTCACCTTGAGTAAAGAGCTCTAACATTTTTGGGACCAGGGCTGTTTCTTTCCCTGAGAAGCCAACAATGGTATTTCTTATGATTTTGAAGATGTCGGGCTTCATCTATTCTAATTTAAAAGTAGTAACTGTTCCGCTTAACTGTGTGCCCAGTTCACAGTTAAGAATGTGCTGGACATATCTAGGAAACATGTAGTACTCTAAAGAGTCCAAGTTAGCAAGCAAGTTTTTATATACAAACTGAGAGTACTTGAACTTGACCCCGTGAACCATTCCATGGAATATATAGGATAAGTCCTCAGGAATCTGGTCCCATCATTCATGTTTATTTGATAAAGAGTGAATAACAACATGGAGGAGGTTATTCCACCGGTAAGAGACCTTACCCTTCCTGAAGGTTATGACAGTGTAGTCCCCTTCATAGCCCATCTGCCTGAATGTAACATTCACAATAATTTTAGGAAAAGACAGCTCGCCTTCTTCATCATCCAGCCTGACATGAGTGTTTGTGGTGGCTGGGGTAATGAAAACTGTCTTCCCCTACAGTGTTGCAGATAGTTCCTTCTCACCATCCACGATCACCTCTTAGTAGGTCCTCCAAAACTCCAAAAATTGTTTTTCATACAGTTGAGGGTTGATTGTTAGAGTGGTGAGGTAGTATGACTGAGCAAGAAAAAAATAGACATCTGAGAAACCAGAATCGTTCTTAGATGATAATAGAGCAACCTGATTATGTTGCCTGTGAAGATGCATGGAAAAATCGGGTGGTTTCAGGGTTCTGGGTTGGCCATTTGAGAAAGCTTTAGGATGAAGAAAGCTAAGAACAAAGATGTTATTATGGGTGAATTTAGGGTTTGAACTTTTGCAGATAAATAGAAAGAAGAAAGAGGGGGAACCATTGTAAGAATATTTATATGGTTGGATTTGAGACAAAGTTAATGCAAAAGGATAAACTTTGAAATCCGAATGTCGGTCCCGCCTCTGAAAAAGTGCCCAAGAAGGTAGTTATCTTGGAAGTAGAAAATCTTCCGAAGGTAATTTGTCTTTGGAAGTTTTAAGAAAATTTCCAAAACCAATTTGACTTCGGAAGATATTCCTTAGCTTTACAAGAATTGCTTTGGAAGCAAAATACTTAGAGTGTTTTGCTTTAGAGATATATTTGGTTTCGGAAGATGTTAAACTTCAGAAGTTTTATTCAAAGAACAAATAAAGCTTTCGAGACTTAATTGCTTTCGGAAGAAAATTATCCTTCAACACATATAAGTACTTAGAAGCATATTTAAGCTTCGGAAGATATATCAGATGTTCTTCTGAAGGTAAATTTCTTGGTAAGTAGTTATTAGTTTTGAAAACATAATTTTCTTCCAAAGTCAACTTAATGTCTTTCGAAAGAAAATATATCTGCAATTCTTAAAATTCTAAGAAATATCATTTAAAAAAAGTTCTCCCAAGGTAAACAGGGCTTATATGAGTGATGACATATACAAGTTAAGACACACATATTTGAAAAATAATCTTGAAATTAATTTAAGAAAATACTCAAGGTTAATCATCCTAATAGCTGATACGAGTTATTTAAATCTATGTTCATCAAAAGCTTTTGTGAACAAATCAGCATATTATTCATTTGTGTTAACTTTGACTAGTTTTATTAATCCCTTTTAAAAATTATCTCTTCTCAAATGATACCTGATGTTGATGTGCTTTGTCTTTAAATGCCACACAAGATTCTCTATAATAGAGATAGCATTGTTGTTGTCTATATGGATGGGAGTCTCCTTGAAGTTGAATCCAAAGTCTAACATCTGATCTGAATCCAAAGCATGTGAGCACATCAGCTTGCAGCAGTAATGTATTCAGCTTCTGTAGTTAACGCAGACACACATGATTGTTTCTTGCATTTCTATGTGACTATCCTTCCACCAAGGAATTGACATCCCCTTGATGTATACTTTACATTCATGTTGCAACCACCATAGTCACTATCTGTATAAGCATACGGATTTAAGTCAGAATTCTTTGGATACCAAAGTCCTAGCTTGGGAGCACCTTTGAGATATCTAAGAATTCTCTTGATAGCAACTAGGTATCTTGGTGTTGGCTTGATATCTTGCACATATGCATGTTGCAAACATGATATCAGGCCTGCTCATTGTGAGGTACATAAGAGACCCAATCATAGCCCTGTAGAGATGTTCATGAACACACTCTCCCTCAAGATCAAGTCCTAGGGAGTGGTTTCTGGCTATGGGTATCTTAGCAACCTTGCACTCAGTCAGATGAAATATAGTTAGTATATCTTGTACATGCTTTGACTAGTTTATTAAGATGCCATTATCAACCTGCTTCATTTGAATTCCTAGAAACAAGTTGAGTTCCCCTATGGCACTCATTTCAAATCTACTCTTTATTAGCTTCTCAAAGTCTTTGCAGAGCTTTGGATTAGTTGACCCAAAGATAATGTCATCTACATAAACTTGAATCAACATCAAGAGATTCCCTGTTCCTTTGACGAAGAGTGTGCTGTGAATAGTCCCTCTCTTGTAGCAATGTTGGACAAGATACTATGGTAGTGTCTCATACCACTTTCTTGGAGCTTGATGCAGCCTATAAAGAGCTTTGTCAAGCTTGTAGACATAATTAAGATGATCTTGGTCTACAAAGCCAGGTGGTTGCTTGACATACACTTCCTCATCTATCACTCAATAAAAATGCACACCTGACATCAAGTTGGTAGACCTTGAAATCCTTGGATGCAACAAAAGCAAGGAATATCCTAATAGCTTTAAGCCTTGCCACAGGAGAAAAAACATCTGTATAGTCAATCCCTTCTTCTTGAGTGTACCCTTGAACAACTAGTCTTGCCTTATTTTTGACGACAAGTCCTCTATCATCCTTCTTATTCCTAAAGACCTACTTGGTACCTATTGGTGTCTTCCTATGAGGAAGAGGGCATAGGTTCCAAACCTTTTGTCTCTTGAATTGAAGCAGCTCCTCCTTCATTGCTTCAACCCAACTTCCATATTCAAAGCTTAATCAACTTTCCTTTGCTCAATATGGGACAAGAAACAAGAGCACAGACAAATATTTTTATCATGGGTTTGTCTTCTTATTCTCAACCTTATCTCAACATCTCCAATGATGTTTGTAGCGGGATGGGACTTATGGATTCTTTGTTGAGGAATCACAACAAGTTGTTTTGACATATCTAAATTAGTGAAATTCAGATTTGGTGATTGAGTATCACCCACCACATCGGCACACTTATAAGGAGAAACTTGATTCAATGACTGTGTGACATCATTGATGTTTTCTTCAGTGGAGAGGTTGTCAGCATCATGAAATTCTTGATCACTTTCACCATCTCCATCTACTCCTACATTGAAAATCCCTTCATTTGAGATTTATGCCTCAGTGTTGGAATTTATAGGCATATCAGATGTATCAGCTAAAGAGTTTGTCATGGTAGTGCTGACAGGATTTCCAGCTACAGGGTTTGTTACCACTGGAGCTGAAGGAATTCTATCACATGGTCTTCTTGTCTCAAATATTGGGTCAGGATCACATGTTAACAAGCTACCTGTAGATCCTGAAACATCTTCACAAGATTTGTTAAAATAGTTGGTAACTAAATCAAGATGAAATAGCCAATTCGGACAAAAACCTTTCACACTAGGAGTGTGCTCATTGAAGGTCACATTAGCTGACTCTTCAACTACTCTAGTTCTGAGATCGTATATTCTATAAGCCTTAGCTTGGGAAGAGTATCAAATGAAGTGTCCATTATCTGATTTCTCAGCAAATTTATCTATCTAATCTTTGGTATTCAAGATGGTGTATGGACATCTAAATGACTTGAGGAAACCAATAAAAAGTCTCATTTTATACCACAGTTCATAAGGAGTCTTACCATGAGTCTTGACTACTAAAAATTTGTTCTACACATAGCAGGCAGGGTTGACTGCCTCTGCCCAGAAGGTGATAGACAGTTTAGAGTTAGAGAGCATGGTCCTTGTAGCCTCAATATGTTTCCTGTTTCTTCTCTCAGCAACACCATTTTACTGAGGGGTCCTGTGAGCATTATATTATCTTGTAATACCTTTTTTATCACAAAATGTATCAAGGATTTGGTTCTTAAATTCAGCTCCTTGATCATATCTTATGATCTTGACCTTGTGATCACATTGATTCTCAATTTTTAGAATGAAGTTCTTCAAGATTTCAGGGGTCTCATACTTAGTTCTGAGAAAGAGGTCCTAAGTATATCTTGTGAAGTCATCTGTGATCACCAAGAAATATGAAGTTCTTCCTAAACTCATTACACTGGTGGGCCCAAAGAGATCCATATGTAATAAGTGTAAGGGAGTAGTGATGAAGTTCTTTTCCTTTGGCTTGTGAGACACTTTGTGTTGTTTTCCTTTCAGAAATGTAACATAATGGTTATCACTTGTAAACTATTTTTTTGACATTCTAGTTACCAAATCATTCTTAATTATTTTATTCATACTCATAAAGTTTACATGGAACATTCTTTTATGCCAAAAAAAAGACTCATCACTATAGGCTTTAGACAGAAAGCAAGAAACTTCTCTAGATGGAGAGGTTTTCTGCAAATCCATCTTGTACATGTTTCATTTCCTGGGGGCTTTGAGCAAGATATGCTCTTAAGGGATGACCACCCCAGGCTTGAGAGCAATGCACTCATGCTCAGTGAAGAGCATGTTATGTCTCTGGTCACAAAATTAGGATACACTCAAGAGATTGTACCCGAGCTCCTTAACATAGTTTGCCTTCTCAATACTGAGCTTACAATTTATGACTCTACCCATTCCTGTAATGTAAATACCTGATTCTCCTCCAAAATCAAATGGCCCTCCATAAATTTTCTCAAAGTTCTAACAATGAGCCATTGCCTGTCATGTGCCTGGAACAACCACTATCAATGATCCATACATTTTCCTTGGTCCTCAGCTGTTCCTGTATAGAAATAGTGGTTAGTTACATTTGAAAACCCAAGCCTTGTTGGTCTTGGAATTATCAAGATGAACTAAAGATAGTTCAATAGTTATTGATCATAACTTCAAGTTTTGAGGATCTTTGGTTGTTGTTGATGAAGAAACTTCAATCACATGGCCTTCCTTAATCTTCCACACCATCTTTGGAAGACTAGACTTGACCTTCAAGACTTCAAAAGTTTTTACAACTGTACAAGTTTTGGAGACTGAACCTTTGGAAGTTTATGCATCCACTATAGTAGACTTCAGTGCTTCAGAAGCATTCCTTACTTCCGAGACCAAATTTTCTTCCGAATGCAATTTTCCACCTATCTTCTCCTTGATCACCTTGGAGCTTCTGAAGGAAAGTGACGTTCCTTCTGAAGCTATCTTCTTCTTCTTCCTCTTAGAAGTCTTCTTTTTCTTCTTCATATGGATGGTACTCTTAGTATTGTAGATGCAATCCTTAGAAAAATGAGTACCACCACCACACATGATGCATTCAATTGGCTTACTTCTGAGGATCTTCTTTTGAGAGGAAGGTTAAGATTGATCTCTTTCAACTTCCTTCTTAATCTTCATATATGATACAGCATGCTTCTGAGGGTGAAGCTTGCTCTTGGAACTGGATGGTTCAACCTGTGCAGCAGTGGTGCGTATTTGATCAACCTTCTTTTCTTGACCAGGATGATTTGGAGATGAACTAGGACCACTGGTACTAGAGTCCATAGTTAGTTCTTCAGTCTTCACCACTTCAAATCCAGCAGAAATAAAGACTTTTTTTGCTTGGAGTTGAAAGTGGCCTTGATCTCTTGGGCTTTCTTTGATTTTCTTTTGGCTGCCCAGATCAAGTTCTTTCTAGTTGACTTGGTCTTCCTTGGTTCTTTCTTCTCTCTAGAAGGATAGTGACCCTTCTTAGGATGATCCTTCTCACTCACTACAGATTCATCCTTCACTATCTCCTCTTTATCTTCATCCTCTTCTTGGATAGGGTTAATGAGGGGCAGCTCATCTTGAGTAGTTCCACACCTTGGAGATCTTACAGATAGTAATATGCGTGGAGGAGCTATTTCACTTGAACCGAATCTCTACATGTTCTGATAAAAGATCTTTGCATGCATGGATAAGGATATGATGTTCCTGAAGGTTTCCTCTTATCACACCCCAGGCCTAAAGGGGGGTGGGACGACACAGAGTGGTAAAATATATGGCAGCGGAGACTAACCATTAAAGAGCACACACGGAGAGAAATCACATGGCATTACATTTAAATAGCATATCCGGGCTATGAAAGTCTTGCCCATAAAATATCACCCATTACAAAATATCCAAATTTTAACAATAACAATCCAAATGTCTAATAATGTTTTATAGTCAAGTAATACCATTGGTAGTCATGGTGCCAAGCCATCCATAAGTAGGTTTTCAACGAAATCCAAGCTTCCATCAAGGGTTACCTGAAACATGCTCAAAAAGATTTTTATGTCAACTAAAAAGTTGGTGAGTTCAAATGCTTAAAGTTCAAAAACAAAAGGACTCTTTAGAATCCATAAGTAAATTTAAAAAAAAAAAACATAAGTATCACTGTTGTGGGGTCATAATCAACCCTGCACTCAGCCCGGCTGGCCTCTTCTAAACTTGTGTTATGCCGGTAATCCCATAGGGAGAGCTGAGCCTCAAATAGTGCACCATACCTGCCGAGTGGTACACCATAGTATCTTCTAAAACCTGTTACATGACACAAACGACCCCTGTAGGATCTCAGTGTAGTACCCTTCCTCTTATGTCATTTGGTGATGACGGAAGGCACTGTGTATGGGGGATTCCCCAAGTAGATATACCCATATAGAACAAGCGGTTCACTAAGAATTAATGATTATAATACAATATAAGAGCAGGTTCTAACAATCACCACAACATATAAGCATCATAGTATAACACCTAAATAATTTCAGTTCAATTACAGCATGTTTCAACCCAAAACAGTAGTAAAGAGGGGAACACTAAACTCACCTTAGAATCAAGTAAAAGTCCTTCAAGTACCAACATGGCCGAGTCCTAGCACCCTATTATCATGATACAAGTAGTAAGATATATGTTCTTAGGCTATTGAAAGTGTAACTAAGTGCATTTGATGGTCATAAGTTCATGTGGCTTTGTTTCTTAGGAGTTGCGTCAAAAAGTTTCCTTTTTTAGGAAAGTTAGGGTTTTTGATACATGGATGACAAGTTATATGACTCTTATGAAGTTTTTTATATGATAATAAGTTTGATAAGGGTTGCTGGTCATATGGTTACTGAAATTTAGTTATATTTATGGATTTTACACTTTGGTCCCTCAAGTTTCAAAATTTACAATTTTGACCCAAAAGTTGCTTTCTTTCCATTTCTTGACCCAATATGGCCCTTATTAGCTCCTAGAGGTTTTTATAATACTTTTATGCCTTTTAAAACTTAATATTTCAAGAATTTAGCTTGAGAGGTTTAAAACACAAAAATTGAGTTACCGATTACGGTAAAACCGTTAATTTAAGCATCTAGTTTTAAATCTTTTAATTTCAACCCATGACACTCAAGTATAACTTTTTAAGAACTCCTAAAAAATTTTATAATCTGTCTTAAAAGAATATTTTGGGTTATTTGAGTAAAAAGCTTTGTTTTTTTAAATTAAACCGTTAAAACTCATTTTTTTACCCGAAACCGAACGCCCTAATACAATTTCTTTCAACTTTTCACCAAAATATCACTTTGAAGTCTTCTAACTTACTGAAATAACATGGATTTATTGGTCTTAGGCTTGTTACACTATTTTTAAAATTTTATCTAAAAATCTCCCGGTTTAGGCTTATTTTTGTCAAATAAATTCATAGAAATCATATATTAACCCAATAATTCACCAAATTCATTTTTTAACACTAAAATACTTATTTTAGAGCCTGAAAATTTTAAAACTTGCAACTTTTTAAGATTTGATCATTTTGGAGAATTTACCACCTTTCGGGTATTTAATTTCACCCATCAAGTCCATAATACCACAACTTTTTACCTATTCAACAAATATCACGATTTTTACAAGATTAATATTACCAGAATACTGGAACAAACATAATCTCATGGATATTTGCATTACAATCATCATTATAGCTTTTTAGAGGGTGTTTTACATCATTTGCACATGTGTAATCATCATAGTTTGAGCATAAACGCTACCAAATCTTTTTGTAACTTTAATCCAGATTATACAGATGTTCATAAGCTGTTTTTAAGTAGGTTTTAACATAGGTTGAGACTCTTTCAAAATGGGTGGGTTATTGGTGCTAAAACACATGGGAAAAGAGGGTTTTCGGGGGGGCAAACAAGTGCACCAACCATGGTTCACGATCTACCTTTAAAAGATACCTTTTGTGAAGTTGTGAGTTCCTCAAAAACAATGATATAGCTTTAGGTTTCTGTTTTGAACAAGAAAAGTGAGATTTATGGTAGAAAAGAGAGGAAAAACTCAAGAAATAGCTTTGTTCGGGTACAACGATGCTTACACTCCAGGTGTTTCGTGTTTTTGGAATGATTTGAAGAGTATGAGAGCTTTTGGTTTGTGTGCTTGAGCTGAAACTTCTTGTTCTTGCAAGAACCTTGCGTGAAAACACACTTTAGCACATCTTCTAGCTTGGTTTGCTCTTGGTTGATGTTTAGATGATGTTAGTCTTCGAGAATCTTGGCTAGAACGGAGAAGAATTGCAGATTTGTGGGTGTTCTTGGCTGAAATTTTGTGAGTTAGAGGGAGAGAGAAAGAGTTGGAAGTGAAGACTGCATGTATAGGGAAATGAGGGAGTGTGGAGTGTTGGTGTGGGTTTGTGGGGTTCAAGGGACGGTGGGGAGTGGTGTGAGGGGGGGCGGTCGAATTAATTGGGGAGAGGGGAGGTGTTTTAGTTTTTTTTTTTGTAAAGTTTATAAATTGTAGTGTAAATTTGTTGTGTAGTGTTGAAGATGATGATTTCTAGTTTATAAGTTTTTAAGTGTAATGTTGCATATACATGTATGTGTGCTGTAAATGTGTCGGTATACACACATATTATTTGTTTAATTAAAACTCTAATTTATAGCATAGATTTAATATTTTCTAGAATCGCTTAATAATTTCTGGACTAAGGCTAGACATAAAGGAATCTTCTAATGCAATTACGCAAGTAAACAATTAATCATAGAAGAAAGAAGATAATATTAATAATGAGAATGAAATAATGCCAGATTAAAATAAAGTGAAAGTTGAACCTAGGAGTCGGTTGTTACATTCTCCCACCATTTGGGAAATTTCGTCCCGAAATTTTAGTTTCGATTAGATTTTGGATAGGAGGGTTTAACGAGATGCGGATGCTCCTTTCTCATCTCGTCTTCTCATTCCCAAGTGAACTCGGGTCCTCGCCTAGAGTTCGATCTTACTTTAACCCTGGGTATACGACTTCGCCTAAGTTTCTTGACCATTCGGTCAGTAATCTCTATAGGCTCCTCCACAAATTCAACTCGTTATTAATTCTGACCTCCTTCAATGGTAATTCCAAGGCTTTGTGGGTGAAACACTTCTTCAAGTTAGACACATGAAAAGTGTCATCTATGTAGCTCAACTCTTGTGGTAGCCTTAATTGGTACGCTACCGGGCCAACCCTTGTCAAAATTTCAAATGGTCCAATGTATCTTGGGCTTAGCTTGCCTTTCTTGCCAAATCCGACTGCGCCCTTCCATGGTGCGACTTTTAACATCACTCTATTACCCACTTGAAATTCTAGGGGCTTTCGCCTTCTGTCTGCGTATTTCTTCTAACGATCTCTAGCTGCTCTCAATCGTTCCTTAATCTTAAATACCTTGTCTGTGGTTTCCATTATGATATCAGGTCCTATTACTTGGCTATCCCTAATCTCATTCCAGTTTAATGATGATCTACACTTTCTACCATAAAGGGCTTCATACGAAGCTGCTTTTATACTTGCGTGGTAACTATTATTGTAGGAGAACTCCACTAGGGGAAGGTGGTTGTCCTAACATCCATCAAAATCGATCACGCAAGCTCTTAACATGTCCTCCAGAGTTTGAATGGTTCTTTCACTTTGTCCGTCAGTTTGAGGGTGGTATGCAGTGCTTAAGTCAAGACGGGTCCCCAAAGCCTGCTGGAGAGACCACCAAAATCGTGAAGTGAAGCGACTATCACGGTCTGAGATAATCGATAGTGGCACTCCATGCCTGGTCACTATTTCATTGATATATATATTTGTGCTAGCTTCGATAAGTCATAGTCTTCTCGAATAGGCAAGAAGTGTGCCGACTTGATAAGTCTATCCACAACTACCCAAATAGCATCATGACCGCAAAGTGTCCTTGGTAATTTCGTGACAAAATCCATCGTGATGTTATCCCATTTCCACTATGGGATTTCAGGTTGTTGTGAAATTCCTGACAGTTTTTGGTTTTCATCCTTTACCATTGCACATCTCAGACACTGTCCCATATAGGTGGCAATGGACCTCTTCAATCCAGGCCACCAGAAAAGTGCCTTTAGGTCTTGGTACATCTTGTACTCCCTAGATGTACCAAGTATCTAGATTTGTGAGCTTCATCTAGAACTATTTCTCTAATTCCGCCATATTTCGGTACCCAAGTTCTTCCTTCATACTTAAATAACCCATCATTACTCATTTCTAAATGTTTTTCCATTCTCGTTAACATCTCCTCAGCTAGTTTGTCCACCTTCAGAGCTTCCCTTTGTGCTTCTCTTAATCTAGCGGTAAGGCTAGTATACACGCTCATTATCAAGGCACGGACGTGAAGGGGCTTTTCCCTTTCCTTCCTACTTAAGGCATCTGCCACTACATTTGCCTTGCCGGGATGGTACCGGATCTCACATTCGTAATCGCTCAACAATTCTACCCATCTTTTCTGGTGCATATTTAACATTTTCTGATCAAGAATGTGTTGCAAACTTTTGTGATCAGTGTAAATAATGCATTTGGTACCTTAGAGATAGTGTCTCCACATTTTGAGCGCAAACACCACGGCACCTAGTTCTAGATCGTGAGTAGTGTGGTTTCTCTCATGCTCATTTAACAATCTAGATGCATAAGCAATCACCTTGTCTCGCTGTATTAACACACATCCCAGCCCCTGACGCGAGGCGTCACAATAGACTACGAAATCCTCAACGCCTTCCGGTAGGGCAAGGATAGGTGCACTGCACAACTTCTCCTTGAGTAACTCAAATGCTTCGTTCTGTTCCTTACCCAATGTGAAGTCCGTATTCTTTTTGGTTAGAGAGGTTAGTGGTTGTACAATTCGTGAGAAGTCTTTGATAAACCTCCGATAGTATCCAGCCAAACCAAGGAATTGCCTTATCTCATTAGGTGTTTCAGGAATTTTCTAGTTTTTAATGGCTTCTATTTTTTATGGATCTACTTGAATCCTTTCTTTATTCACCACATGCCCTAGAAACTGGATTTCGCGCATCCAAAACTCACATTTGGAGAACTTTGCATATAATTGCTCGTTCTTGAGCAATTCTAGAATTAGTCTAGGATGCTTCTCATGCTCTTCCTTGCTACGGGAGTAGATCAAAATATCATCGATGAACACAATCAAAAACTTATCTAGATATAGGCGGCATACCCGATTCATAAGATCCATAAATGCCGCAGGTGCATTAGTCAGCCCGAAGGGCATGACTAAGTACTCATAGTGTCCATATCTAGTTCTAAAGGCTGTCTTGGGTATGTCCTCTTCCCTTATCTTCAGTTGATGGTATCCCGATCTTAAATCTATCTTGGAAAAAAAGCTGGCTCCTTGTAGTTGATCGAATAAGTCATCGATTCTCGGGAGAGGATAACGGTTCTTTATTGTAAACTTGTTCAAGTCCCGATAATCAATGCACATTCGTAGGGTTCCATCCTTCTTTTTAACAAACAGTACTGGTGCACCCCATGAAGAAACACTTGGTCGTATAAATCCTTTGTCTAACAGCTCTTGGATTTGTAGCATTAGTTCCTTCATCTCGGTTGGAGCGAGTCGGTAAGGTGCCTTGGCCACTGGTGCGGCACCAGGCACTAAATCTATCTGGAACTCGACCTGTCTAGTTAGAGGGAGTCCCTACAGATCCTCGGGAAATACCTCCGGGTAATCAGACACCACCAGTATATCTTCAATTTTCTTTTCTTATCTCATTTTCATTACGTAGACTATGAAAGCGGAGCATCCCTTGTGGAGACTCTTGGTAGCCTTTAGGTGGGATATCATGGGGTATAGCATGTTGTTTCTATCACCGCAAACCATCAGTGTCTTTCCATCAATTAGAGGTATTTTAAGCGAATGCTCATCACACACGATTTCAGCCTTATTCCTAGCTAACCAATCCATCCGCACGACCACATCAAATCCTCCTAACGTTATGGGCATCAAGTCTATCTTAAATGGAGTACCCTTTAATTCTATCATGCAGTCTGTAGGAACCTCTGAAGTTAAGAGGCTGATGCAACCAAAAGATACCAAAACAACCAAGTCTTCCAACATGCACTTCGGAACAATCAAGAAAAATGCTAAGTGTAAAATTTTCCGAAACCAAAGTTCAGAAGAACTGCTGCGGAAGCTTTACACTGAACTTGGAAAATATTCTAAGTGTAAAGTCTTTCGAAGCCAAAGACTCAACTCTTCCGAAGGTAAAAGATGAAGTCTTCCAAAGCTCTCAAGACAAAGTCTTCCGAAGCTGTTTAAAGACTAGACTGATTTTCCTCTGAAGAGAGAGAAAAGATACCTTTTCCATCAACTTTATCATAAAGTAACCTACTTTTCGCTGCATGCTCTGGTAGTTCACCTGCTATCACTAGTTGGTGAAACTTCCATACTTTATGATAAAGTAGATAAGGTCTTCGCCTGCAAGTTTCTGTTTTTGTTCCTTCTTGGCTTTTTGTAATAGGAAAGTCAGTGACCTATGGCTTGTCATAGTCACTAGTGAAAAGACAATCTGCCTTTTGACTTTAGGCTGATCTTGTTGTCTAGATTAGTCACCTCCAACTGTCTTTTTTCATATTGACGGTTGTCGGATCTAGTATAAGTAGTCTCTGGTTCTTGTATTTAAAACATACTTGTACAACACTTGTAATAGAACTAGAGAAGCGATATACAACTTCCTTGAAAACTTTATCTTGTGCTCTAGTTCTTGTTTTAATTGTGTTTATCTTATATCTTTAGTAAAGGTTCACAGTTCCCTATTTGAATTGTTAAGTGATCTTAAGATCCTCCTAAGTGTGTTAACTAAGTGCAAGCTTAAGTATTCTTTAACAGTCCTGCATTTGGTATCAGAGCTTTCCAGGCTCTTGATTGTAAGATCTCACCATCTTCAAATCCTCTTAGTTACACACATCACTTAACTCTTCAAATGGCAGCTATTTCCAAAGCTGATATAGAAACTGGAACTATAACAAAGTCCCCACTGATCACTCCTGAGGATTTTGACACTTGGTGTCAAAGAATGGAAGGCTTTATCAAGTCTTAAGATTCCAGGATGTGGGAGTCTGTTGTCAATGGACCTCATGTACCATGTACCTCTTCAGCTGCTACTGGTGGTGGCATGATACCAAAGGAGAGCGCTGACTTTTCTGATGAAGACTGGAAAAGAATTGACATTGATCAGAAATCCATGACAGCCCTCCAAACTGCTCTTCCAAACTCCATCTACAGAGGTTTCAAGAAGTGCAAGACTGCTAAATAGCTATGGGATGCACTGAAACTGATGTATGAGGGTTCAAATGAAGCCAAGGAGAACAAGAAGGATCTCCTAAAGCAGCAGTTTGAAAACTGCACCTTCAAGATAGGTGAAACCATGACTTAACAATACTTCAGGTATGTTGAGATTGTGGATACTCTGGCTGATGTTGGGGTAACTATTGAGAACATGGATATTGTTAGGAAGTTCATGTCCTCTCTTCCAAGACAATTGACACACTACTGTGTGGTCATTAAGAGGACTAAAAACCTCAAGACCCTTACTCTCACTGAGTTGTATGGGATACTCAAGTGGATACCAGATGGAGATGAATATGCAAAATTCATCTGGTAGCTCCAACACTCACCAGAGTTCAGCCCTTCATGTGGTTGAAAGGGATAGCAGAGAACCACAGCATCATCTCATCTGCTACCCTGAAAACCTCACAAAAGGGTCCTTTCATCACCTTCCCAGAGACACCCAGAGAGAGCTACATCCAAGGAAGTCCCTTCCAAGAGACAAGTTCTTCTCAAGCTTTTGTCTCCACTGATGAAAGTACAGGCAACTTTCTTTTCACTCTTGAAGACCTGGACTGTATCCATCCAGATGATCTGGAGTACATGGAGATAGTCTAGCAAATGGCTCTTCTCACTCACAGAGCCAGAAGTTCTACAAGAGGACTGGAAGAAGGTTTCCTAGCAATGCTGCCAGTGGCAAGTTTGGGCTGGACAAGAGCAAAGTCAAGTGTTACAACTGTAACCAGATGGGACACTTTGCTAGAGAATGCAAGGCACCTAAGTCAAATGGTGGCCAAGCTTCATCCAGGCCAAACTACACTGAAGGAGGGAACCAGAATGAGAAGCCAAGACAGCAAGCTGCAGTTGCTGTTGAAGAAGGAGGCTTTGACTGGAGCTTTCAAGCTAAGATGCATCTCCAAACCAAGCACTCATGGCTGATCATGATGAAGCCAAGGTACTTGAACATCTTTGCTCTCCTGAATGTATTGCTAAAGTAAATAGATACAGGTCCTACAACTTGAAAATGAGATCTGATATTGAGTCTTTAAATATTTTAAAAGCTGATTTTAAAAGAGCTGAAAATGACTATAAACTTAAGATAGAAGATCTAGAGAAAACAGTTTCAACTCTTAAACATGAGCAAACAAACTACAGGACTCAAATTAAGGATCTCATTACCAAGTTGACTGAATGCCAGGCTGAGCTTGTGATCAGCAAAGCCAGGGCAGAAAAATGTGTTCTTGAAGAAGAGACCTTCAAGAACATGATATCCTCATCTCTGCATGCAAAAGTGTGTTATCAGAATAAGCAGGGACTGGGATCTAGTGAGATAGCTCCTCCACACTCTACTATCAGTCAGATTCCTAGGTGTGGAACTGGTCAAGATGAGCTGCCATCCATAGACCCAGTGATAAAGAGGATGAAGAGGAGAAGGTGAGGATGACTCTGAGATGAGTGAAGAGAGTCAATCCAAAAAGGGTCACCATGCTCCTAAGGAGGAAAAAGAAGCTGGTTTGAGCAAAACCAAGAGAAAGAACTTGATCAGAAGAGCAAAGAGAAGATCCAGAAAAGCTCAAGAGATCAAGACCACCTTTGATCCCAAACAGAAACAAGTATTTATCTCTGCAGGGTTCAAGGTGATGAAAGCTGAAGATCCTGTCAAGAATTCTAGTACCAAGAGTTCTACTTCAGCTTCAACTCACTCCAGCAACAACAAGAAGACTGATCAGCTGTGTGTCACTGCTACACAGCCTGAACCATCCATTCAAAGAGCAAGCTTCACCCTAAGAAGCCTGCTGCATCATCTGAAAAGGTGGAAAAAGAAGAGAAAGTGTTCAAGCTCAGTCTTCTTTGGGAAAGAAGACTCTCAGAAGGAAAGAATTGGATTGTGTTATGTGTGGTAGTACTTCACATCTGGCTAAGGATTGTCAATACAATCCTAAGAGTACTATCCACATGATCAAGAAGAAAACTTCTGAGAAGAACAAGAAACAAACAGCTTTGGAAGGAAAATCTGTTTCCTTCGGAAGCTCCAAAATGAAAAAGTAGGCAAGTAGGAAATTGCCTTCGGAAGAAAAGTTGGTCTCGAAAGAAAGGAATGCTTCCGAAGTACTGAAGCTTGCTACCGTGAAAGCAAGATCTTCTAAAGGATCCGTCTCCAAAGCTTTCGAAGCTAAAAAAGCTTTCGAAGTAGTGAAGGTCAAGCCCAATCTGCCAAAGGTGGTGTGAAAGATGAAGGAAGACCTTGAGACTGAAAGCTCCTCTTCAGCAACAGCAAATGATCCTCAAAGCCTGAACATAGGATCACTTACTGTTTCATTGCCTTCATCTGAACTTTATAAGCCCAAGACCAAGAGGCTTGGGTTCCAAATGTAACTAAATCATCTCTTTTGTGCAGGGACAGCCAAAGGCAAACAGAAATGTGTGGATCATTGATAGTGGCTGCTCCAGGCACATGACAGGCAATGAGTCCCTACTTCAAAACTTTGAAAGAATTGATGGAGGACCAGTTGCTTTTGGAGGAGATGCAGGAGGTTACATTACTGGTAGGGGCATGGTCTCAAATGGTAAGCTCAGCATTGAGAAGGTAAACTTTGTCAAGGAGCTTGGATACAATCTTTGAGTGTGTCCCAATTTTGTGACCAAAAACATCACATGCTCTTTACTGAGCATGAGTGCATTGTTCTCAAGCCGGGGTTGACATTCCTCAAGAGCATATTTGCTAGAGCCCCCAGGAAAGGGAACATGTACAAGATGGACTTGCAGGAAACATCTCCCTCTGGAGAAATTTCTTGCTTTCTATCTAAAGCAAATAGTGATGATTCTTTCCTTTGGAATAAAAGAATATGCCATGTAAACATTAAGAACATGAATAAACTGATTAAGAATGATTTGGTAACTGGAATGCAAAAGAAAGAGTTTACAAGTGATGACCACTGTGTTGCATGCCTGAAGAGGAAGCAACACAAAGTGTCTCACAAGCCAAAGGAAATGAACTCTATCACTACTCCCCTACACTTGTTACATATGGATCTGTTTGGCCCCACCAGTGTAATGAGTTTAGGAAGGACCTCATACTGTTTGGTGATCACAGATGACTTCACAAGATTCACTTGGGTGTTTTTTCTTAGAACTAAGGATGAAACTCCTGAAATCTTAAAGAATTTCATTCTGAAAATTGAGAATCAATCTGATCACAAGGTCAAAATCATAAGATGTGATCAAGGAACCGAATTCAAAAACCAAATCCTTGATACATTTGTGATGAAAAGGGTATTTCAAGACAATACAGTGCTCCCAGGACTCCTCAGTAAAATGGTGTTGCTGATATGAGAAACAAGACACTTAATGAAGCTGGAAGAACCATGTTGTCTGACTCTAAACTGCCTATCACCTTCTGGGCAGAGGCTGTCAACACAGCCTGCTATGTGCAGAATAAAGTTTTGGTAGTTAAGACACATGGTAAGACTCCTTATGAACTGTGGCACAAAAGAAGACCATTCATTGGTTTTCTCAGAACATTTGGATGTCCTTGCACTATCTTGAATACTAAAGATCAAATAGTCAAGTTTGCTAAGAAATCAGATGATGGACACTTTGTTGGGTACTCTTCTCAAGCTAAGGCTTATAGAGTATACAATCTCAAAACTGGAATCATTGAGGAGTCAGCCAATGTGACTTTCAATGAATACACACCCTATGTAAAAGGTTCTGATCCAGATTGGCTATTTGATCTTGACTTAGTTACCAACTGTTTTAACAAATCTTATGAGAATGTTTCGGGATCTACAGATAACAGGTGAACAGAAGATCCTAATCCAAGATTTGAGCTGAGAAGACCAAACAAGAAGACTACTTCAGCTCCAGTGGTGACTAACCCTATAATTGAAGCTCCTATCAGCACTAGCATGACAAATACTGCTGATTCAAATGAATTGCCTTCAAATTCCAGCTCAGAGGCTCAAAATTCAGGAGAAGGAACTTCAAATGCAGGAGGAGGAACTGGAGGTGGTGACAGTGATCAAGAATTTCTTGATGCTGAAAACCACTCCATTGAAGACAACATGAATGATGTCACACACTCATTGGATCAAGTCTCTCTTGATAAGTGTGCTGATGTGGTGGGAGACACCTCATTGCCAGATCAGAATTTCTCAAATTTAGATCTGTCTAACCAACTTGCTGTGATCCCTCAACTTGGATCCACAAGTCACATCCCTCCACAAACATCATTGGAAATGTTGACTCAGGGGTAAGAACAAGAGGACAAGCTCATGACAGCCATGTTTGTCTACATTCTTGTTTCTTATCCCAGATAGAGCCGAAGAAGTTGATGAGGCTTTGAAGGATGGAAGCTGGATTGAAGCTATGCAAGATGAGCTGCTTCAAATCAGAAGACAGAAGGTTTGGAACTTATGTCCTCTTCCTCAAGGGAAGAGTGTCATAGGAACCAAATGGTATTCAGGAACAAGAAAGATGATAGAGGGATCATCATCAAGAACAAGGCTAGACTGGTTGTCCAAGGATACACTCAAGAAGAAGGAATTGATTACACTGATGTCTTTGCTCCAGTTAAGACTTGAAGCTGTAAGAATATCTGGCTTATGCTGCATCCAAGGATTTCAAGGTCTACCAGCTATGTGAAGTGTGCTTTTCTCTATGGGGTGATTGATGAAGAAGTTTATATTAAACAACCACCTGGCTTTGCAGACCCAGATCATCCTGATTATGTCTGCAAGCTTGATAAAGCCCTTTATGGACTGCATCAAGCTCCAAGAAAGTGGTATGAGACACTATCAACATACCTCTGTCAACATGGATACAAAAGAGGTACTATTGATGGGACTCTCTTCATCAAAGAAACAGAAATGACACATTGCTAGTTCAGATATGTGGATGACATCATCTTTGGTTCAACTCCAAAGCTCTGCAAAGACTTTGAGATGCTGATGAAGAATAGATTTGAAATGAGTGCCATGGGGGAACTCATTTTTTCTAGGAATTCAAGTGAAGCAGGTTGAAGATGGCATCTTCATCAGTCAGTCAAAGTATGTACAGGACATACTTACAAGATTCAAGATGACTGACTGTAAGGTTGCAAAGACACCCATAGCCAGAAACCACTCCCTTGGTCCTGATCTTGAGGGAGTGTGTGATGAACATCTCTCAGGGCTATGATTGGGTCACTTATGTATCTTACTGCTAGCAGCCTGATATCATGTTTGCCACATGCATATGTGCAAGATATCAAGCCAACCCCAAGATGTCACACCTAATCACTGTCAAAAGGATCCTTAGATATCTCAAAGGTGCTCCAAATCTAGCCTTTGGTATCCAAAGAATTCAGACTTCAATCTGTATGCTTATACATATAGTGATTATGGTGGCTGCAACATGACTGCAAAGTCCACATCTGGGGGGTGTCAGTTCCTGGGTGGAAGGATAGTCTCTTGGCAATGCAAGAAGCAATCCTGGTGTCTGCATCAACTGCTGAAGCTGAATACATCGCTGCTGCCAGCTGCTGTGCTCAAGTGCTTTGGATTCAGAATCAGATGCTAGACTATGGGTTCAATTTCAAAGAGACTCCCATCCACATAGACACAACAGTGCCATCTCTATTACAGAGAATCCTGTGCAGCACTCAAGGACCAAACACATCAACATCAGGTATCATCTGATTAGGGATAATTTTGAAAAGGGATGATAAAACTAATCAAAGTTAACACAAATGAACAATATGCGATCTGTTCAAAAGCGTTTGATGAACAAGATTTAAATATCTTGTATCAGCTATTGGGATGATTAACTTTGTAGATTTTTCTTAATAACTTAATCAACAGTTCTCTTTGGAAGAAAAAAACAAATTTTAAAATGATATCTCTTAGAATGATAAAATTTACCTTCGGAAGAAGCAAAAGTTGCCTTCGGAAGAAATTATGTCTAAATCGTTTAAACACTTATCTGAGATTTACCTTCGGAAGAAATTCTTGAAGTATCTTCCGAAGCTTAATTTTGGTAAAGTACTTAAATGCATTTTAGGAACAATTTCTTCCGAAAGCAATTTAGTCTCGGAAGCTCATTTATTTCTTCCGAACCAAATTTTCAAAACTCTTTGAAATATCTTCCGAAGCAAATTGCTTTCGGAAGCTTTGATTGCAAAGCTTCCGAAACCAAAATTGCTTCGGAAGCTTTTCTACTTCCAAGAAACAACTTTTTGGGCGCCTTTTTAGAAGTAGGACCCACTTGCGGATTTCAAAGTTATCTTTTTGTCATAACTTTGTCTCAAATCCAGAGTATATCTTTCAACGGTTCTATTTCATCTCACTTCTCTCATTGTCCTTAACCTAAATTACCCCCAAATTTCATCTTCTTCTTCTTTCCTTCACTACAAAGCTTCTTAAATGCCAATCTTGATCGTCGTAACGACCCTGATTTCACCATGCACCTACACAGGCAACACAATCAAGTTGCTCTGTTAAATCTGAGAAGGATCCAAGCTTCTCAGACGTGTGTAGGTATCTTTCTTGTCTCACTACTTCACCTCCCTTACAATCGATCCTCCTCTCTATGAGATCAGTTGCTTGAGTTCTGGCGGACCTGTCAAGAGGTCACCATGGACGGGGAAAGGCACTGTCTGCCACAGTGCAGGGGAGGATGTTTTCATCACTCCAGCCATTATAAACACCCATTTACAGCTGGATGATGAAGCAGGTGAGCTGTCCTTTCCAAAAGCTGCTGTCAACCAATCCTTTGCGCAGATGGGCTACGAAGGTGACTTTTCGGTCAAAACCTTCAGGAAGGGGAGGTCTCATTCCAATGGAAATACCTCCTCCATGTCTCATACATAGCTATCCAACAAACATGGAGGATGGGACCAGATTCCAGAAGACCTCTCTTCATTGTCCATGGGATGGTTCAAGGGGTCAAATTCAGGTACTCTCAGTTTGTATTTACAAATTTACTAGCAATTTGGATTCCTTAGAATATTACATGTTCCCCGTATGTTCAACACATTCTCAACTGTGAATGGGACCACAGTTGAGGGAACAGTAATGTTCTTAAACTTGCACATATGAGGCCCGACATTTCAAGATATTGAAAAAGCCAACTGTTGGGTTCTCAGGGTAGAAACAGCCCTTGTCCCAAAATGTTTGAGCTCATTGCTCAGGGTGACATCTAGCAGCACAGCTAGTGATGAACCACACCCTCTACTTTCACCCACCTCAAATACACCTACCATCAAAATCACCTACCAAAAAATCCAAGCGACCCCTACTTGTACTGAGCATGTGCAGGCCCCATATCACAACCCATATAGGAGGAAGTGGAATCTCGAGCTCCCACTTCCCCTGAGGAGCAGACCACTCCCATCTTTCAAACATCAGTGCTGAGGTTCCTCATGCTCAGCCTGATGAGCTCACAATCCACAAACAGCCTTAAGCCATCACTCTGAGTCTCAACACTCTAGTGATCAACCTTAGGGGAAAGCTACCATCCCCAGCCTCTTGATCTAAACCCCCATACCCAGCCTTGACTTCTACTCTGATGAAGATTTGGGTTTCAGTGAGTATCATGACTCTCCCTCTCTACCCACACTCAAGGGGAGATGAGTACTCCTGCTTCACCCTGTCAGCCCATATCACCCCAAAAAGGATCTTCCTGTGATTGTCCAGGAGATCCATGGGAAGAGGCTCTCACTGTTGCCAGTGATTACATCTTTAAGACCTCAACCACGGCAACCCAGCCTCTTGACACTGTATTGGGCAGGGGAAATCCAGCAGCCAAGAACCCCATGCTGGTGGTGAAGGACAGACCTCGGTTCACCTCCTTCATCCCCCAATGATTCTTCAACTGAAGATGAGGGGAGTCTGAAACTCAGGTGCACCAACTCGAAGACATCTGCACCCAACTGGTTTCACAGATAGCTCACCTTGAATCACAGGTGACTATCTTGCAAAGGAGGGTCCATGACCAGCAACTTGAGATCACCGATCTCAAGGGCCAGTTAGCTGAGACCTATAGGACAAACTCATCCAGGTCCACAAGAACCTGTGGATGTTATGGATCACTCCCCAGCTCACCTATGCATGAGGGTGATGCTACCAAAGGGGGGGAAGTTCTGACAGCCACAGAACCTGGGAGTTCTTCCTCAGTATGGACATACAGGACTCACCATCCTATCTTGCAGTTGTCCATGCTCACAACCTCCTCTAGACAGTGATCTGGAACTGCTCATTCAAAACTGTTTGAGGAGGGAGTACCAAGCAATGTCTGCCCCATCTGAGAACCCAATCTGGGGTTGGGGGTATGACAGTGATAGGAAAGCTCTTGTGATCTCTAGAGCTCAGGTCAACAAGAAATTCTCAACATCTCCACCCTGAGTTTCTATGAGGTATAAACTTGTAGATCTGGCACTTGTCAACCAAGCAATAACAACAAGCTGTCAGATTAGCCAATCAAATTCAAGACTGGGTGCTTGCAGAATTCAAAAGGAGAACTGCATCATATAGACAGAGCTAGCAGTTGAAGCCTTTGGTCAACTGGATGTTGAGGTAGACCCCAAGATTAGCTTCGAAGGGAAACCTTGACTGAAGGCCCAGAGGCTGAGACTGTGAACCTTGAGACAAGATCTCCTCAGCACCCCATACCCTCAGTGAGGCACCAGCTGTGATGGTGCTTCACAACCTTCTCTGGCAGAGCTTGACTGTTGAATCAAGCAATGAAGGCCAAAGCTCTCCTCAGACTGAGTCATCAAGATTTGCAATTGACAAAGGCAAAAGGAAGATGACTCCTAAAGAGATTGAAGAAGAAAAGAGAGAGAGGAAGAGGAAGCTGAGGGGAGAGAGTTCAAGTGTTCCCAGGATCATGCAAGCTGCAATTTTGGTTGTCCCTGTACCAAACACTTAAGAAGATAATTAAGAAGGAAACAGAGAATGCAGCCTTGACCCTCAAACAAGGAAGAATGAGGAGAAAAGACTTTACAAGAACATTCCTGACCTTTTTTCCAATTCAAGAAAGTCCTGAGTTAGAGACTGTGGCTACTGAATAACCTCAGGTAGTTGATGAAGAAGAAAGATTAAAAATGATCAACTACCTGAGTGCCATAGGTCTCTATCAGGCACCTGCACCCTTCCCTTGCCTTATGTTATATATTATTTGAATACAATAAACAGCTGAAAGAGCAAGCCAAGAAAGAAAGGCAAGCTGCAAAGAGAGGCAAGGGAAGAAGCTGCAAAATCAAGAGCCTCATCCTGAAAAGTCAGAAAAAGTCTTCAAATATGCAGAGGATGATGAGCTTCTTGAGCTGTATGTTTCTCCGGAAAGAGGCTTGGTCCCATGTCTCTATCCAAAATGGATGAGCACATAAGGGTGATCAAGCAGAAGATAAAAAAGGGAGAGCTTGTGGACCTTCATTCATCATGAAGTCAAGCTCAACCTGAAGTTAAGGTAAAGCTGGAACCTACAGAGACAACACCACCTGCACCTGAAGCTGCATAACAGCCAACTTCCTCTTCTAACCCACAGCAAGGTTCTCCTCCCTCTCCTTTTGAAACTGGGAGAGAGGAGATCCCAACTGAGAGGGAATCCACTAAAGAACCTGGTACTGAAGACCAACCCTCTCATTTAAAATCATCAGGGAGGAAAAGAGGACGGCCAAAAGAAGATCATCTTCAAAGAAGAAAAGAAGAAAGGCATCCTCCTTCCAACCTCAGAATGAGCCAGAACATCCTGAGGAAGTGCATGAAGAGGACTCTCAACCAACTCCTATCATAGTAGAGCCCCTCTCTGTTGGAAGACAAATTCTATCCTGGACTTTTGCTGAAGATCTAGACAGATGGTATGTCACTAGAGATCAGGGAGAACAACATGTCTACTTCATAAGTGACATGCTTGAACTCCCTCTGCATGATCTCTATGACATGAGAAGGTACTTCATGAGTCTAAAGAATCTAGATCTACTAATGAAGAAAGGAATTCTGAAGATCCTTATGTGGACTATCCCAGTCTGAAGAACCTCTCTATTTTGGTAGCATCAGCCTAGGGGGAGTTTGTAGGAACCTCTGAAGTTAAGAGGCTGATGCAACCAAAAGATACCAAAACAACCAAGTCTTCTAACATGCAGTTGAGAACAAAGGTGAACTAGCTTCGGAAGTTTTAGACACTCAAGAAAAATGCTAAGTGTAAAATCTTCCGAAGCCAAAGTTCAGAAGAAACTGTTGCGGAAGCTTTACACTGAACTTGAAAAATATTCTAAGTGTAAAGTCTTCTGAAGCCAAAGACTCAACTGTTCCAAAGGTAAAAGATGAAGTCTTCCGAAGCTCTCAAGACAAAGTCTTCCGAAGCTGTTTCTTCTGAAGCCAAAGACTCAACTGTTCCAAAGGTAAAAGATGAAGTCTTCCGAAGCTCTCAAGACAAAGTCTTCCGAAGCTGTTTAAAGACAATACTGATTTCCTCTGAGAGAGAGAAAATATACATTTTTTCATCAACTTTATCACAAGTACCTACTTTCCGCTGCATGCTCTGGTAGTTCACCTACTATCACTAGTGGTGAAACTTCCATACTTTATGATAAGTAGATAAGGTCTTCTCCTATAAGTTTTTCTGTTTTGTTCCTTCTTGCTTTTTGTAATAGGAAGTCAGTGAGCTATGGCTGTCATAGTCACTAGTCAAAGGCAATCTGCTTTTGACTTTAGGCTGATCTTGTTGTCTAGATTAGTCACTTCCAAACTGTCTTTTTGCATATTAACGATTGTAGGATGTAGTATAAGTAGTCTCTGGTTCTTGTATTTAAAACATACTTGTACAACACTTGTAATAGAACTAGAGAAGCAATATACAACTTCCTTGAAAACTTTATCTTATGCCCTTGTTCTTGTTTTACTTGTGTTTATCTTGTATCTTTAGTAAAGGTTCACAGTTTCTTATTTGAATTGTTAAGTGATCTTAAGATCCTCCTAAGTGTGTTAACTAAGTGCAAGCTTAAGTACCCTTTAACGGTCCTGCACAGTCCTTGATGAATTCATTGGTTTCTATTATCTTGCCGTCAGCTAATTCTATGGTGTACATCTGTTAGGGTGTGAGCTTTCAAATCAATCAAAGGCCTAAAGGTAGTAGAAACAAAACTTCCTGTTGCTCCAGTATCAATAAAAGGGTAGCAGATAGTTGTTTATGAGAAACTTACCGTTAACCACATCGGGTTCTTTACGAGCACCATTTGGATCCATCACAAATACTCTTCCTTTGGGTTTGTTAGATGTAGCATCCTTAGCCCTTGCCAACTTAGGACATTTGTTCCTCATGTGTCCTAGATCTCCACACTCGTAACATTGCTTACCCGGCTCATACGTACAATCCTTAATCAAATGACCAGCTCATTTACACCTGAAGCAAGGCATCAGGTTGCACTCGCCTTGGTGATGTAGTTTACACTTATTGAAAAAGGGGCTTGTACCTAAGTACAGCTTCCGAGCCCTTGCACCATGATCATCACGCCTTACACCTTCTCCAGTTCTCTTGCTTGAGCTACCACTATCTTCGATCGTCTTCTTGGCATCAAACCACTTCCTTTTCTCACCCATCGCCTTTCTCTTGTCCTCAGTTTTCCTATTTTCTATCCAACCAGCTCTAATTAAGTCATCCGTCAAGCTACTAGTGAGATCAACCGCTGCTTGGAGGGTTGTAGGCCTGGAAGATCGGATCATGCCTCTAACTCTAGGATGTAATCCCTAGATGAAATGGGCTACACCTTTAGTTTCTGGTGTCACTAGGTGGGGCACTAGTCGAGACAGAGCCGAGAACCGGTTGATGTACTCGGTGTAATTTGAGCCTTTCATTTCCAAATTCAAGAATTCGGCCTCCAGTTTCTCCAGTTGATTGATTGGACAGTACTTGCTGGTCATCAGCTCTCTGAATTCAAACTATTTCATTCAGCCTGTAGCATTCTTGCCTCAGGGCTGAATGATAGTCTTCCACCACTCCAATGCTGGTCCTTTAAGAGATTGAGAGGCAAACCTTACCATGTGCTCGGTCTTGCACTCACTGATGTCCAATACAGCTTCAATCTCGTCTAACCACTGGTAAGTTTCGCTTGCACCCTCAGTGCCATAGAAATCCTTTGGTTTGCAAGCCATGAAGGTTTTGTAGGAACATCCAGTCCTTATCCCCTCAGTATCATCAGTGTTGCCTTCATCATTTCCAGGTCCTCCACTTCCGGTTGCGTTTCCTAGGTCTGCATTGATCTGGGCGATGATGGTTGGAATAGCATTAGCGATTTGTTGAGCCACCAAGTTTGCAATTCTCTCTTCAGTATATGGTTGACATTTTCTCCATGTGGGGTTTCTGGGGGAGTAGGTGGTCGATTTCCACCCTGGTTCCCAGTTCGTCCAGCTTCCTCATTTCTTACCCCACGAATTCCTCGTTTAGGTGGCATTCTGGTGTTGACATAGATAAACTCATTTAGTGTCTCATAAATTGGTTTCCAGTATCTCGTACATTGATTTTGACTCCTATTAATCACTTCACCAAACACATGAGAGTTCCTAATATACACTACAAGGCATGCATAGTTTGTTTCATACGAGTAACATGGAGTCAACAAATTTCATAAGGCAACAAGACTAATTCTTGGAAATATACTATTGCATATTCCCATTTTAGGCACCTTGCAAAATTAGTATCATAAGAGCAAATTCATATAGTTAATTGTAGCATCAATCAAGCAAAACAGTAGTAGTATCATAATATCACAATTTGGAAGGCCATCACCCCCATAAGGTAAATAATAGTGTCTGAGATAAATAAATTGTTTCTTCAAATAGTTCTGAACCCAAGCCTAACAATCTGACATCACCCCACATCCACTACCACTTCTTCTTCAACCACCCAAACGCCCGAACCCTTCTTCTTCTGCTCCTACTCCAAGCGTTGAACACCCTGAGATGCCATCATTTCTTGAACTGGGCTGACTATGAGGTCCGTTGGCATGCTGCAGAGTCACCCTCGTGACGCTAATAGTCCTGAGTATATCACTTAGCGTGGGGTCTGACGGACCAAAATCACTAGCCCGACGGCAGGACTGCAAGTAGGGATCTCCAGCAAGAACACTCGGGCCGTCATACATGCTACGCGTAGGTGGCATCCAATACTCGTCGCGCGGTTGGCGCCTGGACGGGTCAATCACCGGAGGTGCTGGTGCTGGAGCCATCGTAGGATGAGGTGGAGGGGGTGGCATCCTAAAGGAAACAGATGCTCCTGGCCTAGTGCTCTTATACGGTCGTGTAATGACACGCGCACCCCTATTCCCGATAGGCGGGACAGGTGAGTGAGTAGGTGCAGTGACGTGCGGTGAGTGGGAGCGGGTTCGGCTCCTATCCTAGGAGGTTGGTGAAGAGTCCTCCAACGGTTCCATGTCATCGAATGTCACCGAGATCCATCCAGGATGACTGCATCTCCGCAGGTACTCCTCATATTACGACGGGGATGTTGCCCTCCTAAGCCTTCCCACTGGGGCAGTCTCATCGGCTGGGTATGCAGACGCTTTTCCATTGTCCGCCATAGTCTTGAAATCCTGTAAAATTATCATGAGTAATTTGGTTTCTCATAGCTCATGAAAATAATAAGGATAGCATCTAATAATAGTAATAACAGTAGTAGTGATAGTAATAGTATCTATAATCAGTAACAATATAGGTTAGGAATGAAAGTTAGTTTATAAAGTTTAGACTATAAAAAAATATTTTCCGAATTTTTATACCTTGAAAGAAAGGTTTTTAAAGTCACTAAGGGTTCGTGCTGGAATTTACGAGTCCGATAAATTCATGATTACATTGATCAAGTTTAATCATAAATTTCTCAACCCGCTTATTCCACACATTCCAAAACAAGGACAGTCCTAAGGTATCAGGATTGTAGCCTAGGGTCTACTAAGATTCTCAACTTCTCTACAACCTATGGCTCTGATACCAATCTGTCACACCCCGAGCCCAAAGGGGGTGGGACGTCACAGACTGGTAAAATACATGGCAACGGAAACTAACCAATAAGAGCACAAAAGGAGAGAAAATCACATGGCATTACATTAAATAGCATATCCGGCTATGAAAGTCTTGCCCATAAAATATCACCCATTCAAAATATCCAAATTTTAACAACAACAATCCAAACGTCTAATAATGTTTTATAGTCAAGTAATGCCATTGGTAGTCACGGTGCTAAGCCATCCATAAGTAGGTTTTCAACGAAATCCAAGCTTCCATCAAGGGTTACCTGAAACATGCTCAAAAAGATTTTTGTGTCACTAAAAGTTGGTGAGTTCAGTGCTAAAGTTCAAAAACAAAGGATCTTTAGAAACCATAAGTAAATTTAAAAAAAAAAAACATAAGTATCACTGTTTGGGGGTCACAATCAACCCTACACTCAGCCCCGGCTAACCTCTTCTAACTTGTGTTTTATGCCGTAATCCCATAGGGAGAGCTGAGCCTCAAACAGTGCACCATACCTACCGAGTGGTACACACCATAGTATCTTACATGACACAAACGACCCTGCAGATCTCAGTGTGGTACCCTTCCTCTTATGTCATTTGGTGTTGATGGAAGGCACTGTGTGTGGGGGATTCCCAAGTAGATCTACCCATATAGAACAAGCGGTTCACCAAGAATTAATGATTATGATACAATATAGAGCAGGTTCTAACAATCACCACAAGATATAAGCATCATATTATAACACCTAAATAATTTCAGTTCAATTACAGCATGTTTCATCCCAAAACTAGTAAAGAGGGGAACACTAAACTCCACCTTAGAATCAAGTAAAAGTCCTTCAAGTACCAACAAGTCCGAGTCCTAGCACCCTTTTATCATGACAAGTATAGCTATATTTCTTAGACTATTGAAAGTGTACTAAGTGCATTTGATGGTCATAAGTTCATGTGGCTTCGTTTCTTAGGAGTTGCGTCAAAAAGTTACCTTTTTTAGGAAAGTTAGGGTTTTTGATACATGGATGACAAGTTATATGACTCTTGATTTGTTTATATGATAATAAGTTTGATATGGTTACTGAAATTTAGTTATATTCACAGATTTTACACTTTGGTCTCTCAAGTTTCAAAATTTACAATTTTGACCCAAAAGTTGCTTTCTTTCCATTTCTTGACCCAGTATGGCCCTTATTAGCTCCTAGGGGTTTTTATATTACTTTTAGGCCTGTTAAACTTAATATTTCCAGAATTTAGCTTGAGATGTTTAAAACACAAAAATTGAGTTACCGGTTACGGTAAAACCGTTAATTTAAGCATCTAGTTTTAAATCTTTTAATTTCAACCCATGACACTCAAGTATAAATTTTTAAGAACTTCTAAAAAAGGTTATAATCTGATTTAAAAGAAGTTTTTGGGTTATTTGAGTAAAAAGCTTCGTTTTTTTAAATTAAACCGTTAAAACTCGTTTTTACCCGAAACCGAACGCCCTAATACAATTTCTTTCAACTTTTCACCAAAATATCACTTTGAAGTCTTATAAATTACTGAAATAACATAGATTTATTGGTCTTAGGCTTGTTACACTATTTTTAAAATTTTATCTAAAAATCTCCCGGTTTAGGCTTATTTTTGTCAAATAAACTCATAGAAATCACATATTAACCCAATAATTCATCAAATTCAATTTTTAACACTAAAATACTTATCTTAGAGCCAAAAAATTTTAAAACTTGCAAATTTTTAAGTTTTGACCATTTTGGAGAATTTACCACCTTTCGGGTCTTTAATTTCACCCATTAAGTCCATAATACCACAACTTTTTACCTATTCCACAACTACCATGAATTTTACAAGATTAATGTCACCAAACTACTGGAACAAACATAATCTCACGGATTTATTCATTACAATCATCATTATAGCTTTTTAGAAGGTGTTATACATCATTTGCACATGTGTAATCATCATAGTTTGAGCATAAACGTTACCAAACCTTTTTGTAACTTTAATCCAGATTATAAGGATGTTCATAAACTGTTTTAATCAGGTTTTAGCATAGCTTGAGAGGCTTTCAAAATGGGTGGGTTATTGGTGCTAAAACACATGGAAAGAGGGTTTTCGGGGTGCAAACAAGTGCACCAACCATGGTTCACGGTCTACCTTCAAAAGATACCTTTTGTGAAGTTGTGAGTTCCTAAAAAACAATGATATGGCCGCAGGTTTCTGTTTTGAACAAGAAAAGTGAGATTCATGGTAGAAAAGAGAGGAAAAACTCAAGAAATAGCTTTGTTCGGGTACAACGATGCTTACACTCTAGGTGTTTTGTGTTATTGGAATGATTTGAAGAGTATGAGAGCTTTTGGTTCATGAGCTTGAGCTGAAACTTCTTGTTCTTGCAAGAACCTTGCGTGAAAACACACTTTAGCACATCTTCTAGCTTGGTTTGCTCTTGGTTGATGTTTGGATGATGTTAGTCTTCGAGAATCTTGGCTAGAATAGAGAAGAATTGCAGATTTGTGGGTGTTCTTTTGCTGAAATTTCATGAGTTAGAGGGAGAAGAAAGAGTTGGAAGTGAGATTGCAGGGGGTGGGCGAATTAATTGGGGAGAGGGAGGTGTTTTTTAATTTTTTTTTTTTGTAAAGTTTATAAATTGTAGTGTAAATTTGTGTGTAGTATAGATGGATGATTTCAGTTTATAAGTTTTTAAGTGTAATGTTGCATACACATGTATGTTTGCCGTAAATGTGTAGGTATACACACATATTATTTGTTTAATTAAAACTCTAATTTCTAGCATAGATTTAATATTTTCTAGAATCGCTTAATAATTTCTGGACTTAGGCTAGACATAAAGGAATCTTCTAAGGCAATTACGCATGTAAACAATTAATCATAGAAGAAAGAAGATAATATTAATAATGAGAATGAAATAATGCGTGATTAAATTAAAGTTAAAGTTGAACCTAGGGGTCGGTTGTTACACCTCTTCAAGAACAAACTTTTCTGCCCTAGCTTTGATAATCACAAGCTCAGCCTGGCATTCAGTTAACTTGGTAATGAGATCTTTGATTTGAGTCCTGTAATTTATGTGCTCATGCTTAAGAGTTGAAATTGTTTTCTCTAAATCTTCTATTTTAAGTTTATAGTCATTTTCAGCTCTTTGAAATTAGCTTTTAAAATATTCAAAGACTCAAGGTGAGATCTCACTTCCAGGTTATAGGACCTATACATGTTCACTTTAACAATGCATTCAGGTGTACAGAGCTGTTCTAATACCTTGGCTTCTTCATGGTCGGTCATCAGTGCTTGATTTGTAGAAACTCTTCTACCTAAAAGCTCCAGTCAAATCCTTCCTCTTAAACAACAACAACAACAACTGTTTGGTTTTGGTTGGCTGACTTCTCAGATCTAGGAGCTGCATCACTGTAGCTTGGTCTGGATTGTGCTCGGCCACCATTAGTCCTTGGTGCCTTGCACTCCCTAGAAAAGTGTCCCATCTGGTTATAGTTGTAACATTTCACTTTGCTTTTATCCAGTCCAAACTTCCATAGGATACATTACTGGGTAACTTTCTTTCGGTTTTCCTATATAACTTCTTGGCTCTGTGAGTGAGAAGAGCCATTTGTTGGACTATTTCCATATACTCCAGGTCATCTGGATGGATACAATCCAAGTCTTCAAAAGTGAAGAAAAAGTTGCCACAACTTTCACCAGCTGACACAAAGGCTTAAGATGAGCTTGTCTCTTGGAATGGGCTTCCTGGATGTATCTCTCCCTTGGTGTCTTAGGGAAGGTGATGAAAAGGCCCTTTTATGAGTTATCAGGATAGCTCACCAGCTGACACAAAGGCTTAAGATGAGCTTGTCTCTTGGAATGGGCTTCCTTGGATGTATCTCTCCCTTGGTGTCTTAGGGAAGGTGAGAAAGGCCCTTTATGAGTTATCAGGATAGCAGATATGATGATGTTGTGGTTCTCTACTATCCCTTTCAACCATACGGAGAGCTGAACTATGTTGGTGGCTAGAAGAGCTGTTTGATGGATTCTGCATGTTCATCTCTATCTGGTACCCATTAAGGACACCATACAGCTCTATGAGAGTAAGGTAGGGAGGTTTTTAGTTCTTTTAATGGCCACACAGTAGTGAGTCCATTGTCTAGGAAGAGAGAACATGAACTTTCTTACAATGTCCCTATTTTCAAGCTTAACTCCAACATCCATGATAGTGTCTACAATCTCAACATACCTAAAGTATTGTTGAGTCATAGTCTCACCTGATTTGTAGGTGAAGTTCTCAAACTACTGCTTCATAAGGTCTTTCTTGTTTTCTTTAGCTTCATCAGACCCCTCATACATGAGGTTTAGTGCATCCCAGAGCTGCTTAGCAGTATTGTACTTCTTGAAGCCTTTGTATATAGAGTTGGAAAAACCAGTTTGGAGAATGGTCATGGCCTTCTAATCTATGTCATCTTCTTCCAATCTTTCTTAGAATAATCAGCCACTTTCTTTGGAATCATCCCACCTCTAGTAGTGGCTGAAGAGGTGCTTCAGATGTGAGGTCCTAAGACAACAGATCTCCATATCCTGATGTCTTGAGACTTGATGAACCCTTCCATTTGTTGGCACCAAGTATCAAAGTCATCAGGAGTGATCAATGGAGATTTTATCATGATAACGGTTTCCATATCAGCCTTAGTGACAACTATCATTTGAGCTGGTAAGTGTTTTGTGAAACTAAAGGGATTTAAGATTGTGAGATCTTACAATCAAGAGCCTTAAATGCTCTGATACCAATTGTAGGACGGTGAAGGGAAGCAAGCCACAGTTTCATAAGGTTGGAGAGACTAGAACACTTAACAGATCAAATAGGAAACCAGATAATGAAACAATGAACACAAGTAAAGAACATAATAAGAACACAAGTGGATGGTTTTCAAAAACAATGTATATTGCTTTCAAGTGTTTTACAAAATGTTACAAAGCTTAGTCCTGATGACTGGTACCTCATATACTTTATACTACATCCTACAGCTGGCCATACTTTGAAGGCCAGCTGTAACACTAATTTAGACAGCAAGATCAATGTAAAGTCAAAGGACAGATTGCCTTTTGACTAGTGACTATGACATGTCATAACTCATATCCTTATCTATTACAAAATGGATAAAAGTATAAATAAAAGTTACAAAATCTAAGACCTTAATGTACAGTTGACAAAAATATAAACTTATCACCAACTTATATAAGTTGCTGAGTCTTCGGAGATGACAGAAGAAAGTGGTTTAACTGTTGTCAAAAGCATGTAAGAGAAAGCATGTATTCTCTGTCTTCAAAAGAAATCAGTCTCTTGGCTTCGGAAGACTTCGTTTTGAAGCTTCGAAAGACTTCATCTTTGGCTTCGAAAGAAATGGTCTTTTGGCTTTGAAAGATTTGATACTTAGTGAATTTCATTGAGTTATATCAAATCTTTCAAAGTAACTTTCCTTGTACTTCTGATGTGCATGCTGAGAGCTTTTTTGTTACATTAGCCTCTAAGTATAACTCTTACACTTTTATCTTGTTAAAATCAAATTTACTCCGTCTTTGAATACCACCCCCGATTCCGTGATGGATTTTTTTCACTTAGACCCTTATATTAATAGTTAAAGTATAAATTAAACTCTCTTGATTTTATTTGTTTTCACTTAACCCTTATATTAATAGGTAAAACACAAATTAAGCCTTCTTGTTTGTTTCAAAATAAATTTCACCATAAAGTTATAAAGTCAAACTTAATTCATATAATTTTTTTATAATTATAATTGTTATTGTTTAATGATTTGTTTATTATTTGATGTTATTTTAGGTTTTCTTAAAATTAATTATAATATTTTAAATATGTAAGTTTATTAATACCATATTTCACATTAGTTTATTTATTATTTTGATGTTATTTATTTTTTTTAAATTAGATGAATATTTTAAATATATACATTTAGATTAGATTAAAATACATTTAGTTTGGGAAAAATTCAGGACGACACTATCTCTAGAGTTGATTTAATTTCAAGTGGTTTACAATCAATCTACTTTCAAGTGAGATTATCCTAAGCATAATTCACGTCATTTGCTCTTAAACAAACACCGTATTTTAAATTAACATTCGAATGTACCTCGTTCGTAAACACCACCCCCTGATCCTAGGGTGGATTTTTTCACCTTAACCCTTATTAATAGTTAAAATACAAATTAGACCTTTTTGATTGTATCTCTTTTCACTTAGGCCTTTATATTTATAGGTAAAACAGAATTAAACACTTTTGTTTGTTTTAGAAAAATTGCCCCTAAAGTATAAAATCAAACGTAATTCTTAGTTTTCTTATATTTATTATTATTATTATTATTATATTATTATTATTATTATTGATTTATTTATCATTTGATGTTATTTTATGTTTTTAATTATTGAAAAAATGAAACGTTTACATCCTATAAATAATGGTTAAATGGGAAGATATCATTATATGCATTGATTAATTGTGAACATTACATATTAAAATTTGTGTTAGGTGTCTTAAAATTTTTGTTAAATTAGAATGAAAGACAAATAGATCATTTATATAGTAATATAGATGTATATTAAATTGTATATTATTTATTACACCTTAACATTATACAAGAACTGTGATGATGAAATGATAATCCATTAAGCTCAATATTATTCATAGCATCGTAGATATTATTGCTAGTTCTTTTGACAAGGTGTCCCATGAAAATTAAAACTTACACAATTACAAAACCTGACAGTCGTGGTGTTTTAACCTGTGTTGATAAAGTGATTTATATGATAGTTTGATTAAGGTTAGAACTAATTAGGTCTTCTTTAGTCTTTGAAAGTCTATGTTTGCAATAATATCCTTTGGGTCCTCTTTTCCACTAAATGCCGATATGTTTGCAATGATTCCTTGCTTTTTATATTGGTTCTAAAAAAATATAAGAACATCATCATGTAATCTCTCTCCTAAATAGTACCCTTGAGACTTTTTGGTAACGTTATGTAAATATCCATCCACTTAAAATGTTGCTCATAACCTTCTATTATTATGTAGTTGACGTGAAGTTGATTTACAAATTCACACATTGTGTGTGAAACAATTGGATAATGATATAAGGCTTAGAGATAACCCAACTTATAAGGGTGCACAGGGTGAAGTGTGGTTTTGGGGGAGATGCGGGAAAAGCGGTTTGTTGGATGCGAGTGATGGAGGAGGGCAGAATGGCTTCGAGTCACCGCTTTCCCAAGTGTTTATGAGCGATTGAAGAAGCCGACGGAGCCGTTGGCAAATGACGAGCGTGATGACTCCGTCATTTCCGAAGGGGCGTAAGTTAGGTGCACAATAAGGTGACAAAACTATTAGATAAAAAACTTCATTACATATTATTTATTAACTATTTATACAAGTATTAGTAAGATAATCGCTAATGAAACCCAATTAAATTAGATCATCAAGTTTTAATGAAAATTATTACAATAAATATTAAATAAAGTATATTATCTCTAATATTTCCATAATTGGAGCGAGAGGAAATCGAAACTTAAACTGAAGTGAAAAACAGAAAGTATTTTGTTATAAGAAAAAAAATAGTCTCGGAAAAATTAAAAAAAAAATCCATAAAATCTTTAACAGCAAGAAAACTTCGTGACGACAAATAGATAATACCATCACCTGGATCTTTGATTTCGATTTTAAAGATATTTCCTCAATTGTCATTATTTAATTCGATTCATATGTTTATTCGGTTTTATTGTTAATTATGTTTTGTACTAGTTATCAAACATAAATTGGTTGTATTAAAATTTGTTGAATGAATGATAGAGACAGAAAAACAGGAAAACAGAGTGAAGCATAGCAATCTTGAATAACAAACATTGCTACCAAAGTTCCAAGCAGTGACATTGACAACACAAACATTGTCACTAAATTCTGTTGTTGCTACAAATACCCCCTGTTTTCTTTTCATGCATATGATTCCCATTGTTAAAGCAGAGTCTTCTGCAAACATAACATTCGATTGCATTCGATATGGAGAATTTAGACCACGATCCAATTATTCTTACCGGAAGATCTCCATCTCAGCTTCCGGTTTTTGTTAGACATCAAAACGCTAATCGGTTGGTTATATTTCATAATCTTTTTTTAAGATTTCATGGTCTTTTATATAATGTCTCTATTTCTAAGATGCATTAATAGTTTGTTTATAACGTACTTAATAGATATATATCATTATGATATTACAGATATATAATCCGGTTATCACATGTTTCTAAAATGCATAATAAATTTTTTTTATCCTTTATGAATTAGCGGGAACGTTTTGTGTTTAAAAACTTGTTACTCACTCCTTTGTTACCAAATCATACGAAAATATGATTTATTGATGTTACATGCATTAGTATAGTATAAAGAGTATATGTTTTAATGAATGCAAAACTCTTATAACATTTATATTTTGCTTCAGGTTACATGACTACTCAAGAACATTACAACATATATATGTCGGGACCTTTTTCGTCATGTATGTATCATTGATAGCATTTATTCAAGTGAAGTTTCAAAGACTAGATGACTCTCCTTTCGAAACCCATGGTTCCTTTATAATCATGTCGCTTCTTGCTTTACCCATCGCGATAACGACTTCAGGGATTTTATTCAATTCAATCTATCCTTTCTTAAATAGAAACATCTCTCTATACGTTACACGTTCTTAAAATTGCCTTTTCCTTCTCTACGATTCTCGCAGTTCTCTCCCTTGTTGTGGTATTATTCGTTCCTTGTGAACTCAATTGGATTGGCTATATAATCCTATGCGCACTCTTTGTCATCATGGTCATGTATAACTTGTGTGGCTACATAAGATTACTCAAGAGGAAAGATGTATTAAACTTTGTAGATCGTGAGATGGTGTAGCGGACCGCACCTTATGTTACAAGTTATATTTATATAAATCTTTTCTAGCATGATGATTGTTGTATATGCCGTTGATTAAATCTTAAATGTGAATGTAATTATGGATCAAAATCGTAAAACCCTATTCATGTTGATCCAGTCTTTAACATAATCTGAGATCATAGACGAGTAAAGCTTATGTAAATGAATCATTGTTTTTTATGAGGATGGTGATGCCATACCGAATAAATCTTTACTGTTGTGATGCCAAGAGAGATCGATGGATGAGCTTAAGAGGAAAGTTATTGGTGGTGTTTTTTATTCTTTGTCATTCTATATCTTATAGATATAAGGAGAAACCATATTTATAATTATGAGTTATTTCCATCATCTACCCCTTCGTAACTTTAGGGGCTAATTATGTCATTCAAACAAGCTTTAATTAAATAATCCTTAGTTTATATTACCGGTTATTTCTAACATTCTCCCACTTCGCCGGCTAATAATTTGTGATGAGTAATCGTAAATTTAGCCAAGTTAAACACTCATTAAGTTTCGTATTGAAACTATAGCAGAAAGATATAGTCGTTCAAGTCTTTACCAACACTAAACATGCAGGACCGGTAATGGGTTATGCAACAGTATCACAAGGTGGAGAGTATAACACTTAACAGATCAAATAGGAAACCAGGAAAATGAAAAACAAAGAACAAAATTAAGAACATAAGAACAAAGAGATTGGTTTTTACGAATGATGTATATTGCTCTCAAATGTTTTACAATTGTTACAAGGCTTAGTCCTAAGGACTGGTTACATGAGACACTTTATACTATATCCTACAGCCGGCCATACTTTGAAGGCCACCTGGAACATAATCTAGATAATAAGATAATATAAAGTCAAAAGACAGATTGCCTTTTAACTAGTGACTATGATATGCCATAGCTCACATCCTGTCTATTACAAAAAGGATAAAAGTACAAGATTGGAAAGTTACAGACTCAAAGACCATCATGTATAGTTGAAAAAAGTACGAAGATAATCACCAACTCATATAAGTTGGTGAGTTTTCAGAGATGGCAGCGAAAAGTGGTTCAACTTTTGTCAAAAGTAAGTCAAAGAAAGCATGTCTTCTCTGTATTCGAAAGAAATCAGTCTTCAGGCTTTGGAAGACTTTGTCTTGAAGCTTTGGAAGACTTCACTTTTGGCATCGGAAGAATTTGGTCTTTTGCTTTGGAAGATTTGACACTTAGTGAATTTCTTTGTGCATTGTCAAATCTTTTGAAGTAACTTCCTTGTACTTCAAAATGCATACTGAGAGATCTTTGGTTAGCATCAGCCTTTAAGATAACTCTTACAAACTCCCCCTAGACTGATGCTACCAAAACTTAAGGATGACTATGAGTCTTGATCAGATCTTCACTTGTTTACATCCATCATTAGAACCAAAACCATTCCTCTCTTCATCAGTTGGTCTGGATTCTTCAAGCTCTCATAGTAGCTCCTCATGTCCAAGAGATCATGTTGAGAAAGGTCAAGCATATTCTGCCAGAAGTATATGTCTTTACCTTCTTGATCTCTTGTGACATAACATCTATCTAGGTTTGGAGAGTAAGCCCAGGATAAGATGGGTCTCTCAGCAGCAAGAGGCGTAGAGGTGGATGCCTTGGACTTCTTCTTCTTCTTCTTTAGTCTCTTTTGATAGCCATCCTCTTCCTCTTTTTGTATTTCAACTAAGAAGATTGGTCTTGATCACCAAGTCTTCCTTCTTTATCCTTCTCAGTTAGGTCCTTCCCCTTTATAGGTTCAGAAGAAGGTTCAGGACACTGCTGTAGGTTAGAAGATAATGTTGGCTGTGGATCAACACTATGTTAAGGTTGTGTTATCTCTTAGGGTTGAACCTTAACCTTAGCTTCAAGTGCAGCTTGACTTGGTAGAGAATGCAAGTCTAGAAGCTCACCCCTTTTGACCCCATGTTTGATCACCCTAATGTGCTCGTCCATTGTGTGTAGAGACATTGGACCAAGGCTCCTTCTGGAGAACCCATACAGCTTCAAGAAGCTCACCATCTTTAGTCTGTCTTCAAAATTCTTCTAATTAGCTTTGATGGTGGCTCTTGACTTTGCAGCTTTCTCCCTCATCTTCCTCTTAGCAGCTTTCTTTTAATTGATAACTTCTTGCTACTACTGCTTGAGGTATTCAAACTCTATGTATTCTTAAGATAGAGAGAGTAGAGTTGTTTTCTGATAGAGACCTGTGGCACTCAAGTAGGTAATCATCTTTTGTCTGTCTTGTTCCCTACCTACTTGAGTTTCTTCCTCAATAGCCATAGTCTCCACTTCAGGCCTTTCTTGAAATGGAGAGAGGACAGGGGCTTTATACAATTTTCTTATTTTCTTTTCTTCTGTGATCTTGAGGAGCAATTCAATAGCCTCAGCCTTCTTCCTCTCTTTTGACACTTCAGTGTCAACCAGTTCATTTAATTTTTCCAAGGGAAGAGAGATCAATTCATCTATATTGTAATTTCTAGATTGGGGGTAGCCTTAATTGCAGCTTGCATAAAGCTGGGAGTCTCTCTCATGCTCTCTTCCCTTGCCTTCCTCCTCCCCTCCCTCTTCTCCTCCTCAATCTATTCTAAGGTTAACACCTTTTTTGCTTTGTCAAGCGCTGGACTATGTGACTCGGGGAGGAGAGAGCTTTAGCCTTCTTGAGCTGGTTCTGCACTTGAACTCTGGCAAGGGTGTGGCTGTGAGACACCTTCACCAACTGGTGTCTTCTTGAGGGTAATGGGTGTTGAAGGAGTTGTTGTCTCAAGGTTCACAGGTTCTACAGCTGGGCCTTTAACTGAGGTTTCCCCTTCGAAGCTAATCTTAGGTCTGCCTTAATATCCAGTTGACCAACTGTTTCCCTGCTAGCCTCTGTCTTATAAGTTGGATCTTCTCTTGAACTCCTTGGACACACTCAGCTGGATCCTCTCAACTAACCTATTAGCTTGCATGTTTTGGCTTGGGTTGGCAAGTGGCATGTCAACCAGAGGAAAGCTTTCATAAAATCTCAGGGTTTGGAAGTTGAAAACTTCTTGTTGACCCTCAAATCTAAAAAGAACCAGGGCTCTTCTATCATTGTCATACCTCCATCCTACTATTGAATTTTTAGCAAGATGGGATGGAGGTGACATAGCCCTTGGCACACCCTACTCAAATAGACTTTGAACAATGCCATTCATATTGATGTAGGCTGAGGAAGTTGTTGAGTCTGGAAAATTGCAAGTGAGGATGGTGAGTCCTCAATGTCCATACTCTAAGCACTACTCCCAGGTTCTATGACTATGGTGATTGTCTCACCCCTTTTGGTAGCATCATCTACTTGCATAGGTGAGTTGTAGGTTAAATCCACCATATCCATAGGTTCTTATGGACTTGGTTGAGCACGCCTGGTAGACATCTTAGCTAACTTGCCCTTGAGATTGGTAATCTCAAGTTGCTGGTTAAGAACTTGCCTTTGTAAGGTATGTAAGGAATACACTTAGAGGCTGATGCAGCCAAAGAACAACTAAAGAGCTCTTAGCATGCACAAGTAAAGTACAAGGAAGTTACTTCATAAGTTTTGATATAACTTAGTGAATTATGCTATGTATCAAATCTTCCGAAGCCAAAAGATCATATCTTCTGAAGCCAAATACAAAGTCTTCCGAAACTTTAAGGACAAAGTCTTCTGAAGTCAAAGACTAATTTCTTCCGAAGACAGAGAAGACATGCTTTCTCTGAATCACCTTTTTGACAAAAACTGAACCACTTTTTGCTGCCACTTCTGAAGACTCACCAACTTATATGAGTTGGTGAAAAGTCCATGCTTTTGTCAACTATAGATTAAGGTATTTTGTCTGTAACTTTCCACCTATGTACTTTTATCCTTTTTGTAAATTTAGGATGTGAGCTATGGCATGTCATAGTCACTAGTCAAAAGGCAATCTGCCTTTTGACTCTATATTGATCTTGTTGTCTAGATTATTGTTTCAAGTTGGCCTTCAAAGTATGGCCGACTATAGGATGTAGTATAAAGTGTCTCAAGTACTTGTATCTTTATGTATGCTTTGTAATACTTATAAGAACTTGAGAACAATAGACATCATTTTTGAAAACCATATTTGAGTGTTCTTGTTCTTTTACTTGTGTTCATTGTTTCATCACTAACCGGTTCCCTATTTGATCTGCTAAGTGTTCATACTCTCTCCACTTTGTGAAACTGTTGCATTGACCACCCTTCCTCGGACCTGCAATTGGTATCAGAGCATTTCAGGCGCTTGATTGTAAGATCTCACCATCTTAGATCAGTTTAGTTTCATAAAGCACTTATAAACTCAAATGGCTCTCTTTCTAAGGTTGATATAGAAACCAACACTATGACAAATTCTCCACTAATCACTCCTGATGACTTTGATACTTGATGCCAACGTATGGAAGGGTTCACCAAGTCTCAAGACAACAGGATGTGGAGATCTGTTGTTAAGGACCTCACATCCCAAGCACCTCTTCAGCCACTGCTAAAGGTTGGATGATACCAAAGGAAATGGTTGACTACTCTGAAGAAGACCGGAAGAAGATAGATGTAGATCAGAAAGCCATGACTGCTCTTCAAACTACTCTTCCTAACTCTATATACAGAGGCTTCAAGAAGTGCAAAACTGCTAAGTAGCTCTTGGATGCACTGAAGCTCTTGTATGAGGGGTTTGAGGAAGCCAAGGAGAACAAGAAAGACATAATAAAGCAGCAGTTTGAAAACTTCACCTACAAGACAGGTGAAACCATGACTCAACAATACTTCAGGTATGTTGAGATTATGGATACTCTAATGGATGTTGGAGTAAAACTTGAGAATAGACACACAGTAAGGAAGTTCATGTTTTCTCTTCCTAGACAATGGACTCATTACTTTGTGGCCATCAAGAGAACTGAGAACCTCTCTACTCTTACTCTTACAGAGCTATACGATATCCTTAATGGTTACCAGATAGAGATGAACTTGCAAAATCCATCAAGCAGCTCTTCCAACAATCAGCAGAGTTCAGCCCTTCATATGGTTGAAAGGGATAGGATAGAACCATAACATCATCTTATATGCTTCCCTGAAAACTCATAAAAGGGTCCTTTCATCACCTTCCCTGAGACAGCAAAGGAGAGCTACATCCAAGGAAGCCCATTCTAAGAGACAAGCTCTACACAAGCCTTTGTGTCTACTAATGAAAGTTATGGTAACTTTCTCTTTACTCTTGAAGACATGGACTGCATCCATCCACATGATCTGGAGTGCATGGAGATAGTTCAACAGATGGCTCTTCTCACCCACAGAGCCAAGAAGTTCTACAAGAGGACAGGAAGAAAGTTTCCCGGCAATGTGGCCAGTGGAAAGTTTGGACTATACAAAAGCAAGGTGAAGTGCTATAGTTGTAACCAAATAGGACACTTTGCTAAAGAGTGTATTGGTCCAAATAATCGTATAAATGTGCTTTTGATGAATTTTTAACACCAAAATCCTAAAGTTATCACTATTCTAATAACTTAGGGACCAAGTAATGATATAAGATTAAACACAATCAAGCAAAACCCATTTGAAATATGTTTTTGATAAGATGATAAAGAACAATTCTAAAAGATAACAATAATAAGCTCCTAGCAATACACAATCAACTCAAATCAGTAGTATTTCATTAATGTTCCAAGAGTTACAAAATGATCAACAAACAAACATATTTATACAGGACCTAGTTTCGCATATAGTTTTGCATGGTGAGAAACTATCATGCTCTGTGACCCTGTGAAGCTATCGAGCGAAACTACAGTTTCGCATGCCACAGAAAACACAAAAAAATAAAAGGAAACTAAATCCTATTACAATGATAACTAAGCTATAACTAACGGCAAGGTGAATACCACCCTATACTTGATCATCAATACTCCCCCTAAGGTGGTATTCACCTACTAGGTCTTCTGGGTTAGCTCCTTCCGATGCTTTCTCAAACATCCTTGCCAAGTCCTTCACTTCTGCTGCCCGATCATTATGTTCCTGCACACTCTTTTCAAGCTGCTTGATCTCCGATCTGACTCCCTGAGTTTTGTTGGCCACTCTCTCAAACAAACTAGCCTCCACCTTGGTCTCTTCTCTCGCCCCACACTTAATCTGATTCTCGCATAATATCTTCAGATCATCATCACTAAATGAGAATACCTCTATTGGATCAAACAACTGTATTTTATTTCCATCCTTCACCAGCACTACTGCCTCACCTGATTGGTTATCATAGAACCATTTCAGAAACTTCTGCAGTCTTGACGGTTGCTGATCTGGTACCCTCACCAGATTGACGGTCTTTACAGGCTTCAGCTTTTGCACTATCTTCCCTTTCCAGTTTGCCAATCTAAATCTTTCTTTGACCTCCTCCTCTCTATCTTCATGTATCCGAAAGAAGCAAAATCGTCCTGAATGCCCTGGCGAATCTCATGTTCTAGCATTGTGGCATGTTCGCTTAAACAATAATCCAGCAGGGGGATCTCTGCTAACCTTCTCAAATCCCACCTAGGAAGAGTCTTAAACGCCTTCCTCTTGTATAGATATGGGTTCCCCCCCTCCCACACCTCTTTATCATAAACATCTTCAGACCAGGATTATACTTCCAACTCACGATCTTCTTATCAGATTCTTTCCTGTCCAGTTATCTGATGTTTTGAAAGAGTGGAGTTAGGTTTTCTGGTTCTTCCTCTTTTGTGAACGAATCCTCTTTATCCATCTCAATGATGTCTCCTACAGCTAAACTCCTCTGAGCCACGTATGTCATTGGTCTCTCTTCCACTTCATAGAATTCTGGCTCAGAATCGTAGTCCACAAGTTGTTCTTCAACCACCTCCTCTTCATCTATTAAATTGAGCTCTATATTTCCCTTTTGACCTCCTTCTCTCTCCTCTATGATTACTTTATTTCCAGTAAGATCAGTATCTATATACAGCCCCAAATCTATAAATCCAGCCTCAATCACCTCATTAACATTTCCTCCAACTTCTCTTCACCGCTTCCTACAGCACTGCTTCCTCCCACATCGCCATCTCCACTATTTCTCTCAGCTTGAACAGTTTTAACACCAACATCACCTCCACCAGCTCCAGATCCACCAACACCTCAACCACCAGCTTCAGATGACTTGTGAATGAATGTATACTGAGTTGTGTCAGTCATATCCCTAATTTCCTGATCATTTGGTACATTAGCAACACCAGCTCATCTTCTTAACTCGCTTACTTCTTCCAGCAATCTTCTAATAAAATCTTGTTGGTTTAGAATCATCTTCTTCATTTCATCCATCTCCCTTTCCCTCTGCCTCTCTCTCTTTTTGGAGTTTATCAGTTTAGTCTTGATCATGCTTAGCTTGTTTGATAAAGATGTGTTAATATTCCTGATTACATCCTTATAAAGTTCAGATCTGAAGTCCCTTTTTTGTCTCCATGCTTCTCCTATAGGCCTAGTCTCTGGAATTACTGGCTGCTTGCCTTTACTTCTCCTTTCCTATGCAGGAGAATCAGCTTTGACTTAGGAAAATGATTTTTCTCAACTCTTTCTCTTCCTTTTCTTCCTCATCTCTTCCTTTATTTCATCTAGTTGCTCCTCAAATGTCATCTCAGTCTCTTTTGTATATTTCTTTCTTTTCTTCCTCTCTTTTTCCATTCCTCCACTTGCTACTACTCCCTATTCCTCCAAAGGGATCAGGTTTTTGATGTAGTTCCATCTATCCATAGTGTACATATTCCCCAACAAGTATGTAATTTTTCTAGGAAAATCATGCCTGGAGGCAGCACAATCAGCAAATATTCTTGAGTTCATAGGGGTCAACTTCAGCATATCTCTAAGTATTGTTATGTTTGGCTTCAAATAATCGAGAATGATTTGAATGAATCTTTGGTATAAAAGCAACTTATCCTTCTTTAGAGCCATGATGTTCTCCAGCAGATAGTCATGAATAGTCTGGGCAATGTTTGCTTTTTCTCCTCTACAGAATATGATCATGGTTGTAGACCATTTTAGATTCAACACATCAGATCCACCCTTTCTATGATCCAAGCAACTGATGAAAAAATGCGCAATGAACCTCCATTCCTTCGATAGATACATCTTCTTGATCTCCTTACTTTTCTCAAAATCGGTTCCCTCGTATCCAATTGCTCTAAATGCTACAATAACTTCAGAGTCAGACATCTCTACATCTTCAACCATATCACCTTCCAGCCTCAAAGCCTTAGCCACCCTCTCAACTGAGATCTCAATCATCTTTCCTAGAACAGATGCTTTGATGATCTTTATCATAATCAAATGTTCTCCAAAAGTCTCTAATCTGTCTTTCATCTATTACAGGAGAATGAGAGATTGCATAATGAATGTGAGACCTTTTCAATCAGAAGATAGCGTCTCGAAAACCAGTGGTCTTTGGGTCTCTATCGCTTAGATATGCCACCACGTTTGATCTTGGATCAAATTTAAGCTTCCCATAAGATCTGTAGGTGAAACAAAAAGTTTGTTAGTTCAACCGTATTAATTAAACACTTAACAAATAAAAATAATAAAAATTCAATTAGTTTCGCAACCAGTTTCGTATTGAGAAACTATAGTTTCGTAGAAGGTACGAAACTATAGTTTCGCATTGGGAAACTATAGTTTCATAGATGGTACAAAACTATAGTTTCACACAAGTCGGGCGAAACTGTTCATAACAAAAAAAATCAGAATCGCAGGTACTTTCGCACGGCGAAAGTATAGTTTCACAAGGGCTACGAAACTATAGAGTTGCATGATCTAGCCGAAACTGTTCAGTGCATGCGGGCAGCATGACTAGACAGTTTCGCTCGGATCAGTGAACTTTCGTTCAGTTTCGCACAAAGACACCTTAGTTTCGTACAATGACTGTGCGAAACCCAACAGTTGCAGATCAAATATTGTCCCAAAATCCATTCAAATCACATTTCCACGGATCGAAACAGGTTAAAAAGAAATCTTTACCGGTTGGAACAAAGAATAAAAGCGCAAATGATGATATTGATTCCATAATACAATGTGATGTCAGTTTAGTTCAAAAATAGGGTTCTTTCGCATAATGCGAATCGATGGTCGAAACAGATATTTATACCACACAGTTTCGCATAAGCCAAAACTATAGTTTCGCTGGGTACATGGTCAAAACTTGTGTCTAGTGACACTCCCAGTGAAGCTATTGTTTTGCACGCTGATCCAGTCAGCAAAACTATAGTTTCGTATGGCGAAATAATAGTTTCGCACCGCGAAATAATAGTTTCGGAAGGAAATAAATTCTAATGTAAAAAAGAGACTTCTCCACCCATGAGACTAACTTAAAAATAAAAATACATAGCAAAAGAAAATATAAAAAATAATAAATAAAAACAACAAAAAGGATATCAAACACGCTTTTCAGAAAATCGTCTAGAGAATCAAGGATTGGTTGGATTGCCAATATGTTTGTCCATTTAAACCCATGCCATATTCTTTTCAATGGGTGACCTGCAACTGATTTTATCATGTTTTGGGTTCGTTAAAGAATGCTCAAGTAACTTGGTTCCCACAGTCATTCGGCAAAGAAATCATATCATCATCATGGTTTATTGAGTGTAATCATTGATTCTGCTTGAATTCATCTAAGATGGACATAGATACAGAACATTTGACATCCATTGAGATATATATTATGTCATGATTGATGGATGGATGATGAGAGCTCCAGGTCTATACTCACGTATAACAGAGGAGATGATCATTTAAGCATGTTGATGAGAGCTTCAAATCAATACTCACGTATAACAGCTAAGATCATCACTCTAGGTCAATGCTTACGTATAGCAGAGGAGATGGGCATGCAATACATGATCAAAACAAATATCAGCTACTCTCAACCCGATTTTTTTGACGAGACTTGTAACTTTGTGTAGGCCAAGATGACATGGAAATGATCCTTATCACTAAGTGTTGAATCTTAGTTAAGTCACACAATCACTGTTTACTTCGTTTTAGGCCACCAGGCCTACCGAAATATCCCAACGCAATGCCTCTGACCTCCTTCAGACACTATCCAAGCTTCCTGAATCCTACAGGATACAAAGATGAGATGTTATATACATGAAATCATTAAAAACCAATTTTAAAGTCTATTCAGTTTATTCTCCCCCGAAATTTTTATTTAAGTGCAACTAAAAAAATTTCACTTTTGAACTGGAAGACACTTTGGGTCTTGAAGCTCCTTAGCACATGAACTTTTAAAAAATATATAAAAATAAAATTTTACTTAATAATTTTTTTTATGTTTGAACTCAAAAGGTATTAAATAGTTACAGACAATGGCCAGAATTTGCTTTAAAAAGATATTAGACCCAATATGTTGATCAATTCATAAAACCAAGGTTTATCAAAAGTTTTTGTGAAAAGATCGGCCTTTTGACTTTTGGTGTCTATGGGAATGATATCTATAAAGCCCTTCTCCTATGCATCTCGGATTGCATGGATTCTTGTTTCAATGTTTGGTGCGAGTATGATTGGGATTTTTGGCAATTCCAATAGCCGCTTCATTATCTTAGAATAGCGGTGTGTAAAGAAAGTTAATCCCGTAATCCATCATTTGGTGTTGAATCCACAACACTTGACAACAGCAACTTGAAGCAGCAAATACTCAGCCTCTCCAGTGGATAGCGAAACTGTGGTTTGCTTTTTGCTTTGCCATGAAACAAGGCAATCCCCAAGATATTGACATCCACATGTAACTGACTTTCTATCAAGCTTACAACCTCCATGATAGCTATCATAGTACACATGAAGATCAAATTTCCTCCCTTTGGGTACCAAAGACCCAATCGGGGAGAACCCTTCAAGTAGCCGAAATTTGTTTAACAGCTTTCTCATGAGATTCCTTTGGATTAGCTTGATATCGAGTGCAGTAACACCCAACAAATATAATATCTAGACGACTCGCGGTGAGATACATCAATGATCCAATCATTGAGCGATAACAGTGAGCATCAACTGGCTTTCTATTGTCATCAGGAGTTAACCAGGTTTGTGCAGAAAATGGAATAAGTTCTGGAGAAGCATCATCCATGTTGTACTTCGATAGGATTTCTAGAGTGTATTTCTCTTGATGAATAAGACTTCCATCCGGATACGAATGGCTTCAATCCTGGCCACAGGGGCAAACACCTCAGTGTAGTCAATCCCCTCCTCTTGATCAAATCCTTGAATAACCAGCCTTGATTTGTTTCTAATCACTACCCCACGATCATCTGGTTTGTTTTTGAATACCCACTTTGTACCAATCGGATACTTATTTGGAGGAAGATCAACTAATTCCCACACCTTCAATTTTCTAAACTGTTGGAGCTCTAATTTCATTGACTCCACCTAGCTTAGATCTTGAAGTGCCATGGTGATATTTTTAGGAACAATTTGAGATAGAAAACAAGCGAAGAGACATTCATTGATTAGCCCAGATTGGCTTCGAGTCCTGACATCGTCAGATATTGATCCAATGACATAATCATGTGGGTGGTCTTTTAGGGTTTTGAAGTTAGTGTTTAGGGTTGAGGAATTGGATGAAACGGGTTGAGGTGATGATGGTTGTGAGGTGGATGACGGTAAGGTGGATGGTTGGTTAGAAAAATTATTTTGTGACTTTTTTGATGGTGTTGAAGGGATTTGATGTTCAAGTTGAGGATCTGGTTGAGGTTGAGGTTGTGGTTCTGGTTGAGGTTGAGGTTGTGGTTCTGGTTGAGGTTGAGGATCTGGTTGAGGTTGATGTTGAGCGGGAATAAAGAATTGACCACTTGATAAAGGAATGTCTTCATTAGGAAAGGATGGTAGATTGAATGAGTTAAAAATAGTATTTGAATCATAGAACCATTCCAGATCAGAACCAACGTTGGAAACATTTGACTCTTGCCAATCAACATAGAAAGATTCTTGCACAATTCTTGTCATTTATTGTATACTCTATAAGCCCTTTAAGTTGAAGAATATCTGACAAAGTAACATTCATCAGACACTGCTCCAAACTTTGAATTTTGAGCTTGAGTATTCAGCAATGTGCATGAGCAGCCAAAAGGACGAAAGAAGTCAATCATTGGTTTTCGCTTGTGGAACAGTTCATAGGGAGTCTTCATCTTATCATTCACAATTAGGACTCTGTTTAGAACATAGGAGGCCCAATTGACTGCTTCTGCCCAGAAAATAATAGGAGGTTTAGATCCTATGAGCATAGTTCTGGCTGCTTCAATAGAGTGCGATTATTTCTTTCAACGACACCGTTCTGCTGAGGTCTTCTTGCAGCGCTAAATTGTCTAAGAATCCCTTTGCTTGCACAGAATGAATCAAAGATCTGGCTACTAAACTCTATTCCATTGTCACTTCTGATCGCCATAACCTTCTTGTTGCTGATGTTTTCTATGGTCAAAATCAGCTTCTATAAAACCTCTGTTGTCTCCCCTTTGTGTGACAGAAACCTGACCCAAGAGTATCTTGAAAACTCATCTGTTACAACAAGACAGTAAGATTTCTTAGCAATACTTTTCACACATATTGGACCAAATAAATCAGAATGTAATAACTCAAGAGGATTAGAAATGGAGTTTTCTAGTTTAAGCTTATGTGATTTCTCGTGCTGTTTGCCTTTAGCACAAGACATGCACTTTTCAATTACAAAAAAATCCTTTTGTGTTAATCCTCTGACAAGATTATTTTTAACCAATTTGTTAATATTTTTAAAATTCACATGCCCTAAACATCTATGCCACAGAAAGGACTCAGAAGATGAAGCTTTTGACAGAAGACAAGTCATGGTGGAGGTTGATTCTTTAGAGTTCATATCGAGTAGATATGTGTCATTTTTCCTCGGAGCCCACATAATCACCAAATCATCTAGAACTGAAAATTTAGGCTTAAGAAATAACCATTCATTAGACTTAAAAAGCACAAGAATATTCTTACCAAAGATTTGTGATACTCTTAGGAGATTGAAGGCTAATTCAGGCACAAATTTACCTTCTCTAAGGTTAAAGAACCATTTGATACATCACCTTGACCTATCATTTTACCTCCTTTCTTATCACCCCCAAAAGTAACATATCCTCCGTTTATTATCCAATAGTTGGTAAGAAGGTCCTTCAATCTGGTCATATGTCTGTAGCATCCACTATCAACGTGCCAAAAGCTATTGATAGTCCTTCTCGAATGATCCTGGCATATTGATTAGAGAAAATCATTTATACACTGGGATCCAAACCATAATCGGCTTGGTTCTTTATGGAGATGAAGTTTTACAAAAGAAACTATCAACAAAATGTTTTATTCTATTTCCTAAAGATCTATTATATACATTCCTATTTACAACCTCCGGGCAGTGCTTAACGACGTGATCATCCTTACCACATTTTAAACAACGAGATTTAAAAAAATTTATTTTATCCTTTTGGATAGGAACATGATCTATTATAATCTCTTCCTCATATTCAGACATAAGAGAATCACAATCACTATAAGTGACGTGCACTTCCTGTGATTTGTTTTCTGAGTTCATTGGTCTGTCAGGATTTATGGACTCTCTTATCTCTAGAATTTTACAATCATGTGAGGGTGTTGTTTTATTTGGATTAGAAATTCAAATTGGAGTGAAAGTATGGATGGGGAGAGAGTTGAATTTTTCAAAACAGTTTAATTGGTAATATGTTTCATGGCCTTTATTGATAACACAAACTTGTTCAATAACATTTGAAACATCAACTCTATTTGATTAAGACATTTTGGAATGAGAACAACTTGAATTTAAACTAGTCAAGCTACAATCTATACTACTAGAACTATTGTCTACAAAAGGCTTTTTGAAATTAGAAGAACTAGAACTATAACTTCCAAGACCTCTACTTCCTCCATAATCATAATCTTCCCAAACCTCTAAAAGATTCACCCCTTCTAAACCTACAAACAAACTGTAAGTATCCTTTTCAATTAAATCATTTGTAGGATAAGGTGTAGGCATTGGAAAATAGCAAAAGGTACTAGGAGGTGGATAAATGTAGGTGGTTTCACCACAACCCAACCCTCTTTTAATTCTAGCTCCCAATTGTTTGCTACAGGGTTCCTCTTGCTGCATTCCAGAAATCCTCCATTTATCAAGCTTTGTTTTATGTTTAATAGTCTCGAATTCAGCCAAAGTCATCAAAACATCTGAAGTGTTGCAGGCCAAGTCTAGTCTTCCAAAGATGGTGTGGAAGAAAAAGGAAGGCCATGTGACTGAAAGTTCTTCATCAACAACAGTACATGATCCTTGGAACTTGGATATAGGACCAACTACTGTTTAATTATCTTTTATTCACTTTGACAAGCCCATGACCAATGAGGCTTGGGTTTCCAAATGTAACTAACCATCTCTTTATATGTAGGAATAACTCAAGACCAAAGGGAATGTATGGATCATTGATAGTGGTTGATCCTGGCACATGACAGGCAATGGCTCTTTGCTTCAAAATTTTGAGAAAATTAATGGAGGGCCAGTTACTTTTGGAGGAGAATCTGGTGGTTACATTACTAGAAGGGGCAGGGTCACAAATGGTAAGCTCAGCATTAAAAAAGTAAACTTTTTCAAGAAGCTTGGGTATAATCTTTTGAGTGTATCCCAATTTTGTGATCAGAGACACAACATGCTATTTACTGAGCATGAGTGCATTGTTCTCAAGCCCGAGGTGGTCATTCCTTAAGAGCCTCCAGGAAAGGGAACATGTACAAGATGGATTTGCGGAAAACATCCCCTTCAGGAGAAGTTTCTTGCTTTCTATCTAAAGCTAATAGTGATGAGTCTTTCCTCTGGCATAAAAGAATATGGCATGTAAACTTTAAGAACATGAGTAAACTAATTAAGAATGATTTGGTAACTGGAATGCCAAAGAAAGAGTTTACAAGTGATGATCATTATGTTGCATGCCTGAACGGGAAGCAACACAAGGTATCTCACATGCCAAAGGAAATGAACTCCATCATTACACCCCTACACTTATTATATATGGATCTCTTTGACCCTACCTGTGTAATGAGTCTAGGAAGGACCTCTTATTGCTTAGTGATCACAGATGACTTCACAAGAAATGCATGGGTCTTTTTCCATAGAACTAAGGATGACACCCCTGAGATCTTGAAAAGCTTCATTCTGAAAATTGAGAATCAATATGATCATAAGGTCTAGATCATAAGATGTGATCAAGGAATCGAATTCAAAAACCAAATCCTTGATATATTTTGTGATGAAAAGGGTATTTCAAGACAATATAGTACTCCCAGGACTCCTTAGCAAAACGGTGTTACTGAGAGGAGAAATATAACACTTATTGAAGCTGCAAGAACCATGTTGTCTGACTCTAAACTGCCCATCACCTTCTGGGCAAAGGCAGTCAACATTTACTGCTATGTGCAGAATAGAGTTTTATGGTCAAGGCTCATGGTAAGACTCCTTATGAACTATGGCACAAAAGGAGACCTTTCATTAGTTTCCTCTGATCATTTGGATGTTCTTGCACCATCTTGAATACCAAGGATCAAATGGCCAAATTTGCTAAGAAATCAGATGATGGACATTTCATTAGATACTCTTCCCAAGCTAAGACTTATAGAGTATACAATCTCAGAACCAGAGTAGTTGAGGAGTCAGCCAATGTGACCTTCAATGAGCACACACCCAGTGTGAAAGATTCTGGTCATGATTGGTTGTTTAATCTTGATTTAGTTAAAAACTGTTTTAACAAATCTTGTTAAGATGTTTCAGGATCTACCGGTACCTCAACAACAGGAGATTCTGATCCAAGATTTAAGCTGAGAAGACAAAGTGTTCAAACTACTTCAGCTCCAGTGGTAACTAGCACTGTAATTAGAAATCCTGTCAGCACAACCATGACAAATTCTTCAGCTGATACATCTAAAGTGCCTATAAATTCTAGCATAGAGGCATAGAACTCAGATGAAAAATCTTTCAATGTAGGAGGAGATGGAGGTGGTGATAGTGATCAAGAATTTCTTGATTCTGGTAACTAGCACTGCAATTAGAAATCCTGTCAGCACAACCATGACAAATTCTTCAGCTGATACATCTGAAGTGCCTATAAATTCTAGCATAGAGGCATAGAACTCAGATGAAAAAAAATTTAATGTAGGAGGAGATGGAGGTGGTGATATTGATCAAGAATTTCTTGATTCTGATAACCACTCCATGGAAGACAACATCAATGATGTACTTATTGGATCAAATCTCACTTGATAAGTGTGTTGATGTGGTGGATGACTCTTAAGCACCAGATCTAAATTTCACCAATTTAGATCTGTCCAAACAACTTGCTTTGATTCCTTAATTGAGAATCCACAAGTCCCATCCCACCACAAACATCATTGGAGATGTTGAGACTGGGGTGAGAACAAGAGGAAAAACCCATGATAAAAATGTTTGTCTCCACTCTTGTTTCTTGTACCAAATAGAGCCTAAGAAGATTGAAGAGGCTTTGAAGGATGGAAGTTGCATTGAAGCAATGCAAGAGGAGCTGCTTCAATTTAAGAGACAGAAGGTTTAGATTCTATGTCCTCTTCCTCAAGGGAAGACTACTATAGGTACCAAATCGGTATTTAGGAACAAGAAGGATGATAGAGGACTTGTCATCAAGAATAAGGAAAGACTATTTATTCAAGGGAACACACAAGAAGAAAGGATTGACTACACAGATATTTTTGCTCCTGTAGCAAGACTTGAATTGTTAGGATATTACTGGCTTTTGCTGTATCCAAGGATTTTAAAGACTACCAACTTGATGTCAAGTGTGCCTTCTTATATGGGGTGATTGATGAGGAGGTGTATGTTAAACAACCACCTGGCTTTGCAGACCCAGCTCATCTTGACTATGTCTGCAAGCTTGACAAAGCTCTCTATGGGCTGCATCAAGCTCCAAGGAAGTGGTATGAGACACTATCATAGTATCTCTATTAGCATTGATACAAGAGGGGCACTATTGATGGAATACTCTTCATTAAAGGAATAGAAAATGACTTAATGCTGGTTACTTCGAAAGATTTGACATAACTTAGTGAATTATGCTAAGTAAAAAATCTTTCAAAGCCAAAAGACCATATCTTCTGAAGCCAAAGATGAAGTCTTCCGAAGCTTCAAGGACAAAGTCTTCCGAAGCCAAAGACTAATTTCTTCCAAAGATAGAGAAGACATGCTTTCTTCGAATCACCTTTTTGACAAAAGCTGTACCACTTTTTGTTGCCACTTCTGAAGACTCACCAACTTATATGAGTTGGTGAAAAGTCCATGCTTTTGTCAACTGTAGATTAAGGTCTTTTGTCTGTAACTTTCCAACAATGTACTTTTATCCTTTTTATAATATATTAGGATGTAAGCTATGGCATGTCATAGTCACTAGTCAAAAGGCAATCTGCCTTTTGACTCTACATTGATCTTGTTGTCTAGATTAGTATTTTTAGCTGGCCTACAAAGTATGGCTGGTAGAGGATGTAGTATAATATGTCTCAAGTACTTGTATCTTTATGTATGCTTTGTAATACTTGTAAGAACTTGAGAGCAATATACATCATTCTTGAAAACCATATTTGAGTGTTTTTGTTCTTGTTCTTTTACTTGTGTTCATTGTTTCATCACTAACTAGTTCCCTATTTGATCTGCTAAGTGTTCAAACTCTCTCCACCTTGTGAAACTATTGTATTGACCACCCTTTACCGGTCCTAAAAGGTAGCCACTTGATATTCAAGGTGACTAACCTTAGAAACCAAATAGGTGTACGTTTTTGTCAATTTTTGCACCTTTAGTTGCATAATCCCCTCATCTTCATTAGAAGAATCATGGGGGATGAGAATACATGACCAAAGTCATCTCCCTCACCACCAGATATTGTTTCCTGGTCTTTGGATTTCCCCTGCTCAATGATAGCTTTATAAAAAGTGCGAAGGAGCTGGATTGTCATGGTTGTAGTCTTAAAGATGTAATTACTTGTAGAAGTGAGAGCCTCTTCCATATGGACCTATTGAACTTGTTAAGAAAGGTCCACCTTAGTTGTGAGTGGATGATGTGGGCTAGATATCGGAGTAGTTGGAGCACTCATCTTTTTCTTGAACAAGGGAGGAGAAGAGAGACTTATAGTACTCACTGAATCCCATATCCTCATCATCATAGAATTATAGGTTAAGGGTTGGTTGATTGAGATCCAAAGGCTGGGGATGGTAACTGTCCCTAAAGGTTATTCATCTGAGTTATAAGACTCGGGATGAAGGCTTGAGGCTGAGGTAATGAGCTCATCAGGCTGAGCATGAGGAACCTCATCACTGATCATTGAAGGAATGAGAGTGGTCTGCTCCTTAGGGGAAGTGGGAGCTTTCCAATTCCTCCTGCATGGGTGAGTGTATAGGGGCATGCTCAATCTAAATAGACTGAGCAGGGTTTCATTTGGATTTTCTCTGGTAGGTGATGGTTACTTATGGCAAGTTGTCACCTTGAGCTTTCCACTTCCTCCTGCATGGTTACAAGGGTGTTGAAGATGAAGAAGGTGTGGGTTTAACATTCGCTGGTGGAGCCAAGTTATCACCTTGAGCAGGAAGCCCTAACATTTTTTGGACAATGGCTGTTTCTACCCCGGAAAAGCCAACAGTGGTTTTCCTTATTATTTGAAGATGTTGGGCTTCATCTGTTCCAATTTAAGAATATTACCTGTTTCCCTCAACAATAAGCCCAGATCATATTTGAGAATGTGCTGGACATATCTAGGGAACATGTAATACTCTAAGGAATCTAAGTTGGGAAGCAAATATTTGTAAACGAATTGGGAATACTTGAACTTATCCCTGGTAATTCCATGGACTATATGGGATAGCTCTTTTAGAACTTAGTCCCGTCCTCCATGTTTGTTTGATAAAGAGTGGATTACAACATAAAGGAGGTATTTCCATTAAAAAGATACCTTACCCTTTTTGAAGGCCCTCACAGAGTAGTCCCCTTCATAGCCCATCAGTAGGAATGATCCATTGGTTGCCTCTTTTGGGAAGGATAGCTCACCTTCTATATCATCCAGCCTCAGATGTTGGTTTATGGTGGCTGGAGTGATAAATACAGCCTTCCCCTGCACTGTTGCATGTGTAGGTGCATGACAAAGGGTTGCTGGTTTTGGGGTGCAGGGTTGGCAATGATTTGAAGCTTTAAAGAAAGCTTTCAAAGCAAAATTGACTTAGGAAGATATTCCTTAGTTTTGGAAGAATTACTTCAGGATAAAATGTACTTAGAGTCATTTTGCTTTCGAGACAGATTTAGTTTCAGAAAATATTAAACTTCAGAAGTTTTATACAAGAAGAGAATAAAGCTTACGAGACTTTATTTCATTCAAAAGAAAATTGTCCTTCAAAACATATAAGTACTTAAAAGTAGATTTAAGCTTAGGAAAATATATTAGAATTTCTTCCGAGGCAAAATCCCTAAGTAAGTAGTTATTAGTTTTAAAGACATAATTTTCTTCCGAAGTCAATTTAATGTCTTTTGAAAGAAAATTTTTTTATTATTTTTGAAATTCTAAGGAATATATACTTTGAAAATTTTCATCCAAGATATACAGGGCTTATATGAGTGATAAATTAGTCAACTTTAAAGACACACATATTTGAAAAACAATTTTTAAAATAATTTAAGAAAATCTACCCAAAGTTAATCATTCCAATAGCTGATACAAGATATTTAAATCTTTGTTCATCAAAAGCTTTTGTGAATAGATCAGCATATTATTCATTTGTGTTAACTTTGATAGGTTTTATCAATCCTTTTTAAAAATTATCTCTGATCAAATGATACCTGATGTTGATGTGCTTTGTCTTTGAGTGCTAGGATGGATTCTCTGTGATAGAGAAAGCACTATTCTTGTCTATATGGATAGGAGTCTTCTTGAAGTTGAATCCATAGTCTAGCATCTGATTCTGAATCCAAAGCACTTGAGCAAGCAGCTTGCAGCAACAATGTATTCAGCTTCAATAGTTGATACAGATACACATGATTATTTCTTGCATTGCCATGAGACTATCCTTCCACCAAGGAATTAACATCCCCCTGATGTAGACTTTGCAGTCATGTTACAACCACCATAGTCACTATCTATATATGCACACAGATTGAAGTCAAAAATTTTTGGATACTAAAGCCCTAGTTTGGGAGCTCCTTTGATGTATCTAAGAATCCTCTTGAGAGCAACTAGGTGTGACATCTTCGGGTTGGCTTGATATCTTGCACATATGCATGTGGGAAACATGATATCACGCCTACTGGCTGTTAGGTACATAAGAGACCTAATCATAGCCCTGTAAAGATGTTCATCAACACACTCCCCCTCAAGATCAAGTCCATGGAGTGGTTTCTGGCTATGGGAGTTTTAGCAACCTTGCAGTTAGTTAGATGAAATTTGGTTAATATGTCTTGTACGTACTTTGACTGGTTTATGAAGATGCCATTGTTAACTTGCTTCACTTGAATTCCTAGAAAGAAATTTAGTTCCCCCATGGCACTCATTTCAAACCAATTTTTCATCAATTTCTTAAACTCTTTGCAGAGTCTTTCATTAGTTGACCCAAAGATGATGTCATCAACATAAACTTGAACAAGCATCAAGTCATTTCATGTTCTTTTAATGAAAAGTGTGTTGTTAATAGTGCCTCTTTTGTAACCATGCTGAACTAGGTATTGTGATAATGTCTCATACTACTTCCTTGGATCTTGATGCAGCCCATAGAGACTGTCAAGAATGTAGACATAATTAGGATGATCTGGGTCTGCAAAGACGGGTGGTTGCTTGACATACACTTCTTCATCTATCACCCTATATAAACATGCACACTTGACATCAAGTTGGTAGACCTTGAAATCGTTGGATGCATCAAAAGCAAGGAGTATCCTTACAGCTTCAAGTCTTGCTACAGGAGCAAAAACATCTGTGTAGGCAATCGGTTCTTCTTGAGTGTACCCTTGGACTACCAGTCTTGCCTTGTTCTTGATGACAAGCCCTATATCATCTTTCTTGTTTCTAAAAGTCGACTTGGTACCTATTGGCATCTTCCCAGGAAGAAAAGGACATAGGTTCCAAACACCTTGTCTTTTAAACTGAAGATGTTCCTCCTGCATTGCTTCAATCTAGCTTCCATCTTTCAAAGTCTCATCAACTTTCTTTGGCTCAATCTGGGACAAGAAGGAAGAGTGCAAAAAAACATTTTTATCATGGGTTTGTCCTCTTGTTATTACCCCAATCTCAACATCTCCAATGATGTTTCTAGTAGGATGGGACTTGTGGATTCTTAGTTGAGGAATCATAACAAGTTGATTTGATAGATCTAAATTAGTGAAATTTAGATCTGGTGATCGAGTATCACCCATCACATCAACACACTAATCAAGTGTTACTTGATCCAGTGTGTGTGTGACATCATTGATGTTGTCTTCAGTGGATTGGTTATCAACATCATTAAATTCTTGATCACTTTCACCATCTCCAACTCCTCGTACATTGGAAATCCCTTCATTTGAGTTTTATGCCACATTGCAGGAATTGGTTGGCAGCTCAGATGTTTCGGCTGAAGAGTTTGTTATGGTTGTGCTGACAGGATTTCCAATTGTAGGGTTTGTTACCACTAGAGCTAAAGGAATTCTATCGTTTGGTCTTCTCAGCTCAAATCTTGGATCAGGATCTCCTGCAGATGTATTACTTTGTATTCCTGAAACATCTTCACAAGATTTGTTAAAATAGTTGGTAACTAAATCAAAATCAAATAGCCAATCAGGACCAGAATCTTTCACACTTGGAGCGTGTTCATTGAAGGTCATAATGGCTGACTCCTCAACTACTCTAGTTCTAAGATTGTATACTCTATAAGCCTTAGCTTGGGATGAGAATTCAATGAAATGTCCATCATCTCCTTTCTCAACAAAATTGGCTATATGATCTTTGGTATTCAAGATGGTGCATGGACATCCAAATGACCTGAGAAAACCAATGAAAGGTCTCCTTTTGTGCCACTGTTCATAAGGAGTCTTACCATGAGTTTTGACTACTAAAACTATGTTCTACACATAGCAAGCACTGTTGACTGTCTCTACCCAAAAGGTTATGGGTAGTTTAGAGTCAGAGAGCATGGTTTTTACAGCCTCAATAAGTGTCCTATTTCTCCTTTTAGCAACACCATTTTGTTAAGGAGTTCTAAGAGCACTGTATTGTCTTGAAATACCCTTTTCATCAAAAAATGTATCAAGGATTTGGTTCTTGAATTCAGTTCCTTGATCACATCTTATGATCTTGACCTTGTGATCACATTGATTCTCAACTTCCAGAATGAAGGATCTCAAGATTTCAAGGGTCTTATCCTTACTTCTAAGAAATAAGACCCAAGTATATCTTGTGAAGTCATTTGTGATCACAAGACAATATGAAGTTCTTCCTAAACTCATTACACTGGTGGGGCCAAAAAGATCCATTTATAATAAGTGTATGGGAGTAGTGATGGAGTTTATTTCCTTTGGCTTATGAGACACTTTGTGTTGCTTTTCTTTCAGACATGCAACACAATAGTCATCACTTGTAAACTTTTTCTTTAGCATTCCAGTTACCAAATCATCTTTAATTAATTTATTCATGTTCTTGATGTTTACATAGCACATTCTTTTATGCTAAAGGAAAGACTCATCACTATTGGCTTTAGATAGAATGCAAGAAACTTCTCCTAATGGGAAGGTTTCCTGCAAATCCATCTTGTACATATTCCCTTTCTTGGGGGCTCTGAGTAGGATATGCTCATAAGCAATGATCACCCCAAGGTTGAGAACAATGCACTCATACTCAGTGAAGAGCATGTTATGTCTCTGATCACAAAATAGAGATACACTCATGAGATTGTACTCAAGCTCTTTGACAAAGTTTACATTCTTAATGCTAAGCTTACCATTTGTGACCCTGCCCATTCCAGTGATGTAACCACCTGACTCTCCCCCAAAAGCAACTGGCTCTCCATCAATTTTCTCAAATTTCTGAAGCAAAGAGCCATTGCCTGTCATGTTCCTTGAACAATCACTATCAATGATCCATACATTTCTCTTGATCTTCAGCTATTCCTGGACATGAAAAAGAGATGGTTAGTTACATTTGAAAACCCAAGCCTTGCTGGTCTTCGACTCATCAAGATGAACTACAGATAATTCAATAGTTATTGATCCTATATGCAAGCTTTGAAGATCCTTGGCTGTTGTTGATGAAGAAACTTTAGTCACATAGGCATACTTCTAAAGGTCTTCTTTTGAGGAGAAGGTTGATCTTGATCGCTTTCTAGCTCCTTATTCACCTTCTTAGATGATGCATCAAGCTTCTGAGGGTGAAGCTTGCTCTTGGAGTTGGATGGTTCAGGTTGTGCAGTAGTGGTGCACACTTGTTCAACCTTCTTCTCTTGACCAGGATGGTTTGAACTTGAACTAGGACTCTTGGTACTAGAGTTCTTAGTTAAGTCTTCAGTCTTCACCACCTCAAACCCAGCAGAGATAAAGACTTGTTTTTGCCTGGATTGAAGGTGGGCTTTATCTCTTAGACTTTCTTTTATTTTCTTTTAGTAGCCCTGATCAAATTCTTTCTAGCTGACTTGGCCATCCTTGGCTCCTCCTTTTTCTCCAGGAGTATAGTGACCCTTCTTTGGAAGAACCTCCTCACTCACTTTTGGTTCATCCTTCACTATATACTCTTCATCTTCATCATCTTCTTGGATAAGATCAATTAGGGTCAGCTCATCTTCACTAGTTCTACACCTTAGAGATTTGACAGATAATAATGTGTGTGGAGAAGCTATCTCACTTGATCCCAGTCCCTACATGTTCTGATAACAAATCTTTGCAAGCAAGGATGAGGATATGATGTTCTTGAAGGTTTACTCTTCAAGAACACAATTTTTCTGCCCTGGCTTTCCTGATCACAAGCTCAACCTAGCATTCAGTTAACTTGGTAACAAGATCTTTGATCTGAGTCCTATAATTTATGTGCTCATATTTAAGAGTAGAAGTTATTTTCTCTAGATCTTCTATTTTAAGTTTATAGTCATTTTTTGCTCTTTTGAAATTAGTTTTTAATATATTCAAAGACTCAAGATCAGATCTCACTTCCAAGTTATAAGACCTAACATGTTTACTTTGGAAATACATTCAGGAGTACAGAGATGTTCCAGTACCTTGGCTTCATCATGATCATCCATTAGTGCTTGATTTGGAGAGACATACTCTACCCGAAAGCTCCAGTCCAAGCCTCCCTCTTGAACAGCAACAACAGCTTGTTGCTTTGGTTGGCTTGGCTTCTTAGTTCTAGGAGCTGCATCAATATAGTTTGGCCTGTATTGTGTTCGGCCACCATTTGTCCTTGGTGCCTTACACCTCCTAGCAAAGTGTCTCATTTGAATACAGTTGTAACACTTTACTTTGCTTTTAACAGTCCATACTTTCCACTGGTTACATTGCTGGGAAATTTTCTTCCGGTTCTCTTGTAGAACTTCTTAGCTTTAGGAGTGAGAAGAGTCATCTACTGGACTATCTTCATATACTCCAGGTCATCTAGATGGATGCAGTCCAAGTCTTCAAGAGTGAAGAGAAAGTTGCCATAACTTTCATCTGAAGACACAAAGGCTTTAAATGAGCTAGGCTCTTGGATTGGGCTTCCTTGAGTGTAGCTCTCCCTTAGTGTCTCCAGGATGGTAATGAATGGGCCCTTTATGAGTTGTCAAGGTATCAGATGAGATGAAGTTGTGGTTCTCTGGTATCCCTTTTAACCACATGAAAGGCTGAACTCTGTTGATTGTTAGAAGAGCTAGAGGATGGATTTTGCATGTTCATCTCCATCTAGTAACCGTTCAGGATACCATACAGCTCTGTGAGAGTAATATTAGAGACGTTTTTAGTTCTCTTAATGGCCATACGATAGTGTGTCCATTATCTTGGAAGAGAGAACATGAACTTCCTCACAATGTCCCTATTCTCAATTTTAACTCCAACATTCATCAGAGTATCTACAATATCAACATACCTGAAGCATTATTGAGTCATAGTTTCACCTGTTTTGAAGGTGAAGTTCTCAAACTACTGCTTCATGATATCCTTCTTGTTTTCCGTGACTTCATCAGACCCCTTATACTTCAGCTTCAATGCATCCCAAGGTTCTTTTGTAGTCTTGCACTTTTTGAAGCCTCTATAGATAGAGTTTGGTATAGTAGTTTGAAGAGCGGTCATGGCCTTTTGAGCTATATCAATCTTCTTCCAATCTTCCTTAGAATATTCAGCCACGTCCTTAAGTATCATCCCACCTCCAGCAGTTGCTGAAGTAGTGCTTGGGATGTGAGGTCCTCAAACTACAGATCTACACATCCTACTATCTTATGACTTGATGAAGCATTCCATCCTCATACACCAAGTATCAAAGTCATAAGGAGTGATCAGTGGAGATTTAGAGATAGTGTCAATTTCCATGAATCATTTTTTTATGAGGATGGTGATGTCATACCGAATATATCTTTACTGTTGTGATGTCAAGAGATTGATGGATGATCTTAAGAGGAAAGTCATTGGTTTTGTGTTGAAACTATAGCAGAAAGATATAGTTTCATGTTGTAACTATGTTGAGTAATCATTTTTGATGAGTAATCATAAATTTAGCCAAGTTAAGCACTCATTAAGTTTCGTGTTGAAACTATAGCAGAAAGATATAGTCGTTCAAGTCATTACCAACACTAAACATGCAGGACCGGTAATGGGTTATGCAATAGTTTCACAATGTGGAGAGTATAACACTTAACAGATCAAATAGGGAACCAGGAAAATGAAACAAAGAAAAAAAGTAAGAACACAAGAACAAAGCGATTGGTTTTCAAGAATGATGTATATTGCTCTCAAGTGTTTTAAAATTATTACCAGGCTTAGTCCTAAGGACTGGTTACATGAGATACTTTATACTACATCATGTAGCCAACCATACTTTGAAGGCCAACTGGAACACTAATCTAGACAACAAGATCGATGTAAAGTCAAAAGATAGATTGCCTTTTGACTAGTGACTATTACATGCCATAGCTCACATCCTAATCTATTACAAAAATGATAAAAGTACAGGAGTGGAAAGTTACAGACTCAAAGACCTTAATCTAGCGTTGACAAAAGTATGGAGATATCACCAAATTGTATAAGTTGGTGAGTCTTCAGAGATGGCAACAAAAAATGGTTCAGCTTTTCTCAAACGCATGTTAGAGAAAGCATGTCTTCTCTGTCTTTGAAAGAAATCAATCTCTTGGCTTCGAAAGACTTTTTCTTGAAGCTTTGGAAGACTTCATCTTTGTCTTTGAAAGAATTGGTCTTTGGCATTGGAAGATTTAACACTTAATAAATTTCTTTTGTGCATTTATCAAATCTTCCGAAGTAACTTCTTTAAGGAATACACTTAGAGGCTGATGCAACCAAAGAACAACCTTAGCATGCACAAATGAAGTACAAGGAAATTACTTTAGAAGATTTGATAAAACTCAGTGAATTATGCTAAGTATCAAATCTTCCAAAGCCAAAAGACCATATCTTCTGAAGCCAAAGATAAAGTCTTCTGAAGCTTCAGGGACAAAGTCTTCTGAAGCTTCAGGGACAAAGTCTTCTGAAGTCAAAGACTGATTTCTTCTGAAGACAGAGAAGACATGCTTTCTCTAAATCACCTTTTGACAAAAGCTGAACCACTTTCTGCTGCCACTTCTGAAGACTCACCAACTTATATGAATTGGTGAAAAGTCTATGCTTTTGTCAATTGTAGATTAAGGTCTTCTGTCTGTAACTTTCTAACTATGTACTTTTGTCCTTTTTGTAATAGATAAGGATGTGAGCAATGACATGTCATAGTCATTATTCAAAAGGCAATCTGCCTTTTGACTCTACATTGATCTTGTTGTCTAGATTAGTGTTTCCAGCTGGCCTTCCAAGTATGGTCGGCTATAGGATGTAGTATAATATGTCTCAAGTACTTGTATCTTATTTATGCTTTGTAACACTTGAAAGAATTTGAGAGAAATATACATCATTCTTGAAAACCATATTCGAGTGTTCTTGTTCTTGTTGTTTTACTTGGGTTCATTGTTTCATCACTAGCTGGTTCCCTATTTGATCTGCTAAGTGTTTCATATTTCTCCACCTTGTGAAACTGTTGCATAGACTACCCTTCCTGGTCCTGCAATTGGTATCAGAGCATTTTAGGCTCTTGATTGTAAGATCTCACCATCTTAGATCACTTCAGTTTCACAAAACACTTATCAACTCAAATGGCTGCTCTTTCTAAAGCTGACATGGAAACTGGCACTATGAAAAAGTCTCCACTGATCATTCCTGATGACTTTGATACTTGGTGCCAACGTATGGAAGGGTTCATCAAGTCTCAAGACAGCAGGATGCGGAGATCTGTTTGCGAAGGACCTCACATCTCATGCACCTCTTTAGCCACTATTGGAGGTGGCATGATACCAAAGGAAATGGTTGACTACTTTGAAAAAGACTGGAAAAGAATAGATGTAGATCAGAAGGCCATGATGGCTCTTCAAACTGCTCTTCCTAACTCCATATACAAAGGTTTTAAGAAGTGCAAAACTACAAAGCAGCTCTGGGATGCACTGAAGCTGATGTATAAGGGGTCTGAGGAAGCCAAGGAGAACAAAAATAATATCATGAAGAAGCAATTTGAAAACTTCACCTAGAAGACAGGTGAAACCATGAATCAACAATACTTCAGGTATGTTGAGATTGTGGATACTCTGATGGATGTTAGAGTAAAACGTGAGAATAGGGACATAGTGAGGAAGTTCATGTTCTCTCTTCCTAGACAATGGACTCACTACTATGTGGCCATTAAGAGAACTGAAAACCTCTCTACTCTTACTCTCATAGTGCTGTATGGTATCCTTAGTGGGTACCAAATAGAGATGAACCTGCAAAATCCATCAAGCAGCTCTTCTAACAATTAGCAGATTTCAGCCCTTCATGTGGTTGAAAGAGATAGCATAGAACCACAGCATCATCCTATATGCTTCCCTGAAAACTTACAAAATGGTCCTTTCATCACCTTTTCGGAGACACCAAGGGAAGGCTACATCCCTGGAAGCCCATTCCAGGAGACAAGCTCTTCACAAGCTTTTGTGTTTTCTGATGAAAGTTCAGGCAACTTTCTCTTCACCCTTGAAGATCTGGACTGTATCCATCCAGATGATCCGGAGTATATGGAAATAGTCTAGTAGATGGCTCTTATCACTCACAGGGCCAACAAATTCTACAAGAGGACTGGAAGGAAGTTTCCTAGCAATGCAGCCAGTGGAAAGTTTGGGCTTGATAAAAGCAAAGTGAAGTGTTACAACTGTAACCAAATGGGACACTTTGTTAGAGAGTGCAAGGCACCAAGGTCAAATGGTGGGCAAGCATAAACAAGGCCAAACTACACTGAAAGAAGCTCACCAGAATGAGAAGCCAAGACAGCAAGCTGCAGTTGTTGTTGAAGAAGGAGGCTTTGACTGGAGCTTTCAGGTGCAAGATGCATTGCCAAACCAAGCATTGATGGCAGATCATGATAAAGCCAATGTATTGGAACATCTCTGTATACCTGAATGTATTGCTAAAGTTAATAGATACAAGTCCTATAACTTAGAGATGAGATTTGATCTTGAGTCCTTAAATATCTTAAAAGCTGATTTTAAAAAAGCTAAAAATGATTATAAACTTAAGATAGAAGATCTAGAGAAAACCATTTCAACTCTTAAGCATGAGCACACTAACTACAGGACTCAAATCAAAGATCTCATCTCAAAGTTAACTGAATGCCAGGCTGAGCTTGTGATCAGCAAAGCCAGGGTAGAAAAATATGTTCTTGAAGAAGAGACCTTCAAGAACATAATATCCTCATCCCTACATGCACAAGTTTGTTATCAGAATAAGCAGGGACTGGGATCTACTGAGATAGCTCCTCCACACAACTTTATTGTCTGTAAGATCTCCAAGGTGTGTAACATGTGAAGATGAGCTTCCCTTCATAGATCCTATTGTTGAAGAGGATGAAGAGGAGATAGTGAAGGATGACTCTAAGAAGAGTGAAGAAGATCATCCTAAGAAGGGTCACTATTCTCCTGAGGAGAGGAAAGAGTCTGAAATGACCAAGTCAAAGAGGAAGAATTTGATCAGAAGAGCTAAGAGAAGATCAAAGAAGGCTCAAGAGATCAAGGCCACTTTTGACTCCAAGCAGAAACAAGTGTTCATTTCTGCAGGGTTTGAAGTGGTAAAGGCTGAAGACTCAACTATGAACTCTAGTACTAGGAGTTCTAGTTTAGTTCCAAACCATTCCAGTAAGAAGAAGAAGACTGACCAGCTTACTGCTACACATCCTGAACCATCTAGCTCCAAGAGCAAGCCTCTCCCTAAGAAGCTTGTTGCATCATCTGTGAAGATGAAGATGGAGAAGGAAAATGATCAAACTCAGTCTTGCTCTTAAAAGAAAACTCCCAGAAGGAAGCAAATGGACTGCATCATGTGTGGTAGTACTTCTCATCTGGCTAAGGATTGCATCTACAATCCTAAAAGCACTATCCACATGGTCAAAGAAAAAGCTTCTGGGAAGAAGAAGGAAAAGCAAGCTTTAAAAGGAAAATCTGTTTCCTTTGAAAGCTCCAAAGTGAAGAAGAAGACAAGTGAGAACTTGCCTTCGGAAGAAATTTTTGTCTCGAAAGAAAGGAATGCTTCCGAAGTACTAAAGCATGCTGCTGTGTCTTCTGAAGGTCCAGTATCCAAAACTTCAGAAGTTATTGAAACTTCCGAGGTGTTGAAGGTCAAGTCCAATCTTCCAAAGATGGTGTGGAAGATGAAGAAAGACCTGGTGATTGAGAGTTCTTCATCAACAGCAACTAATGATCCTCAAAGCTTGAATATAGGATCTGTTACTGTTACATTGTCTTTATATCACTTTGAAAAGCCCAAGACCAATGAGACTTGGGTTTCTAAGTGTAACTAACCACTTCTTTTTGTGCATGAACAGGTAAAGACCAAGGAAAATATGTGGATCATTAATAGTGGCTGTTCCAGGCACATGACTGGCAATGGTTCTTTGCTTCACAATTTTGAGAAAATTGATGGAGGACCAGTTGCTTTTAGAGGAGATGCGGGTAGTTATATCACTGGAAGGGGTATGGTCACAATGGTAAGCTCACCATTGAGAAGGTAAATTTTGTTAAAGTGCTTGGATACAATCTACTGAGTGTATCCCAATTTTGTGATCAGAGACACAACATGCTCTTTACTGAGCATGAGTGCATTGTTCTCAAGCCTAGGGTGGTTATTCCTCAAGAGCATATCCTGCTCAGAGCCCCCAGGAAAGGGAACATGTACAAGATGGACTTGCAGAAAACATCTCCCTCAGGAGAGGTTTCTTGCTTTCTATCTAAAGAAAATAGTGATGAGTCTTTCCTATGGCATAAAAGAATGTGCCATGTAAACTTTAAGAACATGAATAAATTAATTAAGAATGATTTGATAACTGGAATGCCAAAGAAGGGAAGTGTTAGGTTCAACAATTGATAAACTGAAGCTTTCCAAACCACAATCAAAGCCAACTGAAGATCTCATTGTACAAGTTCAGAGACCAAGTTGATTAACATAACAAAACAAACACAAGACAAAGTCAACGTCAAGACCACAAGAAAAGTCAAAATTAGGTCATGATGTAAAAACATTATAAATAAAACCACTAGTGCCACTTGTAATGTGTGGTTCTTGCAAAGTGTGTGAGTGGCTTGTAGTTCTTAAGTGTGTGTTTTTCATGGTGTAAATCACCACCCAAGGAGAATTTCTCTCCTTTGGGTGGGTTTGATGTTCATCCATCTTTGTATATGTTTTCTTCATTGTAATTTGTTATTCAATATCAATGAAATCATAACATTATATGTTACACACACATCCTTGTTCTTCGATTCATACACTTCCACCCATCTTTAATTTTGAATTTTCGGATCTAAATCTGATGAATCCTAAGATCCAAACTCAATGAATCTGAAATATTGATTCAGCAAAATGGTATCAGAGCTGTTGGTTGCTGGGTTCATGTATGTTTCAGATCTGTTTTCATCTTTAAAGTCATCTTCTTCAATCACAAATGCATTCTCAACAGAATGAATTTCTGATGGAAATTTGTAAGCCTCAATGACTTGTGGTCCACTGAGATTTCTACTCCTTTCATCCAACTTCAAAGCCTTAATTTTGGCAATCATGATATCTAAGCTTGTACTCTCCAAATCAAGGGTATTCTTTAACATATTGACATTTTGTTTCCAACTTTCAGGTAAACTGTGTTGCATTTTCTTGTTCAATTCTTTTTCTTTGTAAGTGACCCCCATGATTTCAAGATCATTTACAAGTTGAACAAAGCTATGAAGTTGTCTTGAGATTGACTCTCCTTTGGTGTGATGAAAAGTTTCATATTGGTTTATCAGCTTATCCTTGTTAATTTTAGTCACTTCACTACTTCCTTCACACATGATCTATAGAGCATCCCACACCCCTTTAGCTGTTCCATATTTTTCTAATCTTTTCAGAACATCCATTTTTAGTGCTTGTGTAAGGATGGAATAAGCTTTAAGATCAATCTTGATTTTCTTATATTCTTCATCATCAAGAGTTAAATTGGGATCCTCAATGGGAATTCTTGCAGTTTTTGTACTGAGCAGCTTGATCAGCATTTAGAGATAGTGGAATGTAGGGACCTTTGCAAATAGATATCCAGTAGTCAGGATCTATACCTGTAATGTAGTTTCTAAAACAAATTTTCCACTGCTTAAACTCAGATTTGTGTTTAAGCAGAGGAGGTTTAGAAGCATGCCCAATTTCAGAAAGATTGTGAGAGTCCATGTTAGGTAAACTGATTTTAACTTGGTTGAGTAAGGTTTTAAGTTGATTTTAAGTTTGAGTAGGGAGTTGTTCTCTGACTTTTTCTATTCATAGTCTTTATGAGATCCGTTAAGTTCAGATCTATTAGCTGGAAGGAGTTCTATGTTTTGTTGTTTATGAGTGTGAAGGTTTGTCAATGATAGATCTGTATAGTACCACTTCTTTGTGTTCGATTTCAGTGTGTATGCTTATCAGAAGTATAGATCTTGCTAATAAACAACTCAGTCTATAGTTCAATATTTTCACACAAAATCTAAGAAGATTCTATGATGAATTCAAGAGCCGGGGCTCTGATACCAATTGACTGGGTTTGAGAATGATATTCTCGGTTGATGTGACTCAACCTAGGATCGAATATGCAAACTAAGTCAGTAATATAGTTGTGGAATCACTATATTTCAGAACAGATGAACCTGAAATAAATGTTTGAGTAAATGCAGTACATGAACACAGAAGTCAGTGATGTACAATATTGATGTTGTAACTGTTGAAGACCAAAAGCTTCCAAAGTTAAGGTATGCAGCCCTATTTATAGGCATACACATAATCTGTACAAAAGACTAAACTAACCCTGATCTATACAAGAGAATCTAGTCTATGTACAAAATAAGTAAAAACATTTTAAGTTGTTCATCCGCATTAGTTCATGCGGATGAACAAGTCTTCATCAGCATTAGTTGTGATCAACATTTAGTTCATCCGCATTAATTTATGCGGGTGAACAAGTCTTTGTCAGCAGCATTTGATCAGCGTGTGTTTGCTCACCCGCATTAGTTTATGCGGATGAACAAGTCTTGGCCGCATTTCATTTTGTTCATCTGCATAAACTAATGTGGGTGAACACTTCTTGTCAGCAATTTTTCAGTAAATCCGCATGGACAAATGCGGTGAACACTTCTTGTCAGCATTTCTTCAGTTCATCCGCATGGACAAATGCAGGTGAACACTTCTTGTTCAACATTTCTTGTCTTCATCCGCATTTGTTAATGCGGGTGAACAAACACTTGTCAGCATTTGTTCACAAGTTATTCACATTAACAAATACGGGTAGTCTATACTTAGTCTTTTTCTGTCTTCTTGGTCTTCTGTAAATAATATCTTTTGTAATCTTCTGTTGTCTTCTGTTAATGATGCTATCCAACCAGAACAACCTCCAACCACCTCTTAAGTTGGCAAGTATGATCCTTTCAGGGTCTAACAGGAAGCAACACAAAGTGTCTCACAAGCCAAAGGAAAAGAACTCTATCACTACTCCCCTACACTTATTACACATGGATCTCTTTGGCCCTACCAGTGTAATGAGTTTAGGAATGACCTCATACTGTTTAGTGATCATAGATGATTTTACAAGATTCACTTGGGTCTTTTTCCTAAGAACTAAGGATGAGACTCTTGATATCTTGAAGAACTTCATTCTGAAAATTAAGAATCAATTTGATCACAAGGTCAAGACCATAAGATGTGATCAAGGAATAGAATTTAAGACCAAATTATTGATACATTTTGTGATGAAAAGGGTATTACAAGACAATATAATGCTCCCAGGACTCCTAAGCAAAATGGTGTTGCTGAGAGGAGAAACATGACACTTATTGAAGCTGCAAGAACTATGTTGTCTGACTCTAAACTACCCATCACCTTCTGGGCAGAGGTAGTTAACACAGCCTGCTATATGCAGAATAGAGTTTTAGTGGTTAAGACTCATGGTAAGACTCCTTATGAGCTGTGGCACAAAAGGAGACCATTTATTGGTTTTCCTAGGTCATTTGGATGTCCTTGCACCATCTTGAACACCAAAGATCAAGTAGCCAAATTTGATGAGAAGTCAGATGATGGACACTTTATTGGATATTCTTCCCAAGCTAAGGCTTATAGAGTATACAATCTCAGAACTAGAGTAGTTCTGGAGTCAGCCAATGTGACCTTCAATGAGCACACTCCTAGTGGGAAAGGTTCTGGTCCGGATTGGCTATTTGATCTTGACTTAGTTACCAACTGTTTTAACAAATCTTGTGAGAATGTTTCAGGATCTACAGATAACATATCAACAGGAGATCCTGACCCAAGATTTGAGCTAAGAAGACCAAGCAAGATTACTACTTCAGCTCCTTTGGTGACTAACCATGCTAATGAAGATCCTATCAGCATAAACATGACAAATTCAGCTGATACATCTGAGATGCCTTCAAATTCTAGCTCAGAGGTTCAAAACTCAGGTGAAGGAGCTTCAAATATAGAAGGAAATGGAGGTGGTGATAGTGATCAAGAATTTCTTGATGCTGATAACCACTCCATAGAAGTCAACATAAATGATGTCACACACTCATTAGATCAAGTCTCACTTGATAAGTGTGCTGATGTGGTGGGTGACACTCCATTGCCAAATATAAATTTTTCTAATCAAGATCTTTCAAATCAACTTGTTGTGATCCCTCAACTCAGGATCCACAAGTCACACCCCACCACAAATATCATTGGAAATGTTGATACAGGGGTGAGAAAAAGAGGACAAACCCATGACAAAAATGTTTGTCTATACTCTTGCTTCTTGTCCTAAGTAGAGCCAAAGAAAGTTGATGAGGCTTTGAAAGATGGAAGCTGGGTTGAAGCAATGCAAGAGGAGATGCTTCAATTCAAAAGACAAAAGGTTTGGAACCTATGTCCTCTTCCTCATGGGAAGACTGTCATAGAAACGAAGTGGGTTTTTAGAAACAAGAAGGATGATAAATGACTTGTCATCAAAAACAAGGCAAGACTAGTTGTTCAAGAGTACACACAAGAAGAGGGAATTGATTACATAGATGTTTTTACTCCTATGGCAAGACTTGAAGCTATAAAAATATTCCTGGCTTTTGCTGTATCTAATGATTTCAAGGTCTACCAACTTGATGTCAAGTGTACTTTTCTGTATGGGGTGATTGATGAAGAGGTGTATGTCAAACAACCATCCCAGATCATCCTGATTATGTCTGCAAGCTTGATAAAGCTCTTTATGGGCTGCATCAAGCTCCAAGGAAGTGGTATGAAACACTATCTCAATATCTCTATCAACATGGTTACAAGAGGGGTACTATAGATGGAACTCTCTTCATCAAAGGGACAGGGAACGACTTAATGCTGGTTCAAGTATATGTGGATGACATTATCTTTGGGTTAACTAATCCAAAGCTCTGCAAAGACTTTGAGAGGCTGATGAAGAATAGATTTGAAATGAGTGCCATAGGGGAACTAAATTTCTTTTTAGGAATTCAAGTGAAGCAAGTTGACTATGGCATCTTCATAAGTCAATCAAAATATGTACAAGACATACTTACAAAATTCAACATGACTGAATGTAAGGTTGTTTAGACACCCATAGCCAGAAACCACTCCTTAGGACCTGATCTTGAGGGGGAGTATGTAGATGAACATCTTTACAGGTCTATGATTGGGTCTCTTATGTACCTAACAGCCAGCAGGCCTGATATCATTTTTGCCACATGCATCTGTGCAAGATATCAAGCCAACCCCAAGATGTCACACCTGGTTGCTTTCAAGAGGATTCTCAGATATCTCAAAGGTTCTCCTAAGCTTGGCCTTTGGTATCCAAGGAGTTCTGACTTCAATCTGTATGCTTATACAGATAGTGACTATGGTGGTTGCAACATGACTGAAAAGTCTACATCTGGGGGATGTCAATTCCTTGGTGGAAGGATTGTCTCATGGTAATGCAAGAAACAATCCTGTGTCTCTGCATCAACTGCTGAGGCTGAATACATTGTTGCTGCAAGTTGCTGTGCTCAAGTGCTTTGGATTTAGAATCAGATGCTGGACTATGGATTCAACTTCAAAGAGACTCCCATCCACATAGACAACAACAGTGCTATCTCCATTACAGAGAATCCTATGCAGCACTCAAGGACCAAACACATCAACATCAGGTATCATTTGATTAGAGATAATTTTGAGAAGGGATTAATCAAATTAGTCAAAGTTAACACAAATGAATAATATGCTGATCTGTTCACTAAAGCTTTTGATGAACAGGGATTCAAATATCATGTATCAGCTATTGGGATGATTAACTTTGAGTAGATTTTCTTAAAAACTTAAATCAACTTTATTTCTAATACCTGTGTTCTAAGTTGTCTATTTTATCACCTACATAAGCCCAGCTTATTTTGGAAGAAAAATTTTTAATGATATTCCTTAGATTTTTTAAAATTTTTCAAAACATATTTTTCTTCGAAAGATTTCAAGTTGCCTTCGGAAGAAATTTATGTCTTCAAATCAAATAACTACTTATAAGAAGTTTACCTTCGGAAGAAATTCTGAGAATATCTACCGAAGCTTAAATATGCTTTTAAGTACTTACATGTATTTGAAGGACAAATATCTTCTGAAAGCAATTAAGTCTCGGAAGATTTATTCTCTTTAGAATAAAATTCCCAATTCTTAATATCTTTTGAAACCAAATATGTGTCGGAAGAAAAAAAAAATTAAGTATTTTTCTTCTGAAGCCAAATTTTCATAACTCTTAAGAATATCTTCTGAAGCCAAATTGCCTTCGGAAGCTTTTTCTTAAAAACTTCCGAAGCTAAATTACCTTCGGAAGATTTTAACTTTCAAAATAACTACCTTTTTGGGCATTTTTTCAGAGGTGGGACCTACTTTCGGATTTCAAAGTTTATCCCTTTGCAATAACTTTGTTTCAAATCCATTTCATATATATTCTCAAACGGTTCCCCCTCTTCTCACTCTCCTCTTCATCTACATTGTTCTCTAACCTAATTTCACCTACAAACCGCCTTTGTTCTTATCTTTCTTCACTGAAAAGCTACTTCAAATGGCCAACCTTCCATGCATCTTCACAGTCAACATAATCAAGTTGCTCCATTAGACTCTGAGAAAGATCCAGGTTTCTTAGAGGTTTGTCGTTACCTTTCTTTGACCAACTACTTCACCTCCCTCACCATTGATCATCCTCTCTTTGAGGATCATTTGTTGGAGTTCTGGCGGACCTGCGAAGAGGTCACCATGGACGGGGAGAAGGCACTGTCTGCCACAGTGTAGGGGAGGACAATCTTCATCACTCTGGCCATCATAAACACACATCTTCAGCTGGATGATGTAGAAGGTGACTTGTCCTTCCCTAAAGTTGCAGTCAATCACTCCTTTGCGCAGATAGGCTATGAGGGTGACTTCTCAGTCAAAACCTTCAGGAACGGGAAGGTCTCATCCCAACGGAGGTACGTCCTTCATGTTGTCATACACAGCTTGTCAAACAAGCATGGAGGATGGGATCAGATTCCAGAAGACCTCTCCTTTATAGTCCATGGAATGGTTCAAGGGGTCAGGCATTATCAATTTGTATATACCAATTTGCTTGCTAACTTGGACTCCTTAGAGTATTACATGTTCCCTAGATATGTCCAGCACATTCTCAACTATGAACTGGGCACACTGTTGAGGGGAACAGTTAATATTCTTAAATTTGGACAAGTGAAGCCCGGAATCTTCAAAATAATAAGGAAGCCAACTGTTGGCTTCTCTAGGGTAGAAACAGCCCTTGCCCCAAAAATGTTTGAGCTCATTGCTCAAGGTGGCAACCTAGCAGCACCAGCTAGTGTTGAACCCATACCTTCTATCTCTCAACCACACATACAGCCCACAATAACCATCACCTACCAGAGAAAAACCCCTACACATGCTATTCAGCTTGTGCAGGCCCCCATATCACCAACCTTACAGGAGGAAGTGGACACTCGAGCTCCCACTTCCCCTGAGGAGCAAACCACTCCCATCTCTCATATGATCAGTGCTGAGGTTCCTCATGCTCAGCCTGATGAGCTCACACCCCAAACAGCCTTAAACCTTCACTCAGAGTCTCCATACTCTAGTGAACAACCTTTCGGGGAAAGTTACCATCCCCAGCCACTGGATCTAAACCAACCAATTCCTAGCCTTGACTTCTATGATGATGAAGACATGGCATTCAGCGAGTACAATGAGTCTCTCTTCTCCACACCTACTCAAGGAGAGATGAGTACTCCTGTCTCACCCAGGTCTATCCCACATCATTCACCTATCACTGAGGTGGATCTCCCTGAACCTGTTCAAGAGATCCATCTGGAAGAGGCTCTCACTTTAGCAAGAGATTACATCTTTAAGACCTCAACCATGGCAACCAGGTCTTTGGACACTTCTCTTGAAGCTGTCATAAGGAAGGGGAAATCCAGCAGCCAAGAACAATATGTTGGTGATGAGGAGGAGGATCTTGGTCCAATTCTCTTATCCCCCTATGATTCTTCTAATGAAGATGAGGGGAGTCTGAAACTAAAGGTGCAAAAACTGACTCAAATATGCACCTATTTAGTCTCAAAGATAAGTCACCTGGAATCTCAGGTGACTGTCTTAGAAAGAATGGTCAATGACTAGCAACTTGAGATCACCGATCTCAAGGGCCAGCTAGCTGAGAGACCACCAAGACGAACTCAACCAGGTCCACAAGAACCTGTGAATGTGACAAACTCAACCCCCAGCTCACTTATGCAAGAAGGTGATGCTACCAAAAAGGGGGAGAAAGTCCAAACAGTCACAGAACCTGGGAGTTCCTCTTAGAGTATGGACATAGAGATTTCACCACCCTCACTTGCAATAGTCCATACTCTGCAACCTCCTCAAGTCAACATAGATGTAGACTCTCTCATTCAAAGTCTATTTGAGGAGGGTATACCCAGAACCATGTCTACCCCATCTCCACACTCTGAGAACCCAATCATAGGATGGAGGTATGATACAAAAAAAAGAGCTCTCATCATCTCTAGAACTCAGGGTCAACAAGAACATTCAACTTTTCAAACCTGAGTTTCTATGAGTGCATAAATCTGGTTGATCTTCCATTTGTCAACCCAAGCCAAAATAGACAAGCTAGAAGACTAGCAGACTGGATACAAGAAAAGGTGCTAGAAGAGTTCCAGATGAGATCAAGATTATATAGGCAGAGGATAGCAGGTTAGATCTTTGGTCAACTGGATGTTGAGGTGGACCCCAAGATTAGCTTCAACGGGAAAACCTTGACTGAAGTCCCAGAGGTTGAGCCTGTGAACCTTTAGATAGGATCTCCTTCTACACCCAGTACCCTCAATGAAGCATCAGCTGGTGATGGTGCTCCACGATCTCTTTCCGGCCAGAGCTTGACTGCTAAACCAAGCAATAAAGGCCAAAGCTCTCTCCACCCTGAGTCACTAAGGCTTGTACGTGACAAAGGGAAGAGGAAAATGACCTCCGAGGAGTTAGAGGAGGAGAAGAGAGAGAGAGAGAGAGGAAGAGGAATCTAAGGGGAGAGAGTTCAGGAGGGTCCTCAGGCTTCATGCAAGCTGCTATCCGAGCTGCCCCCAGGCCAAACACTCAAGATGATGAGTTGAGGGCAGCTAAGCTAAACTACCTGGGGACCAGGAACTATAATGTTGATGAACTCATATCTCTCCCCTTAGAAGAGTTGAATGAGCTGGCTGACATTGAGCTGTCAAAGGAGAGGAGGGAGGCAGAGGATGCAGCATTGCTCCTACAGATTAAGGAATAAAGGAGACTAAAAAGGCTCTACAAACATGCTCCTGTCCTCTCCCTAGTTCAAGAAAGTCCTAAGACAGAGACTGTGGCACATATACAACCTCAGGTAGATAGGGAAGCTGAAAGAATGAATATGATCAACTACCTGAGTGCCATAAGACTCTATTAGGTAGCTGCACTTCTTCCCTTATCCTTTGAGTACATAGAGTTTGAATATCTCAAGCAGCTGGAGGAACAAGCCACAAAAGAAAGAAAAGCTGCTAAGAGAAAGTTAAGGGAAGAAGCTGCAAGGTCAAGGGCCATCATCCACAAAAGCCAAAAGAAGTCTAAAGATAGAGAAAGAATGATGAGCTTCTTGAAGCTGTACGGATTCTCCGGAAGGAGGCTTGGTCCTATGTCTCTATCCACCATGGATGAGCATATAAGAGTGATCAAGCAGAAGATTAAAAGAGGAGGGCTTGTAGATTTGCATTCTCCACCAAATCCAGCTCAACCTGAAGTTGAGGTGAAGGTAGAACCCCCTGAGACAACACAACCTGATCCTAGAGCTGCATCTCAGCCAACTTCATCTTCTGATCCACAGCAGGGTTCTCCTCTCTCTCCATCTGAACCTGTGAGAGTAGAGATCCCAACTGAGAGGGACACAACAGAACAATCTGGTGCTGAAGATGTAAGGCCCCATTCCTGGGAACCCCATAGTTGGTCAATCACAACCTTATTTATATCAAATCATATTATGATTTATTAAGTAAATAAAATATTGCAGCGGAATAATTCATCAAAAACCATTTCATGCTTTAATAAATACATTTGCCAAGTAATACATAGTCATTTAAAATATTACAAAATATCAGTTAGTTGTATTACAAAACAACATCATTATTATTGCATGAGATGGGTGCCAGTCTTTCCCGCCAAGTAGCTTCACCCTCGTGCCCGAACTTTCGGTCCCCTTCTTTGCCCCAGAACTTTCGGCCCTCGACTTCCTGCAATCTCTACTCATATGCCCAGCCCCGCCACATTGTAGCACTTCGTCACTCCACAATCCCTTGCCATATGACCGGGCTTCCCACACTTGAAGCAGAGATTTAATCCCCACTTGCATTCCCTCGCATGCTCCTTCCCACACCTGTTACACATCCTTGACCCAGTACCTGCCGTCACCACCCTCCTATCATCCATTCTTACCTTTTTACTTTGGGGGTGAAACCACCACTACCAAATCTTTTCCCCTTCTAATTTCTATTACCATCACCTTTCTTATTCACCTCCACTACCACCACCTCTCTCTCATCATACAACCTCCCTGCCAGATCAACCACCAACCTAAAAGTACTCGGTCGGGCGGCATTCATGTGCCTGCGAATGTCTGCCGGCAAACCCTGAATATACCTCTTGATCTTCCTTGACATCGGCGTCACCTGATCCGGCACCAGCCTTGCCATTTCGTTGAACTTAGTCGTGTATTGCTGGTGTGTCATAGTTCCCGCCTCTAGCTGTAGGAACTCTCTTTCAATCTTGTCAAGCTCCCTATGAGTACAAAATTCCTCAATCACCAACTTCTTCAGCTCACGCCACCTCATCCTCCTAATTTCCCTGCTACCCTCGGCCTGGACAATGTTGTCCCACCAAAATAAGGCTGAGTCCACGAATAAGTGGGTAGCAAACTTCACCTCATGATCCTCTTGGCACTCACTGATATCGACCACCGCCTCCATCTCCCTCACCCATCGGTGAGCAGCAGCAGCATTACCATTCCCATCAAAAGTTAGGGGCTTGCATCTCTATAATGCCCCATAACTACACCCCTTGGTGGTTTCCTGCACCTCTTCCTCTTTCTCTTCGTCACTGGAGACAACCATCTCAGTTTCTGGTGCTCCCCTTCACCTGAACATCTCCCAACGGTCCTCCTCCTCTCCTCTTTCTCTTTCTTTTCATCCTCCCTCATAGCATGAATACCTCAGTCACCACAGATGGCAGGATCATCTGCATGACCTGATGAACCTCCTCCATAACTGTCTCTTTCACAGAGGCTCTCAAATTAGCACTCTCATCACCGCCTTCCTGGTGATAAAGCTCAGGCTCTATAGGAGCCGTCTCAGCAGCCTTAGCCTTGTTCCCAGTGACATGTGGCCTAGCACCACGACCACCCTGCACACCTCCTCGAGAAGCCTTCGAATATCTACCACCCGCCATCCTCTAAACACTATAAGATTCAAACACCAACACGGTCATTCAAGGTAATAGCTCGGATTATGTCAAGTATAGTAAGTCCTTAATTACAGCGGCTAGTTGTGATTAGCCACTTACTTTACTCTTCATCCCCCAAGCATTGCCTATCCTGACTACATCAGCATCCAAATCTACTAAAAGCACATAAATCAGATAACACGCGCACATAATACTGGTTAACCTTAAGAAAAATAAATTACCTAATGGCACGTAGCTACTTGGGCTGGCATCCCCCCATTCGGTCCCATTCTCAGTTTAAGTTTAGGTTTTGAAAATATTTACCCATTTCTCTTAAACTTTGGCTCTGATACCAACTTGTAAGGCCCTGTTCCCGGGAACCCCACAGTTGGTCAATCACAACCTCATGTATATCAAAACATATTACGATTTATTAAGTAAATAAAATATTGCAGCTGAATAATTCATCAAAAACCATTTCATGCTTTAATAAATTCATTTTCCAAGTAATACATCGTCATTTAAAAGATTACAAAATATCAGTTAGTTGTATTACAAAACAACATCATTATTATTGCATGAGATGGGTACCAGTCTTGCCCGCCAAGTAGCTTCACCCTCGTGTCATCCTCAGCAACAAACTACCTGCCAACTGAAAATGCATAAAAAGTCAGCGTTGCTGAGTGAGTTCTAGTTTTATATAATAAAATACTTTACCTTTAGTAAAGTCTTTTCCTTTACTTTCGTTCGTGATCACACAACATACATACATCTTGATAATATCATTATTATCATTCAACATTCTTTTCATTCATTTTGTACTTTCATCATTATCTTTCACTTTCATCTAGTCCAATGTCATATGCTATACCACAAACATTGTGCACGAAGCTGGTACTGGGCCGAAGTCTATAAATAGACCCCTAACATTGTGCACGAAGCTGGCTCTAGTACCGGGGCAAGCGACAAGGGTCCCGTTTCATACATATTGATCAATCACAAAGATTGACCCCTGTGTGCATCCTTATGGGTTAGCTAAACCGCACACAGTTGAGCTAACAACCCCTCAATTAGTTGTGAACCTCCTTTCAGTTGCTTGCAAGACTTTACATTCTTTTATTATGTTCCACTTCGTTAACGATGTCTTTCACTTTCATTATATAGTACTTTACGTACAGGAGCATTAACACACCACATAAACTCACCAAATAATACGTAATAAGGAACATCAATAACAGGCCATAACATGCATAACATGAACAAACATAACCGACCAAAACATTCTAGAGCTTAATCATTAATTTCCATTTTTCCCAAAATTTCAGAAAAATTCTAAGGCAACTTAGGTGCATGAGCACTATGTGGGCACCCGGGCACTATGTGGGCGCCCGGGCACTATGCAGGCGCACGGACAGTTGGGCGCATGGGAACACTTGGGAGCATGGAGAAATACTTGGGCGCATGGGCAAACACTTAGGCGCATGGGTACTATACAGGCGCATGGGTACTTGGGCGCATGGGAAAACTTAGGCTTATGATCAAACACTTAGGCGTATGGGCAAAAACTTAGGCGCATGGGAATTATCTAGGCGCATGAGTACTATGCACGAACATAGATACTTGGGTGCATGGGAAACTTAGGCGCATGGGCAGTTGGGCGTATGGGCACTCTACCAGTTCTAACTTACACTAATTTCAGTTCCCGATTATCATCCTAACATATCCTTAGCCCAAATCTAGCATACTAAGCACATAAAACAAGCATACAACCACATAATTCGATCAAACATTCACAAACACACATACCCACATAAAACAGGGGTAATACATGGTTCAACATACTGAAAGTTGTAAAATGATAAATTATATGCATTTCAGCCCAAAACAAGTTTAAAACAAAAAAACTAGGATCTAGATATCACCTACAGCAGTCTTCGAGTAAAACGCCTCCAAACTCGAGAGCACTTGGAGTTCAAACACCTAAACACACCAAAAACACCCAACCAAACACAGAGGAACACATAAGACTAGGTCGACAAGCTGAAAATTCAGCTGAAACAGAACAAAACACACAAAAACTTACCTTTTAGACGATCTTCTTCTTCTTCTCTCTAAAAACCGATGGAAGCTCTCTGTTCTTTTACTTTCTGCGGTCGAAGCAGTTGGTGGCAGAGGTGTGGGCAGCCATGCCCACTTTTAAAACATAATTATATTATTGTTTGCCTCTTGCATAACTTTAACCCCTCAACTTGGGTTATTTCACCTTTCTTTCTTTATACTTCTCTTTTCTTTTCTTTTCTTTTTTTCTTAAATATCCGGGTGTTACAAGTCCACCCCCCTTATATAGGTTTCGTCCCTGAATCTTGTCACTCCTCGAACAGTTATGGCTAATGTTGTCGCATCTCTTCCTCGGTCTCCCACGTAGACTCGGATCCCTTCCTGTGCCTCCACTGTACCCGCACCAGTGGAACCACTTTATTCTGTAATCTATTCTCTTTTCAGTCAATGATTGCCACTGGTTGCTCTACGTAATTGAGTCGTTCATCTACCTCAATATCCTCCAATGGTACAATCATATCTTCATCAGCTAGCCATTTTCTCAGATGAGATACATAAAATGTTGGATGAATCCCACTTAACTCATTGGGTAGCTCCAACCTAGAGGCCACCTCTCCTACTCGAGCAATGATTCGGAAAGATCCTATGTACCTCGGGCTCAGCTTACCCCACTTTCTGAACCGAATGATCCCTTTCTAAGGTGAAACTTTCAGCATAACTTTATCACCCACCTTGAATTCAATCAGTCTACGCCTCTTGTCAGCATACGAATTTTGCCTATCTTATGCCGCCTTCATAAAGGCCTTGATCTTCTTCAACTTTTCAGTCGTAGCCTCGATCACTTCAACGCTCCCCAACTCCTTCTGTCCGATGTCACCCCAACATACGGGCGTTCTACACATCCTACCGTATAGCATCTCATATGGTGGCATGCTAATGCTGGCATGATAACTGTTGTTGTGTGAGAATTCAGCTAACGGTAAGTGTTCATCCCAACTTCCTTCAAAATCAATAACACATGCTCAGAGAATATCCTCAAGCATCTGTATAGTTCTCTCTGACTGACCATCCATCTAAGGATGATAAGCCGTACTGATGTGCAACCTCGTCCCCATCGCGTCATGAAATCTCTTCCAAAACGTAGATGTAAACCGAGTGTCATGGTCAGACACGATAGACACTGGTACACCATGACGCATCACAATCTCTTTAATGAACAGATCCGCCAACCACTCAGATGAATATGTCTCGCGGATCGGTAGAAAGTGAGCACTCTTCGTCAAACGGTCAACTATCACCCATATAGCATCGTACCCCCTTGCCGTACGTGGTAACTTCATAATGAAGTCCATGGTGATGTGTTCCTATTTCCACTAGGGTATATCCAAAGGTTGGATCTTCCTGTATGGCTTCAGATGCTCAGCCTTCACTTGCAAGCAAGTAAGGCATTTGCTCACAAACTCTGCTACATCGCGCTTCATACCCGGCCACTAGTAATCTTTCATCATATCATGATACATCTTTGTAGCACCGGGATGAATAGAGTATCGAGTCTTATGAGCTTCATCCATGATTTTCCCCCGTAGGTCTCAATAACGAGGGATCCACATCCGCCTGAAACGAGTTCTAACTCCGAGAGTGTTTTCACCCAACTCTGTGACAAAACCTCTCATCCTTTCAGAGTTAAGGCGCTCTTCTTTCAACGCCTCATCTTGGAACCCCTTGACCTGTAACACCCAAAATCCTTGTCAAAATAAAAGAAAAGAAAAAGTATCTTGAAGAAAACGAAAAGGGACAAAAGTGGAGGGGGGCTTTGTGTAAAGAGTACAAAACTCAAAAATTTTAATATATTTGAGAGTATGGCCGCCCATATATCTTTTCCCCACTTCTGTGTTAGACTGAAAAGAGAAGAAAGAAGAAGAAGAAGCTGCTCTCTCGGATATTCAAGGAAGAAAGGCTAAAAATTCGTACTTTGGTGAGTGTTCTTTGTATTATTGGTTCGGTTTTGTTGGGTTTTCAACCATAAAACTGATTTTTATGTGCTCTTTGTGTTTGGGTGTTTGTTTTAGCTTGTTTTAGGTGTTTGTACTCTCATGCACACAAGTTTGGAGGAGTTTTACTTGTTGGCTGCAATAGTTGAGTTCTAGATCCCGGTTTTCGATGTTTGTTTAACATTTTGGGGCTGAAAATGCATATTAAAATGATTTATTACTGTTACATGTATAACCGTATATATATATGCTTGTGCTCTCATGTTTGATGGTTTTTTATGGGATATTATTGCTTAGAATGATAGGACTAAGCTTAGAACAGGTTCATATGCTGATTGGGTTTGAATATTATTCTGAAAATTGAACAACAGTTGGCCATGCGCCCAAACAGGGCCCATGCGCCTAGAAATTTGACTTAGAAAAGCCTAAGTGCTGACCATGCACCCCAATAGTTTCCATGTGCCTAGAATTTTTTCCAAATAGCCTAAGTACTAGTCATGCACCTAAACAGTACCCCATGCGCCCAGAATTGGTTCTCAGGCACCTAAGTGAAGTTCATGCGCCCGAATAGTCTCATGCGCCAAAGTTTCTTATGCGCCTAAGTGTTGGTGCTCCCGCATAGTGCTGATACGCTTACATAGTGCTCATATGCCCAGAACACTTAGAAAATTTCTGAAATTTTGGAAAATCAGAATTTTAGGGTTTGACCCTAGATTGACTTGGTATTTATATTTGTTTATTTTATGGCCTGTTCTTGTGTTTCATATTATGTATTATTATTATATGACTTTACATGGTGTGTTTATGCTCGTAACGTAAAGTATTATCATAACGAAAGTGAAAGATTAATGATAATGAAAAGTGGAACATAATGAATGAACGAAAGTCTTGTAAGCAAAATAAAAGGAGGTTCACAGCCATGGGTTGTCAGCTCAACTGTGTGCGGGTTAGCTACCCCATAAGGATGCACGCAGGGTCAATCTTTGAGATTGACGGGACCTTTGTTGCTTGCCTCAGGTGACTGGGTCCGCTTCGTGCACAATGTTCGGGGTCTATTTATAGACCTCAGGCCCAGCACCAGCTTCATGCATAATATCGGGGTATTGCACATTGGTCCGGTAGAAAGTGAAAGATAATAATGAAAGAAAGAAAGGAAAGATAATGATGATAATTATGAATAATATCTGAATGTAAGTATGATGTGTTCTCGCATACAAAAGTAATGTATTTTATTCAAAAAGGGATATTTTCATATACAATTCATACAAAGTATTTTTTTTATACTTTTAAAACTAGGACTCACTCAGCAACGCTGACTTTTATGCATTTTCAGTTGGCAGGTAAATATTGCTGAGGATGGCACTCGGGGAAAGCTACTCACCGCGGCAAGACTAGCATCCGTTCATCCTTTATTATTTTTTTATATTGTAATGCAAATAATTGATTATTTTGTAACCCTAACTTACAATGATGTATTATTTTGCAACATTAATTATATGCATGAATGGTTTTTGTTAACTTAATTTCGCTGCAATATTTTATGAAATGTGTATTGGTTAATATAATAATGCTATGATTGTTCAACTGTGAGGTCTCCGGGAACGGGGCCTTGCAAGTTGGTATCAGAGCCAAAGTTTAAGAGAAATGGGTAAATATTTTCAAAAACCTAAACTTAAACTGAGAATGGGACCGAATGGAGGGATGCCAACCCGAGTAGGTACGTGCCATCAGGTAATTCTTTTCTTAATGTTAACCGGTATTATGTGCGTGTGCTATCTGATTTTATATGCCCTTGGTAGATTTAAGTACTGATGTAGTCAGGATAGAAAATGCTCAAGGGATGAAGAGGAAAGTAAGTGGCTAATCACAATTGGCCACTGTAATTAGGGACTTACTATACTTAACATAAACTGAGCTATTACCTTGAATGACCGTGTTAGTGTTTGAATCTTATAGTGTTAGAGGATGGCTGGTGGTAGATCATCGAAGGCTTCTAGAGGAGGAGTACGAGGTAGTCATGGTGCCGGGCCACGTGCCACAAGGAACAAGACAAGGACTATAGAGAAGGCTCTTGCTGAGCCAGGCCTTCATTATCCAGAGGGTGTGGATGAAAGTGCTAACTTAAAAGCCTCAGTAAAGGAAGCAGTTGTGGAGGAAGTGCATCAAGTCATGCAGACGATCTTACCTTTTGTAGTGACGGAAGTCATCCGTGCTGTGAGAGAGGATGAGAAGAAGGAGGAGGAGAGAAGGAAGACGACTGGGAGAAGGGAGAATGAGGGAGATCCTATGAAGAGGAAGAACTGAACGCTGGGATGGCGGCCTCCAGTGATGAAGAGGAGGTGGAAGTGCGGGAAACTGCGAAGGGATGTAGTTTTGGGGCATTCCAACGACGCAAACCCCCAACTTTCGATGGCAACGGTAATGTTGCCGCTGCTCACCACTGGGTAAGAGAGATGGAGGCTGTCCTAGAGTTCAGCTAGTGCAGGGAGGACCAGAAGGTGAAGTTCGCCACTCACTCATTCGTTGACTCGGCTCTGTGTTGGTGGGACAATATTGTCCAAGTCGAGGGCGGCAGAGCCATCGGAAGGATGAGGTGGGGAGAGTTGAAGAAACTAGTGATTGAGGAATTATGTCCTCACCGAGAGCTCGACAAGATAGAAAGAGAGTTCCTACAGCTTGAGGCGGGAGCCATGACCCACCAGCAATACACCACCAAGTTCAATGAAATGGCGAGGTTGGTGCCGGATCAGGTGACACGGTGTCGAGAAAGATAAAGAGGTATATTCAAGGATTGCCAGTGGATATCCGTAGGCACCTGATTGTTACCCGGCCGAGTACTTTTAGATCAGCAGTGGATCTGGCAGGAAGACTCTATGATGAGAGGGTGGTGGTTGTGGTTGAGGTGAGCAAGACGGGTGGTGGTGACAAGAACTAGAAAGGGAAACGGTTTGGGCGTGGTGGTTATACTCCAAACAATAAGAGGATGAGGATGGATGACTGAAAAGAGGGGTCATCAAGCTCGGGGATGAAAAAGTATGATAAACGTGGGAAGGAGCATACTGGTGAGTGCAAGTGGGAATCGAATGTATGCTTCAAGTGTGGGAAGCCTGGTCACATTGCGAAGGATTGTAGGGTGTTGAGGTGCTGTAACTGTGGTGAGGATGGGCATGTGAGCAGGGATTGCAAGAAGCCAAGGGCCGAGAGCTCGGGAGCGAAGAAGAGGATGGAGAATGAAGGACAGAGGGTGAGCGCTAGAGCATTCACGATGACCCGGGAGGAGGCCAGAGTGGACCCCGATGTCGTGTCAGGTATGTTTCTAGTAAACCAAACTTGTGCCTCTGTATTATTTGATTTTGGTGCTAGTAGGAGTTTTATTTCTGTTGCTTTCTGTGCTAAGTTTCCTGTTAGTAGTAGAAGTATTGATGAGTCCTTCGAAGTAAAAACTGCTATTGGTAGATCTACCAGAATTTCTGATATGATAGAAGATTGTGACATAGAACTAGAAGGCCATAGGTTCTCTGCTAAATTATTTGTGATGCCCCTAGGCGGATTTGATGTAGTTCTAGGGATGGATTGGTTAGCAGCCTATAAGGCAAATATTATATGTCGCAAGAAAATGATTAGATTAATTGCACCCGATGGAAGTTCATGACGGTTAACGATGATCGAGTGACAATGGTTCCTAAGGTGATTTCGATGGTGGTGGCAGAGAAGTGCATGAAACGCGGATGTAGTGCCTACCTGGCTTATGTGAAGGATGTGGATGCGTCAGTACCACAATTTTCCGATGTACCAGTTGTGTGTGACTTTCCGGACGTGTTCCCAGAAGACTTACCAGGTGTGCCACCGGATCGCGAGATTGAGTTTCAAATTGATCTGATACCCGGTGCTCAACCCATTGCCAAACACCTTATCGATTAGCTTCGACCGAGATAAAGGAACTAATGGTTCAACTGCAGGAGTTGATGGATAAAGGATTCATTCAACCGAGCATCTCTCCCTGGGGTGCTCCGATCTTCTTTGTCAAGAAGAAGGACAGTAGTATGAGGATGTGTATAGACTACCGAGAGTTGGACAACTTAACGGTGAAGAACCGATATCCCTTACTAAGAATAGATGACTTGTTTGACCAGCTCCAAGGTGCCAGTTGGTTCTCAAGGATAGATCTACGATCTAGCTACCATCAATTGAAGGTGAAGGAGCAAAATATTCCTAAGACAGCTTTTCGCACGCGTTATGGACACTACGAGTTTCTCGTTATGTCTTTCGGTCTAACTAACACGCCAGCTGCTTTTATGGATTTGATGAACCGAGTGTGTTGGCCAATGTGGCCACAAACGCGAAGTATTGGAGACGCTTAGGAGAGATAAGCTGTACGCCAAATTCTCTAAGTGCGCTTTTTGGTTGCGCGAAGTTCAATTTTTGGGTCATGTGGTGAATTCTGAAGGAATTATGATGGACCCAGCGAAGGTTGAGGCGGTGATGCAATGGAAGTCTCCAAAGAAGCCATCCGAGATTTGAATTTTCTTGGGATTGGCGGGCTACTACAAGAGATTCATTCAAGACTTTTCCAAGATAGCCTCACCTTTGACTAAATTGACTCGCAAGGACGTGAAGTTTGTGTGGGGTCGGGAACAGGAGGATGCTTTTGAGGAGTTAAAGGCAAGATTAACTCAAGCTCCTGTTTTGACATTACCCAAAGGGAGTGAAGACTTAGTGGTGTATTCGGATGCTTCTTACTCGGGACTGGGTTGCGTGTTGATGCAACGTGGAAGGGTAATAGCCTACGCATCCCGACAGTTGAAAACTCACAAGGTCAATTATCCCACCCATGATTTGGAGCTAGCGGCTGTGGTTTTCGCACTAAAGATTTGGAGGCACTACATGTACGGGGAAAAGTGCACAATCTTCACGGACCATAAAAGCTTAAAGTATTTCTTCGAGCAAAAGGATCTCAACATGAGGCAGAGAAGGTGGTTAGAGTTGATCAAGGATTATGATTGTGAGATCCACTACCATCCGGGTAAGGCCAATGTAGTGGCTGATGCCCTCAGCCGAAAGAAGAGACCTGAGCCAATCCGGGTGAAAGCTTATCAGTTGGTGATGACCTCTGACGTGATGACGCAAGTCAAGGAATTACAAAATGAGGCATTGAAAGAAGATCGCCTTAACTTTGAAAGGATGAGAGGTCTGGTCACGGAGTTGGGAGAAAATACCCATAGAGTTCGAACCCGCTTCGGGTTGATGTGGATCACTCGTTACGGAGACCTGCGGGGGCGGATCATGGATGAAGCTCATAAGACTCGATACTCCATTCATCCCGGCGCTACCAAGATGTATCAAGATATGAAGAAAGATTACTGGTGGCCGGGTATGAAGCGCAATATAGTGGAGTATGTGAGTAAATGCCTTGCTTGCAAGTGAAGGCAGAGCACCAGAAGCCATACGGGAAGATCCAACTGTTGGATATACCCGAGTGGAAGTGGGAGCCATCACCATGGACTTATAATGAAGTTACCCCGCACGGCAAGGGGGTATGACGCCATATGGGTGATAGTTGATCGTCTGACAAAGAGTGCTCACTTCCTACCGATCCGCGAGACGTATTCATCCGAGAAACTAGCGGATCTATTCATTAAAGAGACTGTAGCTCGTCATGGTGTGTCGGTGTCTATCGTATCGGACCGTGACACCCGGTTCACATCGAAGTTTTGGAAAAGATTTCATGATTCGATGGGGACGAGGCTACACATTAGTACGGCTTACCATCCTCGGACAGATGGTCAGTCTGAGAGGACGATTCAGAAGCTCGAGAATATGCCCCGAGCATGCGTGATCGAATTTGGAGGAAGTTCGGATGATCACCTACTGTTAGCGGAATTCTCATACAATAACAGTTATCATGCCAGCATTGGCATGCCACCATATGAGATGCTATACGGTAGAAGGTGTAGGACGCCCGTGTGTTGGGTGATATCGGTCAAAAGGAGTTGGGAAGTATTGAGCTGATCGAGGCTACAACAGAGAAGTTTGAGAAGATCAAAGCCTTCATGAAGGCGACGAGAGATAGACAAAAGTCATATGCCAACAAAAGGCGTAGACCGATTGAATTCAATGTGGGCGATAGAGTCATGTTGAAGGTCTTACCTTGGAAAGGGATCATCCAGTTTAGGAAACGGGGTAAGCTCAGTCCGAGGTACATAGGACCTTTCCGAGTTATTGCACGAGTAGGAGAGGTGGCCTATAGATTGGAGTTACCCTATGAGTTAAGTGGAATTCATCCAACATTCCATATATCTCATCTGAGAAAGTGCCTAGCTGATGAAGATATGATTGTACCACTGGAGGACATCGAAGTAGATGAGCGACTCAATTATGTAGAGCAACCAGTGGCCATCATAGACAGGGAGGAGAAGAGACTACGAAATAAGGTGGTTCCGCTTGTACGTGCGCAGTGGAAACACCGGAAGGGTTCTGAGTCTACGTGGGAGACTGAGGAAGAAATGAGACAGCATTACCCACAGTTGTTTGAAGAGTGACAGGTTTCGGGGACGAAACCTCTTTAAGGGGGGTAGACTTGTAACACCCAAAATCCTTGTCAAAACAAAAGAAAAGAAAAAGCATCTTAAAGAAAACGAAAAGGGGCAAAAGTGGAGGGGGCTTTGTGTAAAGAGTACAAAACTCAAATATTTTAATATATTTGAGAGTATGGTCGCCCATATATCTTTTCCCCACTTCTGTGTTCGACTGAAAAGAGAAGAAAGAAAAAGAAAAAGCTGCTCTCTCGGATATTCAAGGAAGAAAGACTGAAAATTCGCACTTCGATGAGTGTTCTTTGTATTATTGGTTCGTTTTGTTGGGTTTTCAACCATAAAACTGATTTTTATGTGCGTTTTGTGTTTGGTTGTTTGTTTTGGCTTACTTTAGGTGTTTGAACTCTCGTGCACACAAGTTGGGAGGAGTTTTACTTGTTGGCTGCAATTGGTGAGTTCTAGACCCCGGTTTTCTATGTGTTTTTAACATTTTGGGGCTGAAAATGCATGTTAAAATGATTTATTATTGTTACATGTATAACCGTATATATATATGCTTGTGCTCTCATGTTTTATGGTTGTTTATGGGATATTATTGCATAGAATGATAGGACTAAGCTTAGAACAGGTTCATATGCTAATTGGGTTTGAATATTATTCTGAAAAATGAACAACAGTTGGCCATGCGCCCAAACAGGGCCCATGCGCCTAGAAATTTGACTTAGAAAAGCCTAAGTGCTGACCATGCGCCCCAATAGTTCTCATGCGCCTGGAATTTTTGCCAAATAGCCTAAGTGCTAGTCATGCGCCTGAACAGTACCCCATACGCCCAGAATTGGTTCTCAGGCGCCTAAGTGAAGTTCATGTGCCCGAATAGTCTCATGCGCCTAAGTTTCTCATGCGCCTAAGTGTTGGTGCGCCCGCATAGTGCTGATGCGCCTACATAGTGCTCATTCGACGAGAACACTTAGAAAATTTTTGAAATTTTGGGAAATTAGAATTTAGGGTTTGACCCTGGTTTGACTTGGTATTTATATTTGTTTATTTTATGGCCTGTTCTTGTGTTCCATATTATGTATTATTATTATTATATAACTTTACATGGTGTGTTTATGCTCGTAACGTAAAGTATTATCATAACAAAAGTGAAAGATTAATGATAATGAAAAGTGGAACATAATGAATGAATGAAAGTCTTGCAAGTAAAATGAAAGGAGGTTCACAGCCACGGGTTGTCAGATCAACTGTGTGCGGGTTAGCTACCCCATGAAGATGCACGTAGGGTCAATCTTTGAGATTGACGGGAACTTTGTTGCTTGCCTCAGGTGACTGGGTCGGCTTCGTGCACAATGTTCGGGGTTTATTTATAGACCTTAGACCCAGCACCAACTTCGTGCACAATGTTGGGGTATTGCATATTGGTCTGGTAGAAAGTGAAAGATAATAATGAAAGAAAGAAAGGAAAGAAATGATGATAATTATGAATATTATCTGAATGTAAGTATGATGTGTGCTCGCATACGAAAGTAATGTATTTTATTCAAAAAGGGATATTTTCGTATACAATTCATACAAGGTATTTTTTTTATACTTGTAAAACTAGGACTCACTCAGCAACGCTGATTTTTATGCATTTTCAGTTGGCATGTAAATATTGCTGAGGATGGCACTCGGGGAAAGCTACTCGTCGGGGCAAGACTGGCATCCGTTCATGCTTTATTATTTGTTGTATTGTAATACAACTAATTGATTATTTTGTAACCCTAACTTACAACGATGTATTATTTTGCAACATTAATTATATGCATGAATGGTTTTTGTTAACATAATTCCGCTGCAATATTTTATGAAATGTGTATTGTTTAATATAATAATGCTATGATTGTCCAACTGTGAGGTCTCCGTGAACAGGGCCTTACATGACCTGTGTCATCACATCGGAGGTCATCACCAACTGGTAAGATTTCACCCGTATTGGCTCGGGTTTCTCCTTTCGGCTAAGGGCAACCGCCACTACGTTGGCCTTGCCCGGGTGGTAGTTGATCTCATAATCATAATCTTTGATCAACTCTAACCACCTCCTCTGCCTCATATTGAGATCCTTTTGCTCAAAGAAATACTTCAAGCTCTTGTGGTCAGTGAAGATAGTGTACTTCGTCCCGTACAAGTAGTGCCTCCAAATCTTCAATGCAAAGACCATAATCGCTAGCTCTAGGTCATGAGTAGGGTAATTAGCCTCATGGATTTTCAACTGTCGGGATGCATAGACTATAACCCTTCCCGTTGTATCAGCATGCAACCCAACCTGAATAAGAAGCATCTGAATAGACCACCAAGTCTTCATTCCCTTCGAGTGAGTCAAGACAGGAGCTTGAGTCACTCTTGTCTTTAACTCCTCAAAAGCGTTCTCCTATTCCAGACCCCATACAAACTTCACATCCTTGCGGGTCAGCTTGGTCAATGGTGAGGCTATCTTAGAAAAGTCTAGAATGAATCTCCTGTAATAGCCCGCTAAACCCAAGAAACTACGGATCTCAAATGGCGTCTTTGGAGTCTTCCATTGCATCACCGCCTCCACCTTTGCCGGGTCTAACATGATCCCTTCGGAATTTACCACATGACCCAAAAACTGAACCTCGCGCAACCAGAAAGCGCACTTGGAGAACTTAGCATACAGCTTCACTCTTCTAAGTGTCTCCACTACCTCACGAATGTGAGCGGCATGCTCTTCTTCGCTCTTCGAATAAATCAGGATATCATCGATAAACACAATCACTGATTTATCTAACATCGGCCAACACACCCGGTTCATCAAATCCATAAAGGCAGCTGGCGCGTTAGTTAGACCAAAAGACATAACGAGAAACTCGTAGTGTCCATAACACATGCGAAAAGCTGTTTTAGGGATATCTTGCTCCATCACCTTCAACTGATGGTAACCAGATCGGAGATCTATCCTCGAGAACCAACTGGCACCTTGGAGCTGATCAAATAAGTCATCAATCCTGGGTAGTGGGTACCGGTTCTTCACTGCCAACTTGTTTAACTCACGGTAGTCGATTCACATCCTCATACTACCGTCCTTCTTCGTTACAAACAAGACCGGAGCACCCCAGGGAGAGATACTTGGTCGAATGAACCCTGTGTCCAAAAACTCTTGCAACTGAACCATCAGTTCCTTCATCTCAGACGGAGCCAATCGATACGGTACCTTGGCAACCGGTTGAGCACCAGGTATCAAGTCGATCAGGAACTCGATCTCGCGGTCCGATGGCACATCTGGCAAATCTTCTGGTAACACGTCTGGAAAGTCACACACAACTGGTACGTCGGAAAATTGTGGTACTGACGCATCCACATCCTTCACGTAAGCCAGGTAGGCACTACATCCACATCCTTCACGTAAGCCAGGTAGGCACTACATCCACGTTTCATGCACTTATCTGCCACCACCATCGAAATCACCTTCGGAACCGTAGTAAATCGATCACCATAGATCGTCACCGAACTCCCATCAGGCATAGTTAATCGGATCATTTTCTTGCGACACACAATATTTGCCTCATAGGCTGCTAACCAATCCATCCCTAGAACCACATCCAATCCGCCTAGGGGCATCACGAATAATTTAGCAGAGAACCTATGGCCTTCTAACTCTATGTCATAATTTTCTATCAGATCAAAAATCCTGGTAGACTTACCAATGGCAGTTTCTATATCGAAGGGCTCATCAATCTTTCTACTCCTAATAGGCAACTTAGCACAGAAGGCAGCAGAAATAAAACTCTTACTAGCACCAGAATCAAATAGTACAGAGGCACAAGTTTGGTTTACTAGGAACGTACCTGACATGACATCGAGGTCCACCCTAGCCTCCTCCCGGGTCATCGTGAATGCTCTGGCTTTTGATCCCTGCCCATCCTTCTTGGTCCCCTTGTTTGCCCCAGAACTTTCGGCCCTCGGCTTCCTGCAATCTCTACTCATATGCCCAGCCTTGCGACAATTGTAGCACCTCGTCACTCCACAATCCCTTGCCATATGATCGGGCTTCCCATACTTGAAGCAGAGATTTCATCCCCACTTGCATTCCCTCGCATGCTCCTTCCCACACCTGTTACACATCCTTGACCCAGTTCCTGCCGTCACCACCCTCCTATCATCCATTCTTGCCTTTTTGCTTTTGGGGGTGAAACCACCACTGCCAAATCTTTTCCCCTTCTAATTTCTGTCACCATCACCTTTATTATTCACCTCCACTACCGCCACCTCTCTCTCATCATACAACTTCCCTGCTAGATCAACCACCAACCTAAAAGTACTCGACCGGGTGGCGATCATGTGCCTGCGGATGTCTGCCAGAACACTCTGAATATACCTCTTGATCTTCCTTGACACCGGCGTCACCTGATCCGGCACCAGCCTTGCCATCTCGTTGAACTTACTCGTGTATTGCTGGTGTGTCATAGTTCCCGCCTCCAGCTGTAGGAACTCTCTATCAATCTTGTCAAGCTCCCTATGAGGACATAATTCCTCAATCACCAACTTCTTCAGCTCACTCCACCTCATCCTCCCAATTGCCCTGCTACCCTCGGCCTAGACAATGTTGTCCCACCAGAATAAGGCTGAGTCCACGAATGAGTGGCTAGCAAACTTCACCTCCTGATCCTCTTGGTACTCACTGATATCTAGCACCGCCTCCATCTCCCTCACCCATCGGTGAGCAGCAGCAGCATTACCATTCCCATCAAAAGTTAGGGGCTTGCATCTCTGGAATGCCCCATAACTACACACCTTGGCGGTTTCCTGCACCGCTTCCTCTTCCTCTTCGTCACTGGAGACAACCATCTTAGTTTCTGATTCCTCCCCTTCACCTGAACCTCTCCCAATGGTCCTCCTCCTCTCCTCCTTCTCTTTCTTTTCATCCTCCCTCACAGCACGAATAACCTCGGTCACCACAGACGGCAGGATCGTCTACATGACCTGATGAACCTCCTCCACAACTGCCTCTTTCACAGAGGCTCTCAAATTAGCACTCTCATCACCGCCTTCCTGGTGATGAAGCTCGGGCTCTGCAAGAGCCGTCTCAGCAGCCTTAGCCTTGTTCCTGGTGACACGTGGCCTAGCACCACGACCACCCTACAACCTCCTCGAGAAGCCTTCGAAGATCTACCACCCGCCATCCTCTAAACACTATAAGATTCAAACACCAACATGGTCATTCAAGGTAATAGCTCGGATTATGTCAAGTATAGTAAGTCCCTAATTACAGGGGCCAGTTGTGATTAGCCACTTACTTTACTCTTCATCCCCCAAGCATTGCCTATCCTGACTACATCAGTATCCAAATCTACTAAGAGCACATAAATCAGATAGCACGCGCACATAATATCGGTTAACCTTAAGAAAAATAAATTACCAAATGGCACGTAGCTACTTGGGCTGACATCCCCCCATTCGGTCCAATTCTTAGTTCAAGTTTAGGTTTTGAAAATATTTACCCATTTCTCTTAAACTTTGGCTCTGATACCAACTTGTAAGGCCCCGTTCCCGGAAACCCCACAGTTGGTCAATCACAACCTCATTTATATCAAAACATATTACGATTTATTAAGTAAATAAAATATTGCAGTGGAATAATACATCAAAAACCATTTCATGCTTTAATAAATATATTTGCCAAGTAATACATCGTCATTTAAAAGATTACAAAATATCAGTTAGTTGTATTACAAAACAACATCATTATTATTGCATGAAATGGGTGTCAGTCTTGCCCGCCAAGTAGCTTCACCCTCGTGCCATCCTCAGCAACAAACTACCTGCCAACTGAAAATGCAGAAAAAGTCAGCGTTGCTGAGTGAGTTCTAGTTTTATATAATAAAATACTTTACCTTTAGTAAAGTTTTTTCCTTTACTTTCGTTAGTGATCACACAACATACATACATTTTGATAATATCATTATCATCTTTCAACATTCTTTTCATTCATTTCGTACTTTCATCATTATCTTTCACTTTCATCTAGACCAATGTCATATGCAATACCCCAAACATTATGCACAAAGCTGGTACTGGGCCGAAGTCTATAAATAGACCCCTAACATTGTGCACGAAGCTGACTCTAGTACCGGGGCAAGCTACAATGGTTTCGTTTCATACATATTGGTCATTCACAAAGATTGACCCCTGTGTGCATCCTCATGGGTTAGCTAAACCGCATACAGTTGAGCTAACAACCCCCAATGAGTTGTGAACCTTCTTTCAGTTGCTTGCAAGACTTTACATTCTTTCATTATGATCTACTTCATTAACGATGTCTTTCACTTTCATTATATAATACTTTACGTACAAGCATTAACACACCAAGTAAAGTCACGTAATAATATGTAATAAGGAACATCAATAACAGGCCATAACATGCATAACATGAACAAACATAACCCACCAAAACATTCCAAAGCTTAATCATTAATTTCCATTTTTCCCAAAATTTCAGAAAAATTCTAAGGCAACTTATGCGCATGAGCACTATGTGGGCGCCCGGGCACTATGTGGGTGCCCGGGCAGTTGGGTGCATGGGCAAACACTTAAGCGATGGGTACTATGCAGGCGCATGAGTACTATGCAGGCGCATGGGTACTTGGGTGCATGAGCAAACACTTATGTGTATGGGCAAAAACTTAGGCGTATGGGCAAAAACTTAGGCGCATGGATACTTGGGCGCATGGGAAACTTAGGCGCATGGGCAGTTGGGCGTATGGGCACTATGCTAGTTCTAACTTACACTAATTTCAGTTCCCGATTATCATCCTAACTTATCCTTAGCCCAAATCTAGCATACTAAGCACATAAAACAAGCATACAACCACATAATCGGTCAAACGTTCACAAACACACATACCCACATAAAACAGGGGTAATACATGGTTCAACATACTGAAAGTTGTAAAATGATAATTTATATGCATTTCAGCCCCAAAACAAGTTTAAAACAGAAAAATCGGGGATCTAGAACTCATCTACAGCAGCCTTCGAGTAAAACTCCTCCAAACTCGAGAGCACTTGAAGTTCAAACACTTGAACACACCAAAAACACCCAATCGAACACAGAGGAACACATAAGACTAGGTCCACAAGCTGAAAATTTAGCTGAAACCGAACAAAACACACAAAAACTTACCTTCTAGACGATCTTCTTCTTCTTCTCTCTAAAAACCGATGGAAGCTCTCTGTTCTTTCTTTTTCTGCGGCCATACCCACTTTTTAAACATAATTATATTAGAGTTTGCCTCTTGCACAACTTTAACCCTTCAACTTGGGTTATTTCACCTTTCTTTCTTTATAATTCTCTTTTCTTTTCTTTTGTTTTTTTAAAAGAATATCCAGGTGTTATAGAAGACCAGTCATCTCAGTTGAAAACTTCAAAGAGGGGGAAAAAGATTGCCAAAAAAAGTGTTTCAAAGAAGAAGAAAACCAAGGCATCCACCTCCACACCTCAGGATGAGTCAAAGCATCTTGAGGAAGTGCATGAAGAGGCTGCTCAACCAACTCTTATTCAAGTAGAGCCTCTTGCCATTGGAAGACCCATCTTGTCCTGGAGTTTTGCTGCCAATCCGGACAGATGGTATGTCATCAGAGATGAAGGAGGTCAAGATGTCTACTTCTGGCAAGACATGCTTGATTTTCCTCTACATGATCTCTATGACATGAGAAGATATTATAAAAGTCTGAAGGATCCTTATCAGATGATGAAGAGAGGCTTGGTCTTGATCCTAATGAGGACTATCAACATCTGAAGTACTTCTCTGTTTTGGTAGCATCAGCCTAGGGGGAGTTTGTAAGGTAATATCAGAAGATTATAAGGCTGATGCAACCAAAGAAGCCAAAACAACCAAAGGTCTTCCTGCATGCATGCATTGAACGTACAAAGGTAGAAGTGCTTTGGAAGTTTTACACACTACATCAGAAAATACTCTAAGTGTAAAATCTTTCGAAGCCAAAGTCTAAATCTTTCGAAGCCAAAGATGAAGTCTTCCAAAGCTTCAGAGACAACGTCTTTTGAAGCCATTTTGCTGTGAAGACTGATTTCTTCCGAAGATAGAGAAAGACATGCTTTCTCTAATCTACTTTACATAAAGCTGACACACTTTCCACTGCAACTCTAAAGACTCACCAACTTGTATGAGTTGGTGAAAAGTCCATGCTTTGTAGATTAAGGTCTTTGTCTGTAACTTTCTACTTTTGTACATGTAAACCTTTTTGTAATAGAAAATCATATAAGCTATGGCATGTCATAGTCACTAGTCAAAAGGCAATCTGCCTTTCGACTTTAGATTGATCTTGTTGTCTAGATTAGTCAATTCCAACTGTCCTTCTAAGTATTGACGGTTGTAGGATGTAGTAAAAAAAGTCTCAGGTTCTTGTAATTTAGATATGCTTTGTAACACTTGTAATAAAACTTGAGAGCAATATACAACACTCCTTGAAAACTATATTTCTATGTTATTGTTGCTTGTTCTGTCTTATTACTTACTTGTGTTCATAGTATCCTCATAATCAAACCTGGTTCCCTATTTGAACTGTTTAGTGTTCCAAGTCTCTTCTCATTGTGAAACTGATTGTGTTAGGAACCCTTACCTGGTCCTGCAATGGCTAATGAACTAGATATGGTTATTAGAAATCATTTCACCTTAACTTTCTAAACATTTGCAGGTTCCCTTTATTAGTCTGAGAAATCCACAGTAATTGCTATGGTTTTCTACAATTAATGGTATGTTAAAAAGAAACTTGATCGAGTTTGTTTCTAATAGTAAGTTATGTTTTCAGAAATCGTATGTTGAAAGGTTGCACAAGTCTTACCTACATCACTAGTGGCTTGAGGGTTAGCGTTGTAAGTTACTAAATATGGCTTCTCTTGTCACTACGGAGCCGGTTTACAAGAAATCCCAGCTAGCTCACAATTATAAACATTAACATAACTACTTTAACTTATATCTTAAATCATACCATGTCGTTTATCACAATTACTGTTGGACTCAACAAGTGCATTGAAGGATAATGCTTGCCCTAATCAAACATAATGTGCTCTAACAATCAGCATCATTAACATTCATAACATACACTAATTGTTGTTTAAATTTCTTTTTCAGGTTTGTAGATAAAAGAAATTTTAACAGGTGTCGGCAGCGGATGAAGTCTGAAGAAGTCCAAGTGATCACAGCAGATGAAGAACTTCATAACTGATGACCAAGTACTCACAGTGGATGAATAAGTTCCCACAGCTGATGAACAAGTCCATAGCGGATGCACATCCACAGCGAATGCACTTCCACAGAGGACAACAAGAAGACAAACATTCGTCAAGTGTTCACTGTAGATGACTATCATACAAAGCGAACAACTTATTCATCATCCACAGCGGATGTTTATACATCCACAGCAGACATGTTATCATCCACAGTGGACGACTTAGACATAGGATATTATGTAATTTTCATTTACATAAGGTGCAGGACCGGGTAAGGGTACTTAACACTTAGTTTCACACTGAGAATAGATCTTAGATCACTTAACAATTCAAATAGGGAACTGGTAACTAAAAAATGATGATACTAAGAACACAAGTAAATTAAAGAGACAGAACTAAGAATAATCACAAGAACACAAGATTGGTTTTCAAGGATGTTGTATATTGATCTCAAGTTCTTTTACAAGTGTTACAAAGCATAAAGAAATTTCAAGGACCTGAGACACTTTTATACTACAACCTACAATCGTCACTTACATGTAAAGACAGTTAAGATTTAACTAATCTAAACAACAAGATCAATCTACAGTCAAAAGGCAGATTGCCTTTTGACTAGTGACTATGACATGCCATAGCTCACTGACTTTTCCTAATACAAAAAGTCTACAGGAACAAGTAAGGTAAGTTACAAACAAAGACCATTCCTACTTTTTGATAAAGCATGGAAGTTTCACCAACTTGTGTAATATAGGTGAACCACCAGAGCACGCAGCAGAAAGTGTTTCAGCTTTATCAAAAGTTGATTCAGAGAAAGCATATTTTCTCTATCCTCTGAAGAAATCAGTCTTCACAGCTTCGGAAGTCTTTGTCATTGAAGCTTCGGAAGATTTCATCTTTGGCTTTGGAAGATGCTGGTCTTTGGCTTCGGAAGATTTCACACTTAGAATATTTTTTTGTTTGAGTGTGAAACTTCCGAATTAACTCCTTCTGAACTGTTAGCTTCGGAAGATCTTACACTTAGACACATTTGAGAGTGTAAGACTTCCAAAGCTAGTTCATCTTTGTTCCTTAGTGCATTCATGGAAGACTTGGTTGTTCTGGCTTGTTGGTTGCATCAGCCTCATAATCTTCAGATGATCTTACAAACTCCCCCTAGGCTGATGCTACCAAAACAGAGAAGTTCTTCAGATTTTGATAGTCCACATTAGGATCCTTAGCATACCTTTCTTCATCATTGGGTCTGGATCCTTCAAACTAACATAGAACCTGTTGGGTCTGGAAAAGGATAGTCTATATTATCAACACAGTCAAAGTCAACAAAGGTCAACGTCACTGTCAAAGTCATCGAAAAAGACAAACAGGGGCTTAATATGTCATTAGTGCATATTATCACTATATATAGATTAGTGACAATTAGGTTTAAAAGCTAGAATGAGCCATTGATTGAGGGTCTTTTCACATTTTAATATCTTTAGCAATCAATTCAGATCAAACAAGGGTTTATTGAGTGTTCTTAAGGTGTTCATCATTGTTCATCAATATTTTATTGTGTTTGATCTATATTTTACACAAATATCATTGATATTTGTGTTTTCAGTGGGATTTGTTTGTGTTTATTAATCAATTGCACTGTTATATCGATCGAGAGGACCAACAATTTGGTATCAGAGCCATTGTGCTCTTGATTATTTGAGTTGTTGTTTGGTTTCAAGTTCTAAGTCACTGTTCCATTCATTTTCGATCTGATCTGAGTGTTTTGGATATGGAAATTGACTGAGGATTGCTCGTTTTGGTGTGGGAAGCTATAAGAATCATCAGATCTCAAATTCATTGAGATTTGGATGAATTTCAGTTGATTTCGTGTTGAAAAAGTTTTTCAGACTCATCGGGCGAATTTACAGATCGTCCAGCGAAACTAGAGCATCATTCAGCGAAACTACACAGTTTCGCCGGGCGACACTACACAGTTTCGCCGGGCGAAACTAGGGTTTATTCAGCGAAATTACATAGTTCTTGGTTTTTGGATCTGGTTTCTTAATCTCAGCGAAAGTACATGCTCTGAACGAAAGTTCATCTAGTTTCGAGCGAAACTATCCAGCGAAACTAGCATCATTTTGCCATTGCTGGGTGAAATTGCTATCGAAATTATAGACGAATCTACGAGCGAAACTACCAGTGAAATTGCGAGTGAAATTAGTGAAAATTCAGCGGATTTAGTGAAATTTCAGCGAAATTAGCCTCTGATCATTAAAAAAAAACAAGCTTGACCCCAGTTGCTTAGAAATCATTTAGTTGACATTAAAAGTATTTTTCCCGGGGGAGAATTAATCAACAATTTTTGGGAAAAATATTTTTCGGGCGTGAAAGTGAATTTAATATTTTAAATGAAAATGTCATTTTCTAACGATCTTGAATCAGACAATGCCATATTGGCATAAAGTCGGATTGATTCTTTTGCAGCTATGAAAGATGAAAAGATATCTGTTTTGGTTGATCGATTTGTGATGGTGGCAAGCAACCTTAAGAAGTATGATAACCAGTTGAGAAACCATGAACAAGTCACAAAACTTTTGGACTCTTTTCCTCCACAATGGAATCCACAAGTTAGATTGTTAAAGCAGGAAAGAAATTTTACCGACTACAAACTCATGGAAGTTATCAACAAGTTGAAGTCATTTGATTTGGATATGAAAAGAACAGAGTACAGTCAATTCATGTATGGTGGTGTATCTTCAGTGTTGAGATCAAAGAAACTAAAGAAGAAGTCAACCATGTATTGATGGCTGAGGTGGTAAACAGTGATGAGCATTCAATTAAGGATTTTGATCCTTTCAAAGAACTCAGGCGTGATACTCAAGGTGAGAGTTTTGGTGATGTTGGTGATTGTACAAGTCGGAGTAAAGTTCAGGATGAAGGAAAGCAAGAGGAAGGTGAAGCTGAAGAAGCTAAGAAGAGAGCTACTGAGGTGGAAGAATACAAAAAGAACACTCCCGTATGTCAATGTGAAAAAGCCCTGGCTGTTGAAAAGATAGTAATGGGGCTTCCTTATGAGGTTGTTCAAGACATGTGTTCTCCTCCCTGCAAAATTCGTTTATTTGGAGTTTATAAGGCAAACAGATTGTTATTGGATAATGAAAAGGAATTGAAACAAATTAATAAGGAACTTAAAACAAATGAGGCTAAATATTTTGATAAGTTAAATGAAGCATTAAAAGAAAATGAGCATTTAAAAAGAAATCTTTTGGAAAGAAACGTTGAAATAAATGCTTTAACTAAACGTGTAGCACTTGCTGAATTTGAAACAAGCAAATTAAAAACCAAACTTGAAAAATGGAAAATTTATGGGATGAAACTTGAGGAGCTTGGCATGAATCAAAGGGGGGCTAGAATTAAGACTGGTTTGGGAAGCAAAGAAACCACTCATGTTTATCCTCCACCTAGCGCTTATTGTTATTCTCCTATGCCTCAACCTCATCCATCTAATGATTTAATTGAAGCTGCAGATACTAATAGTTTACATGCAGGTTTAAGCAGCATTAATCACAAAGAGGCTCGAGATGAATATGATTTTCCTGCAGGTTTGGGACTCATCAAGCAAGGATCTGATCTGCAAAATGATAATTCCACCTCTGATGCTTCAAAACCAGTATCAGTTGTTTCCAGTAACTTTTTTAACAAATTCAAGACAGGCAACATCCCTTCATTTGTTCCTGTCAAGTTTGTCAAAGAAGGAACAACTGTGGAATCATCAAGCAATTAGAACTCAACAACAGAAACCGACATAACAAGAGTCATCAATCAAGATCCATTGGAAGCTGACTTGTGTATACAGGACTAGACAATTTCTGATGATGAACTAGAGATCATCAAGTCACCTGAAGTTATCAAGTGTCAAAAGCTTCCAACAGTTGAATCAAGACCTATACGGATCTCATCTCCAACTGCTAAGCAAATCAGCAGCTCTTCTAAAGCTCAGCAGAAGCACTCACCATCTTCATCTGCTATCCATCAAGCTCGTCACAAATCTGCCATTACCAGTCATACAAAACTGTACTCAGAAGTATGTTCAGATCTCAGCTCCCAGAACATCACAAATCAAATCACAGCCCAGTTCAAAATCCACATTGACAATGCCTCAAAAGGTTCAATTTCCATATATCCAAAAGAAGAAGCATCAAGGTTGTCAACAAGCTGCATCAACCACAAAGCAGGCTCCACCATCTCCTATTATCCATGGGACTACAAAGAACCAAAAGCCTTTCAAGGCTTGCTTTAGATGTGGAAAGGAAGGTCATGTGCTAAAGAAGTGCCCTCAGGTTCAAAGGTAAGCTTCGGGAGGTAAAGATAACACAGGTTGCTTCTCGGGTTCAAAAGGTAAAAAGCACATATCTTTGAATGGTTGGATGAAGAACAATCTATCCAAACCTTCTCATGTGAAGCCGGTTTCACATGATTCAAAGATGAAAAAGACCAATGTTTCAAAATTAAAATCTCTTCCTTTGGGTCTTAAACAGAAAATGATTTCCAATTTCAATTCTTTCAAATCAAAAGTAATTGAACAGAAGCAAATTTGGAAAGTAAAACAAAACGAAAAGGATAAAGAAATAAATGATTTTTCAAAAGGGTGTGTGCTTAAACAGGTTACATACACTGATGAAAAAGGAACTCCCAGGACCACGATGGCTTGGGTCCCCCTCTCTAACTAATCTGTTTATGAGTGCAGGAACAATTCAGGAGGCCTATCAGTAATCCGGTTTACTGACTGGGATTGTTCCTAATTCAAATTTGGGGCTGAACAAACATTTTATGGTATCTCATTCACATTTTGGATTCTTATCTACCATTCACAATCACTACATTTTTCTTGTTACTTCATTTCTCATGTTTTTGTTAGTATAATTTGGAAGACTTTTTTTTAGTAAAATTCTTTTTTTCAATTCAGTTTATTATATACTTAAAAAAAGGGAAATTTCTTTTTTTTTTGTTTCATGGCAGTTAAAAAGAAAGTTCGGGGGAGAATAAAAAATTAATTTCATGGGGACTAAGAACTTGATTTGGGATGACTGAGAAATGATAGTATGTCTTCTTGGTATGCTTATTTGCATGACTTGTACTTTGTGAGAAATGATAGTAACTGATGTAGATGTTTGTATCACTTAATATTCTAAAATCTGAAAAAGACAGTTTCATTATATGATATGCTTGGTAGGCTCAGCCTAAAAACGAAGTAAACAGTGATTCTGTAGCCTAACTAAAGCTTTAGAACTCGGTGATAAGGATCATTTCCATGACATCTCGGCCTGCACAAAGTTACATGTCCTATCAAAAATGGGTTGAGAGTTTAAAATCTCTGCTTTGACATTTTCAAAATCTCCCATCCCCAAGTCCTGAATGTAGCTTCTCGTTAGCTCTTCTGATGTAGATTTCGTGCTTATCTCCTCTGCTATGCGGAAGCATTGACCTGGAGTGATGATCTTCTCTGTTATACGTGAGTATAGACCTGAAGCTCTCATCAGCATGCTTAGATGATCATCTCTTCTGTTATACGTAAGTATAGACCTGGAGCTCTCATCATCTGTTCCCTAAAATAAAAGCACAGTGATTCTTAAACTAAGATCATTGTTGTACCTCAAATGAAAGTCAAGCAGAGTTAATCATATTACTCAATAAGCCCTGATGATGGGATAAGTTCTTTGCCGGATGTCTATGGGAACCAAATCACCTGAGCTTCTCTAATTAAATCTAAAACATGATAAAATCAGTTGCAGATCACTTGCTGAAAAGGATAAGGCATGGGTTTAAATTGGACAAATGTACCAACAATCATTTTTGAACTATTTTTGGCATTCAAAAACTTAAAATTGTGACAAGACTCTGTATCAGTGTGATCTCACTAACTTGTCGATGTTCAAATACATCTTTGTGCTTTTGTATATCTTGAGGATGTGATCTCATGATCAAATTGGTTCTTGGTGTAATATGATAAAACAAAATAAAATAAAATATTCATTTCAAATCATTTTTTCAAGTCATCCATATTATGCTATTAAAATGTTATCATTTTCACATGCATTTCACGGGAAATTGCACACACAGATAAACACGGGTTTATTTGTTAACTGAAATGATCTGACAGGAAATTGCAAGATTGTGGTTGTGATTGTGTTACAGATTTTTGCTTCAAATGATGGCCGATCATCAGCTGAGCAAAGTACCATACCAGAGAACCTGTTCCTCAAGTTTGCAGAAGATACCGAGCTAGGATTCCTCCTCCTACATCTTCTGAAGCACTCAAGAATAGAGTGTTGGAAAAGTTGTTCCTGATCATTCACATAGAATGCACACGAAGAGGGGGAGCATACAAAAAAAGGGGAGCCTAAAAGGTGAAAAATCTTCAATACCAGATCATCAATCTAGGGGGAGCTTGAAGATCATTATATGGTTGACTTATCGGAGCTGAAGATGAAACAAGGTGTTGATAATGATAGACTAAGGGGGAGTATTGTTGGGTCTAAAAAAGGATAGTCTATATTATCAACACAGTCAAAGTCAACAAAGGTCAACGTCACTGTCAAAGTCATCGGAAAAGACAAACAGACGCATTCGAGACGAAGAACAAAGACGAGACGTTGAAGATATATTTGACTAGGAGTTTATTTTTAATAAATATATTTTGTGTCAACAAAATATATTTATTTATGTTTAAAACATTTTTATGTTTTATATGTAATTTCTCTAATTGTCTAATTCTAGGGGCTTAATATATCAATAGTGCATATTATCACTATATATAGATTAGTGACAATTAGGTTTAGAAGCTGGAATGAGCCATTGATTGAGGGTCTTTTCATATTTGTAATATCTTTAGCAATCAATTCAGATCAAACAAGGGTTTATTGAGTGTTCTTAAGGTGTTCATCATTGTTCATCAATATTTTATTGTGTTTGATCTATATTTTACACAAATATCATTGATATTTGTGTTTTTAGTGGGATTTGTTTGTGTTTATTAATCAATTGCACTGTTATATCGATCGAGAGGACCAACAGAACCTTCTCATGTCAAAGAGATCATGTAGAGGAAGATTGAGCATGTCTTCTGAGGAATAGACATGCATGCCTTCCTGATCTCTTATGACATATCATCTGTCTTGATCTTCATCATAAGACCATGACATAGTTTGTCTTCCAACAGCAAGAGGCTCTACTATGATTGTAGTTTGTTGAGAGACCTCTTCATGCACTCCCTCAAGATGCTCTGACTCATCCTGAGGTTAGGAGATGGATGCCTTTCTTCTCTTCTTCTTTGAGGATGATCTTCTGGCCATCCTTTTTCTTCTCTCTGATGATTTTAACTGAGGGGAATGGTCTTGAGTACCAGGTTGTTCAGTTGAGTCCCCCTCAGTTGGGATCTCATCTCTCACAGGTTCAGAAAGAGAGAGAGGAGGACCCTGCTGTGGATCAGAATATGAAGTTGGCTGAGATGCAGCTCCAGGTTCAGGTTGTGTTGTCTCAATGGGTTCAACCTTCACCTCAACTTCAGCTTGAGCTGGACTTGGTGGAGAATGCAAGTCCACCAGCTCTCCCTTCTTTATCTTCTGCTTGATTACCCTGATATGTTCATCCCTTGTGGATAGAGACATAGGGCCAAGCCTTCTTTCGGAGAATCCATACAGCTTCAAGAAGCTCATCATCCTTTGTCTGTCAGCAGACTTCTTTTGGCTTTTGTGGATGATGGCCCTTGACTTTGCAGCTTCTTCCCTTAATCTTTTCTTTTCAGCTTATTTTCTCTTTTAGCTTTTTCTTCCATCTGCTTATTGTATTCAAATAATATGTACTCAGATGGTAAGGGAAGAAGTGCATCTGCCTGATAAAGACCTGTGGCACTCAGGTAGCTGATCATCTTTAGTCTTTCTTCCTCAATTGCTACCTGAGGTTGTTTAGTGGCCACAGTCTCAGGCTCAGGACTTTCTTGAACTGGGGAGAGGACAGGAATGTTCTTGTAGAGTCTTTTCAGCCTTATTTCTTCCTTGTACTTGAGGAGCAATGCTGCATCCTCTGCTTCCTTTCTCACCTTTGACAACTCTGTGTCAGCCATTTCATTCAATTCATCTAAGGGGAGAGAGATGAGTTCATCAACATTATAGTTTCTGGTTCCCAAGTAGTTTAGCCTGGCTGCCTTTAACTCATCTTCCTGAGTGTTTAACCTGGGGGCAGCCCTGATTGCAGCTTCCATAAACCCTAGGGAACCACTTGAACTCTCTCCCCTCATCTTCCTCTTCCTCTCTCTCTTCTCATCCTCAATCTCCTTAGGAGTCAGTTTCCTTTTGCCTTTGTCAACCACAGGCTTTGGTGACTCAGGCTGGAGAGAGCTTTGGCCTTCATTGCTTGGTTCAGTTGTCAAGCTCTAGCCAGAGAGAGGTTGTGAAACACCATCACCAGCTGGTGTTTCACTGAGGATAATGGGTGTAGAGGGAGATCTTGTCTCAAGGTTCACAGGCTCAACATCTGGGCCTTCAGTCAAGGTTTTCCCTTTGAAGCTAATCTCTGGGTCTACCTCAACATCCAGTTGACCAAAGATCTCACCTGCTAGCCTCTGTCTATATAATTTTGATCTCAATTTAAACTCCTCTAGCACCCTGTCTTGGATTCTTTCTGCCAATCTTGCTGCTTGTCTGTTATTGCTTGGGTTGACAAGTGGCAGATCTACTAAGTTGATGCTCTCATAGAAACTCAGGTGTGAAATGTTAAGAACTTCTAGTTGACCCTAAGCTCTAGAGATCACAAGAGCTCTCCTATTACTGTCATACCCCCAACCCCAGATTGGGTTCTTAGAAGGGGCAGACATTGCTCTTGGTATTCCCTCCTCAAATAGTTGTTGAATGAGCAAATGTAGATCACTGTCTAGAGGAGGTTGCTAAGTATGAACGTCTGCAAGAGAGGATGGTGATTCCTTTATGTCCATATTCTGGGAAGAACTCCTAGGTTCTGTGATTGTTAGAATTTTCTCCTCCTTTTTGGTAACATCATGACATCCACAGGTTCTTGTGGACCTGGATGAGTTGTCCTCATGGGTCTCTCAGCCAACTTGCCCTTGAGATAGGTGATCTCAAGTTGCTGGTCATTGACCCTCTTCTATAAGATAGTCACCTGAGATTCCAGGTGAGCTATCTTTAAAGCAAAATAGGTGCAAAGATGTGACAGTTTGTGCACCTGTTGTTGCAGACTTCCCTCATCTTCAGATGAAGAATCATTGGAGGATGAGAGAAGTGGACCTAAGTCTTCTTCCTCACCACTAGCATGGGTTTCTTGGCTGTTGGATTTCCCCTGCCCAATGACAACTTCCAGAGAAGTGTCAAGAGGCTGGGTTGCCATGGTAGAGGTCCTAGTGATGTTATCACTTTCAAAAGTGATTGCCTCTGCCATATGGATTTCCTGAATAAGTTTAGGACTATCCACCTCAGTAGAGGGTTGCTGATGTGGGCGAGAGATGGGGGAAGCAGGAGTACTCATCTCTCCTTGAGTGTAGGAAGAGAGGAAAGACTCATGGTACTCACTGAAGCCCAAATCTTCATCAAAATAGAAGTCAAGGCTGGGAATAGGGTGGTTTAGATCAAGAGGTTGGGGATGGTAGCTTTCCCCAGAAGGTTGATCACTAGAGTGTTGAGACTCAGCGTGATGGCTTAAGGTTGTTTGTGGTGTTGTGAGCTTATCAGGCTGAGTATGAGGAACCTCAGCACTGATTGGTTGAAAGATGGGAGTGGTTTGCTCCTCAGGGGAAGTGGGAGCTCGAGATTCCACTTCCTCCTGTATGGGTTCTGATATGGGGGCTTGCACATGCTCAGTAGCAAGTGTAGGGGTTCGTTGGGATTTTCTTTTGTAGGTGATGATGATGGTAGGCTGTGTTTGAGGTGGTTGAGAGGTGGAAGGTGTTGGTTCAACACTAGCTGGTGCTGCTAGGTTTTCACCCTGAGCAATGAGCTCAAACATTTTTGAGACAAGGGCTGTTTCAACCCCAGAGAAGCCAACAGTTGGCTTCTTCAAGATTTTGAAGATGTCGGGCCTCATTTGTCCTATTTTAAGAATATTACCTGTTCCCCTCAACTATGGTCCCAACTCACAGTTGAGAATGTGTTGAACATACCTAGGGAACATATAATACTCTAAGGAGTCCAAGTTTGCAAGTAAATTAGTATATACAAATTCAGAGTACCTGAACTGGACCCCTTGTACCATCCCATGGACTATAAAGGAGAGGTCTTCTGGAACTTGGTCCCATCCTCCATGCTTGTTGGAAAGGCTGTGAATGACTACATGGAGGAGGTATTTCCATTGAGATGAGACCTTCCCCTTCCTGAAGGTTTTGACTGAGAAGTCACCTTCATAGCCCATCGCTGAAAGGAGTGGTTGACAGCAGATTTGGGAAAGGACAGCTCACCTACTTCATCATCCAGCTGCAAATGGGTGTTTATGATGGCCGGAGTGATGAAAACTGTCCTCCCCTGCACTGTAGCAGACAGTGCCTTCTCCCCGTCCATGGTGACCTCTTGACAGGTCCTCCAAAACTAAGCAACTGATCTTCATAGAGAAGAGGATCAATTGTAAGAGAGGTGAAGTAGTGAGATGAAGAAAGGTACCTACACACATCTAAGAAGCTTGGATCCTTCTCAGAGTGTAACAGGGCAACCTGATTGTGTTGCCTGTGTAGGTGCATGGAAAAATCAGGGTCGTTGGACGATCAATGTTCGCCATTTAAGGAAGCTTTTATAGTAAAGAAAGGAAGAAGAATAAGATGAAATTTGGGGTTAAATTTAGGGTAAGGATCAGTGAGAGTAGAGAGATGAAATAGAACCATTTTGAAGATATATGTTATGGATTTGAGACAAAGTTATGACAAAAAGATAAACTTTGAAATCCGTAAGTGGGTCCTACTTCTGAAAAAGTGCGCCCAAAAAGTTAGTTTTCTTGGAAGTTGTAAAAATTCCAAAGACAATTTTGGCTTCTGAAGCTTTGTAACAAAGCTTCCGAAGGCAAGTTTTGCTTCGGAAGATATTTCAAAGAATTTTGAAAATTTGGCTTCGGAAGAAGTGAATAAGTCTTCCGAGACTTAGTTGCTTTCGGAAGATATTTGTTCTTTGAATGCATTTAAGTGCTTATATACAAATTTAAGCTTCGGAAGATACTCCAAGAATTTCTTCCAAAGGTAAATCTTAGATAAGCTGTTAAATGATTTAAAGACACAAATTTCTTTCGAAGGCAATTTGAGTTCTTCCGAAGGTAAATTTTCACAAATCTAAGGAATATCAGTTAAAAGTTAGTTTTCTTCCAAAGAGAACTAGGCTTATGAGGTGATCTAATAGATAACTTAGGACACACAATTTTAGGAAATAAAGTTGATTAAGTTATTAAGGAAAATCTATTTAAAGTTAATCATCCCAATAGCTGATACAAGAAATTTAAATCTCTGTTCATCAAATGCCTTTGTGAATAGATCAGCATATTGTTCATTTGTGTTAACTTTGATTAGTTTGATCAATCCCTTTTAAAAATTATCCCGAATCAGATGATACCTGATGTTGATGTGTTTGGTCCTTGAGTGCTGCACAGGATTCTCTGTAATAAAAATGGCAATGTTGTTGTCTATGTGGATGGGAGTCTCCTTGAAGTTAAACCCATAGTCTAGCATCTGATTCTGAATCCAGAGCACTTTAGCATAGCAACTTGTAGCAGCAATGGATTCAGCTTCAGCAGTTGATGCAGACACACAGGATTGCTTCTTGCATTGCCAAGAGACTATCCTTCCACCAAGGAATTGACATCCCCCATATGTGGACTTTGCAGTCATGTTGCAGCCACCATAATCACTATCTGTATAAGCATAGAGATTAAAGTCTGAATTCTTTGGATACCAAAGGCCTAGATTTGGAGCACCTTTGAGGTATCTGAGAATCTTTTGACAGTGATTAGGTGTGACATCTTAGGGTTGGCTTGATATCTTGCACATATACATGTGGCAAACATAATATCAGGCCTGCTAGCAGTAAGGTACATAAGTGACCCAATCATAGCCCTGTAGAGATGTTCATCAACACACTCCCCCTCAAGATCAGGACCAAGGGAGTGGTTTTGGCTATGGGTGTCTTTGCAACCTTACAGTCAGTCATCTTGAATCTTGTAAGTATGTCTGTACATACTTTGACTGACTAATGAAGATGCCATCTTCAACCTGCTTCACTTGAATTCCTAGAAAGAAACTGAGTTCCCCCATAGCACTCATTTCAAATCTATTCTTCATCAGCATCTCAAAGTCTTTGCAGAGCTTTGGATTAGTTGAACAAAAGATGATGTCATCTACATATATTTGAACTAGCAGTGTGTCATTTCCTGTTTCTTTGATGAAGAGAGTCCCATCAATAGTACCTCTTTTGTATCCATGTTGACAGAGGTATGTTGATAGTGTCTCATAGCACTTTCTTGGAGCTTGATGCAGTCCATATAGAGCTTTATCAAGCTTGCAGACATAACCAGGATGATCTGGGTCTGCAAAGCCAGGTGGTTGTTTGATATGAACTTCTTCATCAATCACCCCATAGAGAAAAGCACATTTCACATCAAGCTGGTAGACCTTGAAAATTTTGGATGCAGCATAAGCCAGGAATATTCTTACAGCTTCAAGTCTTGCAACTGGAGCAAAGACATCAGTGTAACCAATCCCTTCTTCTTGAGTGTATCCTTGGACAACCAGTCTAGCCTTGTTCTTGATGATAATCCTTCTATCATCCTTCTTGTTCCTGAATACCCATTTGGTACCTATGACAGTCTTCCCTTGAGGAAGAGGGCATAAGTTCCACACCTTCTGTCTTTTGATTTGAAGCAGCTCATCTTGCATAGCTTCAATCCAGCTTCCATCCTTCAAAGCCTCATCAACTTTCTTCGGCTCTATCTGGGATAAGAAACAAGAATGTAGACAAACATGGCTGTCATGAGTTTGTCCTCTTGTTCTTACCCCTGAGTCAACATTTCCAATGATGTTTGTGGTGAGATGTGACTTATGGATCCGAAGTTGAGGGATCACAGCAAGTTGGTTGGACAGATCTAAATTAGAGAAATACTGATCTGGCAATGAGGTGTCTCCCACCACATCAGCACAGTTATCAAGAGAAACTTGATCCAATGAGTGTGTGACATCATTTATGTTGTCTTCAATGGAATGGTTATCAGCATCAAGAAATTCTTGATCACTGTCACCACCTCCAGTTCCTCCTGCATTAGAAGTTCCTTCTCCTGAATTCTGAGCCTCTGAGCTGGAATTTGAAGGCAATTTAGTTGAATCAGCAGTATTTGTCATGCTTGTGCTGATAGGAGCCTCAATTACAGGGTTACACCACTGGAGCTGAAGTAGTCTTCTTGGTTGGTCTTCTCAACTCAAATCTTGGATCGGATCTTCTGTTGATCTATTATCTGTAGATCCTGAAACATTTTCATACTACTTGTTAAAACAGTTGGTAACTAAATCAAGATCAAACAGCCAATCCAGACCAAAACCTTTCACACAGGGTGTGTGTTCATTGAAAGTCACATTGGCTGACTCCTCAATGATTCTAGTTCTGAGATTGTATACTTTATAAGCCTTAGCTTGAGAAGAGTATCCAACAAAGTGTCCATCATCTGATTTCTCAACAAACTTGGCAATTTGATCTTTGGTATTCAAGATGGTACAAGGACATCCAAATGTTTTGAGAAAACCAATGAATGGTCTCCTTTTGTGCCACAGTTCTTAAGGAGTCTTACCATGTGTCTTAACCACTAAAACTCTGTTCTGCACATAGCAGGCTGTGTTGACAGCTACTACCAGAAGGTGATAGGCAATTTAGAGTCAGACACCATGGTTCTAGCAGCTTCAATAAGTGTCCTGTTTCTCCTCTCAGCAACACCATTTTGCTGAGGAATCCTGGGAGTATTATATTGTCTTGAAATACCTTTTTCATCACAAAATGTATCAAGGATTTGGTTTTTAAATTCAGTTCCTTGATCACATCTTATAGTCTTGACCTTGTGATCAGATTGATTCTCAATTTTCAGAATGAAGTTCTTTAAGATTTCAGGGGTTTCATCCTTAGTTCTAAGGAAAAACACCCAAGTGAATCTCATGAAATCATCTGTGATCACTAAACAGTAAGAGGTCCTTCCTAGACTCATTACACTGGTGGGGCCAAACAGATCCATATGTAACAAGTGTAAGGGAGTAGTGATAGAGTTCATTTCCTTTAGCTTGTAAGACACTTTGTGTTGCTTCCCTTTCAGGCATGCAACACAGTGGTCATCACTTGTAAATTCTTTTTTTGGCAATCCAGTTACCAAATCATTTTTAATCAATTTATTCTTGTTTTTAAAGTTTAAATGGCATATTCTTTTATGCCAAAGGAAAGACTCATCACTATTTGCTTTAGACAGAAAGCAAAAAACTTCTCCAGAGGGAGATGTTTCCTGCAGATCCATTTTGTACATGTTTCCTCTCCTGGGGGCTCTGAGCAGAATATGCTCTTGAGGAATGTCAACCCCGGGCTTGAGAACAATGCATTCATGCTCATAAAGAGTATGTGATGTTTTTGGTCACAAAATTGGGACACACTCAAAAGATTGTATCAAAGCTCCTTGACAAAGTTTACCTTCTTAATGCTGAGCTTACCATTTGTAACCTTGCCCCTGCAGTAATGTAACCTCCTGCATCTCCTCCAAAAGCAACTAGTCCTCCATCAAATCTTTCAAAGTTTTGAAGTAAGGACACATTGCCTGTCATGTGCCTGGAGCAGCCACTATCAATGATCCACACATTTCTGTTTGCCTTTGGCTGTCCCTGCACAAAAAGAGATGATTTAGTTACATTTGGAAACCCAAGCCTTATTGGTCTTGGGCTTGTTAAAATGAGTTGAAGGCAATGAAACAGTAAGTGATTCTATGTTCAGGCTCTGAGGATCATTTGCTGTTGCTGATGAAGAATCTTCAGTCACACGGTCTTCCTTCATCTTCCACACCACCATTGGTCTTGGGCTTTTGCAACTTCGGAAGATTTGGAGACAGGACCTTTAGAAGGTCTTGCTTTCACTGCAGCAAGCTTCAGTACTTCGGAAGCATTCCTTTCTTCCGAGACCAAATTTTCTTCCGAAAGCAATATTTCACTTGCCTTCTTCTTCATTTTGGAGCTTCCGAGGAAACAGATTTTCCTTCCGAAGCTTTCTTTTCCTTCTTCTTCCCAAAAGCCATTTCTTTGACCATGTGGATAGTACTTTTAGGATTGTAGGTGCAATCCTTAGCCAGATGAGAAGTACTACCACACATGATGCAGTCCATTTGCTTCCTTCTGGGAGTCTTCTTCTGAGAGAAAGACTGAACTTGAACACTTTCTTTCTCTAGCTTCTTCTTCACAGATGATGCAACAATTTTCTTAGGGAGAGAATTGCTCTTGGAGGAGGATGGTTCAGACTATGTAGCAGTGGTACACAACAATTCAGCCTTCTCTTTGCTGGAATGAGTTGGAACTATACTAAAACTCCTGGTACTAGAGTTTGTAGTTGATTCCTCAGCCTTTACCACTTCAAACCCTGCAGAGATGAACACTTATTTTTGCTTGGAGTCAAAAGTTGCCTTGATCTCTTAAGCCTTCTTTGATCTTCTCTTTGCTCTTCTAATCAAGTTCTTCCTCTTTGTCTTTGTCATACCAGCCTTCTTACTCTCTTCAGGAGCATGGTCACCCTTTTTGGATTGACTTTTTTCACTCATTTCAGAATCATCCCTCACCATCTCCTCTTCATCCTCTTTATCAATAGGGTCTATAGAGGGCAGCTCATCTTGACCAGTTCCATACCTTGGAGATCTTACTGATAGTAAGGTGTGTGGAGGAGCTATCTCACAAGATCCCAATCCCTGCTTATTCTAATAACAAACTTTTGCATGCAGAGATGAGGATATTATGATCTTGAAGGTCTCTTCTTCAAGAACATATTTTTCTGCCCTGGCTTTACTGATCACAAGCTCAGCTTGGCATTCTGTCAACTTAGTAACAAGATCTTTTATTTGAATCTTGCAATTTCTTTGTTCATGTTTAAGAGTTGAAATTGTTTTCTCTAGATCTTCTATTTTAAGCTTATAATCATTTTCAGCTCTCTTAAAATCAGCTTTTAAAATGTTTAAGGACTCAATATCAGATCTCATTTCTAAGTTGTAGGACCTATATCTGTTTACTTTAGCAATACATTCAGGAGAGCAAAGATGTTCTAATACCTTGGCTTCATCATGGTCAGCCATGAGTGCTTGATTTGGATAAGCATCTTCAGTTTGGAAGCTCTAGTCAAATCCTCCTTCTTCAACAGCAACTGCAGCTTGCTATCTTGGCTTCTCATTCTAGTGCCCTCCTTCAGTGTAGTTTGGCCTGGATGATGTTTGGCCACTATTTGACTTAGGTGCCATGCATTCTCTGGCAAAGTGTCCCATCTGGTTACAGTTGTAACACTTTACTTTGCTTTTGTCTAGCCCAAACTTGCCACTGGCTGCATTACTAGAAAACCTTCTCCCAGTCCTCTTGTAGAACTTCTGGGCTCTGTGAGTGAGAAGAGCCATTTGCTGGACTATCTCCATATATTCCAGATCATCTGGATGGATACAGTCTAGGTCTTCAAGAGTGAAGAGAAAGTTGCCTGAACTTTCATCAATAGAGACAAAGGCTTGAGAGGAACTTGTCTCTTGGAAGGGACTTCCTTGGATGTAGCTCTATCTGGGTGTCTCTGGGAAGATGATGAAAGGACCCTTTTGTGAAGTTTCAGGGTAGCAGATAAGATGATGTTGTGGTTCTCTGCTATCCCTTTCACCCACATGAAGGGCTGAACTCTGGTGAGTATTGGAGTTACCAAATGAATTTTGCATGTTCATCTCCATCTGGTATCCACTGAGTATCCCGTACATCTCAGTGAGAGTAAGGGTCTTGAGGTTTTCAGTCCTCTTAATGACTACACAGTAGTGTGTCCATTGTCTGGGAAGAAAGGACATGAACCTCCTAACAATATCCCTGTTCTCAATAGTTACTCCAACATCAGCCAAAGTATCCACCATCTTAACATACCTGAAGTATTATTAAGTCATGGGTTTCACCTATCTTGAAGGTGAAGTTTTAAAACCGCTGCTTCGGGAGGTCCTTCTTGTTCTCCTTGGCTTCATTTGACCCCTCATACATCAGTTTCAGTGCATCCCATAGCTGTTTAGCGGTCTTGCACTTCTTGAAACCTCTGTAGATAGAGTTTGGAAGAGCAGTTTGGAGGGCTGTCATGGCTTTCTGATCAATATCAATCCTTTTCCAATCTTCATCAGAAAAGTCATCCCTCTCCTTTGGTATCATGCCACCACCACCAGCAGCTGAAGAGGTGCATAATACATGAGGTCCATTGACAACAGACTCCCACATCCTGGAATCTTAAGACTTGATGAAGCCTTCCATCTTTGGCACCAAGTGTCAAAATCCTCAGGAGTGATCAGTGGGGACTTTGTCATAGTTCCAGTTTCCATATCAGCCTTAGAGATAGCTGTCATTTGAAGAGTTAAGTGATGTATGAAGCTAAGAGGATTAAAGATGGTGAGATCTTACAATCAAGAGCCTGGAATGCTCTGATACCAAATGCAGGACCGAGTAAGGGTACTTAACACTTAGTTTCACACTAAAGAGAGATCTTAGATCACTTAACAATTCAAATAGGGAACTGGTAACTAAAAACAGATGATACTAAGAACACAAGTAAATTAAAGAGACAGAACTAAGAACAATCACTAGAACACAAGATTGGTTTTCAAGGATGTTGTATATTAATCTCAAGTTCTTTTACAAGTGTTACAAAGCATAAAGAAATTTCAAGGACCTGAGACACTTTTATACTACAACCTACAACCGTCACTTACATGTAAAGACAGTTGGGATTTGACTAATCTAGACAACAAGATCAATCTACAGTCAAAAGGCAGATTGCCTTTTGACTAGTGACTATGACATGCCATAGCTCATTGATTTTTCCTAATACAAAAAGTCTACAGGAACAAGTACGGTAAGTTACAGACAAAGATCATTCGTACTTTTTGATAAAGCATGGAAGTTTCACCAACTTGTGTAAAGTAGGTAAACCACCAGAGCACGCAGCGGAAAGTGTGTTAGCTTTATCAAAAGTTGATTCAGAGAAAGTACATTTTCTCTGTCCTTTGAAGAAATCAGTCTTCACAGCTTCGGAAGACTTTGTAAATGCAGGACCGGGTAGGGGTACTTAACACTTAGTTTCACATTGAGAAGAGATCTTAGATCACTTAATAACTTAAATAGGGAACTGGTAACTAAAAACAGATGATACTAAGAACACAAGTAAATTAAAGAGACAGAACTAAGAACAATCACAAGAACACAAGATTAGTTTCAAGGATGTTGTATATTGATCTCAAGTTCTTTTACAAGTGTTACAAAGCATAAAGAAATTTCAAGGACCTGAGACACTTTTATACTACAACCTACAACCGTCACTTACATGTAAAGACAGTTAGGATTTGACTAATCTAAACAACAAGATCAATCTACAATCAAAAGACAGATTTTCTTTTGACTAGTGACTATGACATGCCATAGCTCACTAACTTTTCCTAATACAAAAAGTCTACAGGAACAAGTAATGTAAGTTACAGACAAAGGCCATTCCTACTTTTTGATAAAGCATGGAAGTTTCACCAACTTGTGTAAAGTAGGTGAACCACCAGAGCACGCAGCGGAAATTGTGTCAGCTTTATCAAAAGTTGATACAGAGAAAGCATATTTTCTCTGTCCTCTGAAGAAATCAGTCTTCACAGCTTCGGAAGACTTTGTCTCTGAAGCTTCGGAAGATTTCATCTTTGGCTTCGGAAGATGCTGGTCTTTGGCTTCAAAAGATTTCACACTTAGAATATTTTTCTGTTTGAGTGTAAAACTTCCGAAGTAACTCCTTCTGAACTGTTAGCTTAGGAAGATCTTACACTTAGACACATTTTAGAGTGTAAGACTTCCAAAGCTAGTTCATCTTTCTTTCTTAGTGCATGCATGGAAGACTTGGTTGTTCTGGTTTGTTGGTTGCATCAGCCTCATAATCTTCAGATGATCTTACATAAGGGTATTTTTGTAATTGTATATAGCTATTGTGTATAGGCTATAAATAATATAATACCCTAATCCTTTGTAAGCTTTTGAACAATCATTATTTCAAATATTATTATCATATGAGTATTCAATCACTAGCAAACACACAATCATTCACACATATAGATATCATATCATTAATCATGGGTTTTCGTACTGTGATTATTGGGTATTGATTATATAAAAATCTGTTGTTATATTTGGGAGATTAAAAACGATCCTTGAGGGAATTCATTGTTTGTTTTTGGTGTTCTAAGTTGTTATATTAGTGTAATCTAATTAGGATAATAGCTTAATTTCTTGTTTTAAACCCAAAGGTCTCAATATTTATTTTTAATTATTATTTTAAAAACCTTTAAAAAATTTGGTTACATCAATGCAACTTATGATTTTCTCTAAACAAAACTCATTCCGATAGTCAATTATAAATGTTGCTGAGTAGGCTCGATGTGTTCACGGATTGATACTTGGTTCTTACAAACATTATATTATCACACAACAGGTACACTTGCATTTTTGTGTGTGTAGTTAGTATAAGTATTAACCAATTCAAACTGAATGTGTGCGGAAAATACTTCTATCAATATATATATATATATATATATATATATATATATATATATATATATATATATATATATATATATATATATATATATATATATATATATATACATTTCACACGAATCAATTATGCAGTGTAACTAACTTTAATATCGCGTTACACCACTGACGTAACAGTTTTTCCTCCATTTTCAAAATTTACTTCCTTTTTTTAAAAAACTTCACCCTTTTTAAAAACCTTTTTAGTTTTTTTATATGATGTTATTTTTATTATACAAATTACAACATTAAATAAATCGTTTTAATATCTTTAATTCGAGTATGGTCTTTCTATATTTTAAAAAAAAAATTTAACGTTCATAGTGGAACACTAGTTTTGCCACTATACATCTAACTTATAGTGACGATTTGACCTGCTGTGTACCACTTATGTAAATCAATAGTTCTGTGGTTCTGAAAATAAAAAGTGGTTCTGTAATAATCCAAACTCTATATATATATATATATATATATATATATATATATATATATATATATATATATATATATATATATATATATATATATATATATATGGATCAAATGAAAACCATGTTTATAATTAAAAACCGTAAAAACCATCACTAACCGATCACATAATTTATAATTGATTTAACTTTTATATTGTTAAAGTATATTTAAGTAAACTTCAATCTTATTTTTCAAGGTCATTAATATAAACTCCAAGGAACGCGAAATGATGACGAAACAACTTACATATACGTAACTTGTAGGAGCTACACGTACGTAACTTCTAGTTGTGCACTTGGTACCACGTATTTACGTATACATAACTCATACATGTACGTAACTCTTAGTTATACACTTTGTAACACGTACTTACATATATGTAACCCCTGATTTTTATGGTTTTTATTTATAATATAATTTTCAATGGATCTCTCCCATATATATAATAGTAGGAAACCCGTGCAATGCGGCACCAACAACAATTCAGTAGGAAACCCATGCGATGCGGCGCCAACAACAATTCAATAATGCTACTCGTTATGTTAAGCTCAAACATTAGTGTGCATTCATTTTATGTGCAACATTTTTAAAGACTTTAGATGCTGCAAACAATACAAAACACAATCTTGTAGATGTGTGACATTATTTAAATCTGTTTGGCCAAATTTTACAAGTAATTTCAAATGAAATGCGTAGTAGCTTAAAATATAATTTAAAAAACAACCCAATAGTAAGCAAAATTTTTAGTAAAAGTTAACATGTTTAGGCTTTATAAAGTCAACTTATTCAAATGATATACACAGAAGCCTATTAAAATCTCCCAAAAAGATATTCGACAGTAATATGGAAAAGGCATCTCATTCAAATGAAATGTACGAAAACTTACTTCGCATTGCTGATTGCAAAAGATTCTAAACGACAAAGTTATTGAACAAAACTAATCAATTTAACATTTGGGACTATACTTTTTGCTTAAGCCAATTTAGTTCCATGGATTTGTTAAACCATGTACTTGTGACTGCAAGGATCCTGAAAGATTCAAATTTAAAACTGCTTATATAGTTGAACAAAAAAAAAGAAAAGATATATTCGTTTGAAATTGAATTCAAAATAACTTATGTTAATTTAGCTTGAATTTGAGCATGTTTAAGCATTAATCTATTCATATATTTGTTAAGCCTCATCTGATTTACTAAAAGAAAATTAATCCTGATTAATTATAACTTTAAACCATAAAAACACCAATCCATGTTTTTATAACTTTCTTGTAATGAAAGCAACATAAATATCAGGTCGTGTTGGCTAACTCCAAAAGTTTTTAAAACCATAACTTAATAATCTCATAAGTTATGAGCAGTATTAATATCTACTATGTACTAACACTAACTAAAGCAATATTAGACAGCCTTGATGACTTTAAACATTACTCTATGAATTTAACAATAAACTTTCATTGCACTTAAATGAAAAGAAGAAAACATGTAAATGTTGAATTGTTGTTATTTGAAACACTTACACTACCAAGAAAACCATGATTAAACATGGTTTGATTAGCAAACAATACCAGTTTCATTCAATAGTTGGAAAACTGAAATTAATAAACAGTTACCTTAAACTAAATGAGCATTGGTTTTTACCCAAATTAGTGTAAGTGGCTTTAAACTTTTAATTGTGATTTTTAACCATAATAGATTCACCACTACTAAACACATACTGATGTTAGCTTGCTTATGTTCCAAGGCGGAATCTTTCCTATAAGAAACAAATTAGCAAGCAGATTAGTGGTAATTCAATGGGTGATTACTAAAGAAAATAACTCTTGAGATCTAAACATAAATTACGAAATCTCACCTTCATGTTCGTGTTCCTTTCTAGTAATGGAGAAACTCAATAAAGAATTGGCAAGGATTCTTCTTCAAAACCAATAGAACATAAAAAATAAAATCGAATAAGTTGAAGATAGCTAGGTACAGAATTTAAATCATAAGCAAACAACTAACCTTAAAACCCTATCAATAAAATCAAAAAACAAACCCTCAAATCAACTAGGATTTAAAGACTAAATCATAAGTAAATACTCACCGGGCAGTGTAATTTTGTAGCGGAAATTGATTCAAAATGTTTTGGTTTCCCGCTCTGATTGTCGAATTTTTGAGGAAGAGATAAGCCAAAAGCACAGAAGGTGAATTTCTTCTTTCATGTATGCTTGAATATGAATTGAAGAAGCCAAGGAGCCAAGCATTCTTCTTTCGTCATGTTTGTTCACAATGTGAAGATGCAAAGGGTTGTACGGTTAGGGCTTATAGCAAGATGCAAGCTTTAAAGGTTGTATCTCAAGCAATAAAACTTGTAAAACTCTTCATTTTAAAAGTTTTGGTGAAAAGACTTTATTACCCTTCTTATATGCATACTATTAATATAGTGTGTGTGAGTGTGTGCGCGCGCGCGTGTTTATATATCTGTTTAGGTAGAGGAAGGTTTCTATGCAAAGTCAGTTTTACATACAAAGCGTACAAATTGATCGGTGAAATAATCACACAATAAGAATTATGTCTTAATTAGTCAAGTTACATGTAATTAAATTACGATGGAGTTATCATCCAAAAAGGGTGAAATTATCACATAGATGCGTGTTAATTACACCCCTCACTTTCTATGCATTATGGACTTTGTATTTTGATCAATAGAATTCCGATTACAATTACATTAAATTCATTTAAATTTCTTCAAATTAGTGCATACCAAACGTATCATTAAATTTCAAATTCTTTACAAAATATAGAATTCTAAATTCAATTCATTTTAATTCTATTCCATTGCTAATTCAAATCCAACACATTTTGCAAACCAAATGTTTTAGGGTGCGTTTGGTATGCGAGAATTAGAATGAATTTAATGGAATTAGAAACTAAAATTCATTGTTCAACGTGTTTGTTTGGTAGAAATTTGTTAGAATAAGAATTTAAATTCGAATTCTGTTCTTAACATGTTTGGTTGAGAAAGGAATTGAAATTGATATTGAAATGAATTCCCTTAAATTCTTTCAAATAGAAGATTTCAAATTTCTTTCAAATTTTAAAATTTTTTTTATTCCATCGACTCCTCGCCCCCGTCATCGACGGCCACCTATCACACCCACCCATCGCCAACCGTCTATGTCGACGACCCTCGACAGTCACTTCCAACCACCGCCGGCCTCCGACCATGGCTGCCCTTTGACTTCTAACTTCCGTCGCCGTCATTCGCCGACCCCCACAAACGCCTGTTGACCTTTACCGCCCCCACTGCCGACAAACAACCATCTCTATCAACTGCGCCCGTGACCTATATCGGACATATGCGGCTGACCACAGACCGTTTTCGCGGACAACGTCGGTTTTGGGTGCACTCGACACAACTGACGGTTGTCGGTGGCAGATGCGATCGATTTGTGACAAAGGTGACGGCGGCGGGGTACGGTTGGGGGTAACAGTAGTGGCGGAGGTGATGGCGAGGGGTGGTCATTGGTCGCAGTCGATTGTCTGTGGCAAGGGCAACGCATGGTCCGGTCGGAGGTATGTAGTGGCGGTGATCGGTAGTCGAAGGTGGTGGCGATGTGCAATGAGTGATAAATTACAATCGCGAACCACGTCGGTTTTGGGTGCACTCGACACAACTGACGGTTGTGGGCGGCAGATGCGATCGATTGGTGACAAAGGTGACGGCAGCGGGGTACGGTTAGGGGTAACAGTAGTGGCGGAGGCGTGGCGAGGGGTGGTCATTGGTCGCAGTCGATTGTCTGTGGCAAGGGCAACGCATGGTCCGGTCGAAGGTATGTAGTGGCGGTGATCGGTAGTCGAAGGTGGTGGCGATTTGCAATGAGTGATAGATTACAATTCTTTTATGAGTGTTTTGTCATTAAAATGCATTTGGAAAATATTAAATTGAAATTTCCAACACATTACGTGAAACATACGCCTCCTTAGGGTTCTTGTATGGAATTTTGAATTTAAAAACCGAAACTCAATCTAAAACACTCTACAGTAAAATTCTTTCAAATGAAGGATTTCATATCCTTATGAAATAATTTAATAAAAGTATATAGAATCTCCTTCATGAAAGAAATGACCGCCATTGACGACCGTTGTCGCCTCCGCCACCAACCCCCCAACACCCCCCCCCCCCGCGCTGACGTTACTAATCGCCGGTATAGACCTCCGACTGTCGCCTCCATCAACCTCGACCACTGTCAACGGCCAGCGCTTGCTAACCCCGACTGTCGCCACCAATGCTTGTTGCCCCGCCCTGGACAACCCAAAACTGCCGCTGCCGACCACCACCACCGGCACTATCCCCTCCAACCAATGCCACTGTCACCGTGCACCTTCAAAAATCGCGCTCGCCACTGCTAACAACCAACAGTTGGTCGCTGACTTTGCCCGTTGCCGACCCTTGACAACCTACCGCCGACTACCAACCTCCGTTGGAGTATTACTTTTCTACGATTCGACGTGAATTTTACTCGCATGTTGAATGAATACTAATGACTGAGTCATCAAATTCAAAGCGTTACAATTTTAACACCCGTGCCACAACAAGTGGCTGGTTAAAAAAGACTCTGGAACGCACTAGCGTTACATAGCTGAACAATTCGCAAAAGTTGAACCACAAATTCAAAAACTCCATTAGAGGCGGGAGTCACCCTCACCACCAAACCATGAAGAACAAAGCCACCAACACCACTCCCGCCATTGCAGACACCATCACCAAATCCAACAAAAGAACACGCCAATCGAACAAACCTAAACCTCAACCATTCTTTGCCACCAGCGACATAGAAGATTTTCAATTTAGGGAAGACGAAGTTGCGGATATCAGAGCATCATTGTTGAAATGGTACGATGTCAACAAGAGAGACCTCCCATGGCGGAGAATCAACGAAGGTGGTGATTCAACTGATATTGATGATGATGAGATAGATAGAAAAGCATATGCTGTGTGGGTTTCGGAAATCATGCTTCAACAAACTAGGGTTCAGACGGTTATTAGCTATTTCAATCGGTGGATGGACAAATGGCCGACTGTTCATCATCTTGCTCAAGCTTCTATTGAGGTTAGAATTTCTCAATTTCATCTTCAGTTGTGTAGTTTATTTGGTTGATTAGGGTTACGTTATTGCAAAGATTTATTCTGCAGGAGGTTAATGAGATGTGGGCTGGATTGGGGTATTACAGAAGGGCAAGGTTCTTGTTGGAGGTTAGTTTGGTATTCCTAAATTTTAAATTCAGTTTTTATAGCATTTTCAAACATAGATGGGAATGCATTTAAGGTGTGTTTGGATATGTGTTTTTGATGGATTATGAGTTATATAAACATTTGGAGTATGCTGGTAGTCAGTTTCATAGTATCTTTAATCATCAAATGGGGAAGAACTGCCTGATTTGAGACTCTATGAGTTGGTGTTAGTTGTTTAAGAGCTAAATGCTCTTATGTTTTTTTTTCCTACCCCTTCTGCTTAAGTGGTGGACAGAGTTTCTTTTGTTAATTGAATAAGCTTGTTTCTTTGAATCAAAACTTTTCTGTCTTATTCATGCACCACCATTTAAACACCAAAACCGCCACCAACCATCACCAAAAGCCACAGCACCCCTAGGTTCTAAATATACATCTTTGGGTGAAGTACTTTTAAGCAGCAAAAATTGACCACAGTTGACAAAGGAATGAAAATAGAAATAGCAGACCTAAAGGGGCAAAGGGATCGAGTGAGGTTCAAGTGACGGTGGTGAGAGGGGTGAAGAACACCGCTTGGAAGGGCTAGGAGAATTAGTGATGTGTGTGAGGGTAAAATGCTGGCTGTGAAGGGAGATAAGAAGATTGCAGTGCAGAAAGTCTAGCGGCAATGGCATATCTTCGACGAAGGCTGAGTTTGGGCAAGAGATTGTAGTTGAAGGTTGCTGTTGAGAGAGAGAGTTAAAATGTCTTATTGGGAAAAAAGTGAAAGAAGTGTCTTTTGTGAAATGAACATAAATATATTTTTATCCCTTCAATTTTGTTCTAAACAGTCTTTCCTTGAAATATATGAGTGTGGTAGGCACAAGCGTCCGTTCTGGTCATTTTATGTATTAAATTCTTAAAGGATCAGAATTTGCTAGCAATTGATTGTCTGACAATTACAGGCAAAACAATTTCTCACTGCATAAACATATCTAAACAATGTCTCCTACAAACAGTCATATTGCAGCTGATTATTGAAAATCACAATCACTTTCAAAATGCCCATGCAAACACCTTATGAGATCTTATATTCATGCTAGGGAGCAAAAAAGGTTGTTGAAGGAGGTAAGTTTCCTAGATCAGTGAGTGATCTTCGTAAGGTTAAAGGAATAGGAGAATACACTGCAGGTGCAATAGCCTCTATAGCGTTTAAAGAGGTGAGTAGTTTCACCACATGACTAAAAATGTTTACTTTTCTTCTCTTTTTTTGCACATATTAGTAACCTAAACATATTTATTATGTAGCCAGTGCCTGTGGTTGATGGAAATGTTATTAGGGTGATTGCTAGATTAAAGACAATTTCTGCAAATCCTAAAGACAAAGCAACAATAAAGAACATCTGGTAAGGTTTCTAGATACTTCTCTCATCCATAAAAACTGTAGTATTTGACTATTTGTAATTTGTTAAATGCTTTTCACCAAAGGGCGTATTTGGATGTGTGTTTTGAAAATAATAATATTGAATAATATGGTCAAATTATCACATATAATTAAATTTTGTCCAGATGTGCTTGTGTTGTTTGAAGTTATAATAACCAGACTTTAGATGTTTGTGTGTGTAACAAGTTATGACCATCTAAAAAATGAATATATAAAATAACCAAAAAAGATCATTTTTGTGAGAAAATGATAAAGACATTCTTTAAAATGTGAGTAAAAGTTATATGATTGTGTTCAAGGAAGAGGTAAACAAGTGATCCTAGTTTACCTTTAGATAAATCTCTTTTGTTGCAGCTGGTTTGAAAAATCCAAAATGTATATTTGACCCCAAAATAATGAGGCACCCCCACAGATGAAATACAAATGTCTTATGAACCAAAAACAATAATACTTTCCAGAAAAGGGTAGTGTCTGCAATATTCATGAATCATGATGAGGTGGATGTAATTATGTAATTTTATCTTTTTTTACTTGGTATTATTTCTAACTATCTAACATCAGGAGACTGGCGGGGCAACTAGTTGATAGTCATAGGCCTGGAGATTTTAACCAGGCTGTTATGGAACTTGGTGCTACATTATGTACTCCTTTAAGCCCTAATTGCTCATCTTGTCCGGTGTCTACTCAATGTAGTGCACTCTTAAAGTCCAAACATGACCCGACGGCACTTGTGACTGATTATCCAACTAAAGTGGCAAAGGTGAAACAAAGGCATGACTATTCGGCTGTTACCATTGTTGAAATATTAGAAAGTGAACAAGGTACAGTGAATACATCTGGTTCAGGAAGTAAGTTTCTGCTTGTCAAGAGACCTGAGGAAGGTTTGCTTGCTGGCCTATGGGAATTCCCATCAGTTCCTTTGAATGGAAAAGCTGATCTGGTTACAAGGAGACGAGCCGTTGATGATTTCTTGAAGAATTCATTTGGTTTAAACCTACATCGATTGTCTAATATCGTTTCAAGAGACGAAATAGGTGAATATGTCCATATATTCACTCACATCCGTCTCAAGATGTATATCGAGCTATTGGTTCTGCGTTCACAAGGTATTTATCAGTGAACGTACACTTTATAATAGTGATAGGGCATTAGAAAAATCAACATAGCGTTCGCTTGGTTACCAATTTACTTGGCATGTGGGTTTCACCAACTTTGGTTATTGTTTGCATACAGATTTGCATAGAAAAAAGAATAAAGGACTTATTGCCTTTAAATATGTTGATACCAAAACCCTTGCAACCATGGGATTATCAACTGGAGTTAGAAAGGTAAAAGTTTCATGGCTTTCTGATTTGTATTTTGAAGCTGCACGTTGAGATCTGGTTTAGGCCACTTAGATGGTTCTGTTGGTTTTAACAGTTTATTAATTCCCCATAAATTATACCTATATCAGTTGCAAACTTCAAACTTTTAATTTGTAAGTGACAGAAAATGACGATTATCTTATGTTTTTGATGATACTTAAGTCGATTATGTGCAGGCTTACAACATGGTCCAGAAGTTTAGACAGAGTAGATCAAGTCCCATCTGACATAAACTAGAGTCAAACCATAGTGGGGAACCTGGCCAGGATTCAAATATTGCTCTTCAAGACTGTTTTGGACTGAAGTTATTCATGATGCACTAAGATATTTAATCAAGCATCTCTTTTTGTCGTCCACATTCTTGATACATAAAACACTGGATCTAACATGTTCTGTTGAGTGTTGACGCCGACGTCTATTAAATTAAACGGTCCACGAGACTACATGTGACAATTTAAACCCACGTGTATATGGTATTAATTTTTACTATAAATTTGATTATTGTATTATCAATTACCACCTGGCCAAATATAATTATGCAGTTTTCCTCACTTTTAATATAAAAAAAATATGAAACAAAAAATGAAGCGAACAACTAGAGGGATTAAAAACTATAAAACCGATTGAATTGCACATGAACAGCTTTAGTTTTTATTTTTTTAAAATGCAATTATTTAGGTGCGCAAAAGAGCACAGTTGGCCCTAAGCTGCTCGGAGTTCAGTTTGCCCCTTAGCTACTTGGATCAGCTTGTTAAAATCTCTCCAAGAACAAAAAACCAAAACTCACTCGTTAACAAATGAGCTCAAGCCCAAGTTTCATATACCAAACTCAAGTCGGGTTACGAGTAATGAACCTCTTATTTATATAATTTATATTTAATTTATTAAATACATACTTAAATAAATAATTATATTACATGAAATTATATAAAAATAATCAAATAATATATTTTCATACGTAAATGTAAAATTATAAACATATAAATATTATAAAAGCATATAAATAAAATAAATAATAAACGAAAGGACCCAAGCCGAGCTTGGGCTTGAAAATTTTCCTCACAAGCCAAGCTTAAAAATAATAAACAAGACAAGCATCAAGTGTTCACAAGTTATAATGAACCGAGCTCAAGCTCAGGCTTAGCTCGTGTCATTTACAACCATATAATTATTTAAATTTATTATATTAGTAAACTATCTTTATATTTTAATACAAAATTAACATTTTAAAAATTATATATAGAAAGAATCAATTCAAACTGTCGACCGGTCTGGTAGACCCAATTAACTAGGCTGGTTTATTTATTCGTTTATAGACCGTAAGTTTTGTTAAAACCAACAGAACTGCCCAGAGAACGAAGAAAACTCTAGCTTAAAACTGAGGTATTTAAAGTTCAAGAATTAACCATTATAGCTCATGAAAAAGGATTTACGTACACACAAAATAGCAAAGAATTTGCAGACCGCAATCATCGGCTGTATGCAAGAACATTACTCTACATCAACAAATAATTTTCACATATTTGTCCCATTGTTATAATATGACACTAATATACACCCACCAACATAAGATCCGCTTACCCCATCACAGTTACCTTCAGTGCTTATGTGAAATCTTTGCTCGACTGAAAGCGGCAGGTAGCCGAGATAATAATATGGACACCATGTGCATATCTTTAAAACTCAAAGAATCATCCCTCACACAACTTAAAAGAGCTCCTCTGAGTTAAACTTGTTCCAAGCCTCCTATTTATCATAAACAAAAACAAAATCAAAATCAAAATCAAAACTAAAACCAAATTTCAACTTGCTCCAAGGAATTGGCTGTATGTAGTACCTTGAGTAGATCAAACACTTTTTCAGCAACATATTTCTGTTGAAGATTGGCTCCTTTTTGTTGCACCTTATCTGGGTGGATGCACAAAGTTGCCTTTCTATAAGCCTTTTTGACATTGGCCCCAGTTATTAGGTCAGTCAATGAAACAGGTTGCCATCCGCATCCCGGCCATAAAACCTAATAATCAATTCAAGAGAAAACAAGCTTAGATGAAGAAAAGAGCTTCACTAAATAGTTGTTTATCACATTCACTTCCAGTATAGATAAATTTATATAAACATCAAAAAAAAAAGACCAAAGTAAGCATAGGGTACAAAAGAGCTTATCAATAGGGCTGCAAACGAACTGAACGTTCAGCGAACAGTTCGTGAACTGTTCGGCGGGAAGTTCGTTTATGTTCGTTCGTTTAGTAAATGAACGAACACGAACAAGAATTTTTCGTTCGTTTAGTTAAACGAAAGAACACGAACACAAGTCTTGTTCGTTCGTTTATGTTCGTGAACGTTCGATAGTGTGTTCGTTTATGTTCGTTAATGTTCGTTCGTGAACGTTCGATAATGTGTTCGTTTATGTTCATTAATATGTTCGATTATGTTCTTAATTTTTGTGTTAGTTATTTTATGACAAGTATGTCAAGTGTTTTTGGATATTTATGTTACATGTTTATTTATTTTTTGTAAATTTTATGATGAAAATGCTTATTTTATTTCTAAAATAAATATGTGATCATTTGTATTTGTTTGTGTTTATGGACTTCTTTGTGTTCGTCATGTTCATGAACATTTGTTTGTTTTCGTTTGATTTTTTTGTGTTCGTTTGCGTTCGGTAAGTGTTCGTGAACAGTTCATGAACATGTCCATTTCCTTAATGAACGAACACGAACAAGGAAACCCATTCGGTAAGTGTTCGTGAACAGTTCATGAACATGTTTATTTCTCAATGAACGAACACGAACAAGACCTTGTTCGTGTTCGTTCGGTTCATTTGCAGCCCTACTTATCAAGAAAGATGGCAAGATTCAGAAATCAGTCAAACCACACAAAGGCCATTGCCTAATTAACCCACATCAGTTACACTAAGACTAATTAAGTATGCCACAACCTGTATCACTACACATTTCTAATTTAACATCAAAGTCATTTTCATTAATGATGGGATACTGAGACGTACATATTGTAATGTTGATAGAAGTGCACGCAAATTTCCTTCTTTCCCAGCAGCCCAACGCTTGATTTCAACATCTAGGGTTTCAGAGATCCTCTGAGATAAAAACATTAAGATAAGACAGATTGTAGTAGTCTTATGATGCACGAAAGAATGAGACGCAAGAAAAATGCTCACATTTCTTTCTTCCTGTTCCCTCTGAGATTGGAGATCACGGTTATTCTTTTCTGCCAGCGCTTTAGCCTAAGCATGAAAGCTCATAATCAGAACTCTCACAAATTTTTTCACTTTGCAATAGATCTATATATGGGAATAGATTCATAAAAACAACACTATAAAATGTCAAGATCACATACCGCACGCTCCTGGGTGCGTTGGTGTCTTTCAAGCCTAGCTCTTCGTCTTTCCTCTGTTTCACCTTCAACGTCTTGGAATGCTCCAGCAGATGACGAAGCAGCTTTAAAAGGTAAGAAAATAATTAGCGAACAGTAAATATAAAAGAATAAATCCATTATGCCAAGGCTGATCGAAATAAAAGCATACCTCCAAATATTGAACTAAGGTCGTCAACAATATTGGTGGTAGAAGATGCTTTCCTCATATTTGAGGATACTCCAGTAGTGGAAGTCCTTTGAGACCCTTCCTGTCCCCGTCTGTTCTGGGATAGGTGATCAGGTGCAGGGTCCTGCATTGCAGATAAACATTTATAATTATACCTGTAATACTTACAATACACACACACTAAACACATCTACTACTCACAGAAGTTGGCCTGGGTCTTGGGGCACTGCTTGGTCGGGAACTGAAGAATGATTCAAGGTCATTATCATTCTTTTGTTGGTTGATCTTGGCAGCCGCAGCGGCAGCAGCTCTATCTCTAGCTTCTGCAGCAGCTCTCTCTCTAGCCTCAGCAGCAACCCTTTCAACAGCAGCGCGTTCTGCTCTACGCCTTGCATCTGCTTCAGCTCTTGCAACGGCAGCTTTCTCTCTGGCTGCTTTCTCTCTGGCTTCTGCAGCAGCCTTTTCACTAGCTTCCGCTGAAGCCCGTTCCCTGGCTTCTCTAGCAGCTCGTTCTGCTCTTTCTTTTGCATCAATAGCTGCCCTCTCACGGGCCTCTGCTTGTGCTCTTTGAACTGCAGCCCGTTCAGCCTTTAATCGGGCTTCAGCAGATGCTTTCTCACGTGCCTCAGCTGCTGCTCTTTCACGTGCTTCCCGTGTAGCCCTCTCCACTGCTTGTCTTTCTCTTTCAAGTCTAATTTTCTCTCTCTCTTGTTCTTCCCTCTCTCTTTGTTGGCGTTTTGTCTCTTCTTCTGTGAACATGTCATCTTTTTGTGGTTTCAAAGATTCTTTATTTCTAGAAGCTTTTGCATGTTCTCTTTCCCTTATTTCCTTTGCATGTCTAAATTTAGCTTCGGCCCTATCCATAGCATCCTTCATTGCAGCAGCAGCTGAGTTTGAATCAACCTCTTCACCATACGCATTGTTCTCACCATTACTTTGGGGCCCACCCATTGCAAAACTCTCAAACTCATCTAATGGAGAAGCCATATTATGACTCTTGGTTGGGGAACGAAAAGGGTTAGAACTTTGAGAGTATTTAGCAAAACTTGGGGAATCATTACTGGGTATTCTGGTATTTGAAGCAACATGGCCTCTTTCAGATTTTGAAGAATGTCTTGGTATTGGTGGTGGTGGTCTTGAGGGTGGTGAAGCTCTGGTGGGTTGTGTGAACAGAGGTATTTCAGACACAGTGAGCCATATATCATCAGCTGCCTGGACATGCTCCTCTGATGAGGGAGACATGCCTGCGTGAGAATTTGACTCAGTATATGAAGGTGGGGATGTAGCCAGATTGACAGGTGGCATGTCAAAGACAGGGTGCTGAAAATCTTCTACATGCACCTTCTGTGATTGGCTATCAGAATATTTGAAAGAAGATTCCTCTGTTGGCTCTCTACTACTTGAACTTTTTGATCTGCCCATATTTGATCCTTCCTTAGAAGGGCTTTCATCCTTCTTTTTGTTATTATTCTCACTCGAAAATGCAGGTGCAGGCTTACCAAATTCATGAAGCGGGTCTAAGTCATCAAACATACTGGTCTTTATTGATGCTCCTCCAGCATTGGTGCTTTGAGATCTGCTAACCTTGGGAGATGGTTTCAGTGAATCAGTGAAAACACCCTGGGATGCAGTGACAGGGGTTGATACAGACTCCAGAACAACAAATGCATCATCCATTGCATCAGAAGTTGCCTTTGTGTTGCTAGTTGATACTGGCACTGGCTCTGAATCCAATCTGCATGAAAAGAACATCTTATCTGTTATGCATGTTATCTTATACACCATGTGTTATACATATTAATTGTGATTTACATGGATGGTCAAACATCTTAATGCATTTAGAGTAGGATCAACATTATCAGCCTTGCCAGAATACACAAGTCTAAAGGGATTAGGGAACATGAACATGAACATGAATGCAGTAACTTGTGCGTCCCTCCATGTGTTCATTATCATTCCAAGATATGGTGGGACATGTTCATAAAAACTAAACCAGAAGCAAGATGTAGTATTACTGCTTAAAAATACAGTGAGATCCCATGACCATGCATTCTTTCAAATTTATTAAGATAGTCCCAACAATGCTTTCCAACATCAAAAGTCAAGACTTGTGCCCTTTGACAACGTGTCTTGAAATGCTTTAACGACATTCATGTATCCCTAGAGCCCTTACCTCACTAATTTAATTTTCATGCTATTCTTTTAGCAAAGTTAGTGTTTGCTTTCTAGGCAACATAAAGGCAAAATGCAAACAGTTACGATTACACTTAACTGATCACCATGACTAATGAATCTGGTCTTTCTACATCTAATGCACATACTCCTACATATGAATTTTCTAACAACTCATAATCCATATGAAAAGCTAACTCCAATGCGTAATTAGGGTTATACAAATCAAACCAAAACCACTAACTTCCTTCTAATATAAGTGATCTTGCCTCTTATGCTCAAACTAAGCTAAGTGACCAATATGCTTATATGCAGCGATTAATAACCACATATACTAAACAAGTAAATCGCATCTAATACAAGTGATCTCGCTTCTTATGCTCAAAATAAGCTAAGTGATCAATATGCAGCGATGTTTATCCACAGATACTAAACATCTAAATCGCATCTAATATAAGTGATCCTGCATCTTTTAGCACAATACCTGTTACTGGATGCAGGTGCACCACTTCCAAAGCCTGGAAGCAAATCATCCAAACCCCTAGGACTCCTAGCAGCCTTGTGCGTGGGTGGCTCAACCTTCTCCGTTCGACCTAGATTCCCCAACAGATCATCAAAATGATCACTCTGTTGACTCCGTTTAGGCGGCGACGAACTCATCGACGCGAAAATATTATCCTCAAATCTCATCGTAGAAGAAGAATACATCGATTTGCTCTTTACCCCTGGCAATCCATCGAAAATGTCGTCATCATACACCGGCTTATCGTACACAGGCAAATTAGAAGACGCAGATTTGAACCTAGCTTCATTGCTATTCGTCGACGACGAATTTTTGAAAATCGAATCGTAATCGATATCTGACATCGCCGGCGTTGATCTGGTGTTACTGCTGGTGAATTTTGGCGGACCGCCAAAAACGTCGCTAAATATTCGATCGTCATCAGCAGCGGTGAACGGCGACGACGACGACGGAGGTCGGCCGCGGAAATCTCCACCGTCAGATTTCATCGGAGCAGATTTTCCTTGGGGCCTAATCCCGAAATCTCTAGCTAAAATACCGAAATCGTCCATTGATTCACCAGATCTGAGAGCAACGAAGCGGATCTCGAACAATTGAGAGGATGATCGGAGGTGAAGTTGAATGATGTGTGTATAGACTACAAAGGTAAGTGATAGAGAGCAGAGATTTGAAAGAATGAAGAAAGCTATCGGCGATTGGGAGTCTTTAGGGTTAGAGACGACGGAGGCGGAGGTGGAGGTGGAGGTGGAGGTGGCGGTGGAGGTTGACGCCGTTGATTTCACGGCGTGTGTTGTTTTGGTGGCTCCTCCGTCTATTGGGTGTTGATGCTCGTTAGTGGGTTTTAATTTTGAGTTTTATTCACTCTTTGGTGTGCCGTGGGCTTTTCGTATTTAACATTTTTTTTTATATATATTAAAGGGAGAGTGATCTAAGACGAGTAGATTTGACCGGATTTGTTAAAGTTATATTTTTCTACAGACATGATTTACGATAATAATTTATGGGGACGTAAGATTAAGGTTAACGATTTTTAGAGAAAGTACAGATGTATTTTAGTATTGTCTTATAGCCTAGGGATTATTTTTAGACGACTTTGTATGCTATTGTCTTATTGTATTTATGTTTATGCCTTGTTTTATGATATTGTATGTGTTATATGTATCTTTTCACCGTTATTTTTGTTATTTGTGGCTTTCTATTGCTATATGTTTAGTATTGTTTGCTTAAAGTTGATGTTTTTTTGGAAGCGATATCTCTTTTCCTATTGATGGAGGTAAGATTTACCTACGTCTTACATTTCTTAAATTTTTCTATGGATGAGATTTACTGGGTACGTTATTGGTGGCGGTTGTCTTATATAACAGGATGAAATGATTGAGGTGAGTATTGTATATCATGTATTAAATACTTACAGCGAACACCATTACTTTATAACAAACTTTGAGCATGTCAAGAGAACTTGTTCAGCCTAGGTATAATGACCAAATCATGTTGTATTACAGCAGTATACCACCAAACAAATAAAACACCAATATGTTGGTGAAACTTAAATATGTTTGAATGTTTTTTAGAGCATACAAAATCTCTCAAGTTCTAGGTATTCTAACTCGTCACAACTAAGGTAACACTTAGTAATATAGTTGAAACACATGAAACTCACTAGTAAACTTAGGTATTTTACTATCTTAAATAACTATAATACAATTAAACTCGTTCTTTGTTTCTGTTTCAACTAAGGTATTAAACAAAGCTTAGATGCTACTTAAGTTTTTTGTTTCAACTCATTAGTCGCAACTGATCAGTGAGGATCCTTCGTTCAGTCGTTACTGAGTGGTGAAAAGGAGTAGTCATAACTACTGCATTTTAGCGGAACTGATCATTGGTAAACAATAAGCGGGACTACTACCCTTCAGTGGAATTGATCATCAACAACTCATTAGTGGTGACCTGTAACCAACCTACACCAATAGTTACAACTCATGATTGGTAATGAGTTGCGCGGCGACAGTAGGGAACACAACGATGGTTGTCGAGCTAGCCTATAAAATTATAGAGCAGTCCTTAGTAGGCTCGCGATATTGCAAAGTGCAAAATGTGTTTTGACATTATGTCCATCGCCCACACTTTAGGGCCCAGCCTTATGTTTGCCTCAAGGAATCAATTACCTTGAAGCAACCACTTATAAAGATCTCTAAAGTTCCTTAGACATCTCATGTGAGACAAGATGCACTTTTTCTCATTGTTATTTTCATAAATGTATTAATTTCTATCACACCCTCAAAATCCACTTGCGGGGTTTTACCGCGACGCGTGTGACAAACCAGGATCTCAGTCATTAGTTACTCAGAACGACTCTATATGAACATACAACCAAAATCAGAGTTTAACTTTAAAACGATGCGAAAGCGTTTAACAAACATCAAAACCAGAATAATGTAACACAATGAACATGCGCAAACACGCGCCCAACGTTATGCAAAACAAATACATAAATGCTTAACAACCAAAAACCAACAAAGGGTTCCAACAATGCTGACATCTATAATGCTGACCCGTGAATGTGCACCTATGCAATAGTAACTTCAACCTGAGAATAACACACTAAAAGAGTCAACACAACGGTTGGTGAGTTCAAGAGTTTTTGTAAAACATAACTGTATCAGTATAAAATATAAGAGTGCATGAATTAGATAACTAGTTTATGAATTAGATAGTTTTGTAAAACATAATGCTGACCCGTGAATGTGCACCTATGCAATAGTGACAATGTTTATGTTAGGACAATATTGCACCCGTTTGACCTCGAGTCGCACAAGTGGGGCTCGTCAGACCCGGTAGTACTACCCAAGATTTTCCGCTAGTTACCATTATTAACGATCCGAAAGTGTGAGGACTTTCATGGTATTCAACACTATATCATACTTTACACATCTTATAATAATAAAGCGTTTGTAAGTCAGTATGCTATCTCCCCCAAAAGAGAGTGTATAAAAGAGTGGGGCATGAACTCACCTGGTATGCACACGAACGATATAAAAGCTAACTTGAAAGAGAGAGGAAAGACAACCTTTAGAGGTTATCTAGAACACGCAAGTACATGAGTACGTGTACACAGAATCATCGTCAACCCTAAGTGCTCTATAAACACATGGACTCAAGGTTGTGGAAAAACAAGACACATTGACCCAGTTGACCCGTTTGACCCGTTGGTGACATTATTATTGACATCCCATTTAATCAAGCATAACCGTTCATCATACATGGTTATCATACAAGTTGTTCACGTATGTCACTTCAACAACCACTTGTTCTACCTAGATCATCATACAACTAGGTTATCATACAACTTATGCGAATCTCAAGTAATCATCATGCTTAACATAATTACACCATAACTAATGCATTAAAGAGAGTCCAATCATGCACAACATGCCATGTGAAGCCATTCACGACTTCACACCCTAAACCCTGCCAATCCTACTAAGTAGGGGCCTCAGATTCGCACGCGTGTATGATGATCATTATCACATTATTCAATAAGATTCATGCCAATCAACCTACACAACAATGATCTATTATAATTCCCAAACATGATCCTATAATCACCCAACCTAGTCCATCAACATGTATACCCACTAATAATCCTAATTCCCAAATGACCAAGCAAGCATCCATATAACTCAATTAATCCACTCCACCATATTAGACACCATCAATGAACATGCTAGCATGATCCTAACATTCCAAACATGCCCAATTCATCATATCTAAGATTCTACACAATTAAAGTTTTCCTTTTGGGAAAGTACATCCCAAAATCTATCCAACACCCACCACATTCATGAATTCATTAACATTATGCCTAATCAAGTCCATGCTATCATCTAGACATGTTCAACACCATCAAAACATCATAATTCACAATTCCCATAACCAAAAAGTTTCTACTTATAGCAATGTATGAACTACATGATCAATTCATAGATCTTCTTGCATAATAATCACAATCCAACATTCATACATCATCATTAACAACATTACATCATCAATCTATAGTCCATTCATCAATTTCATGCAATAAAGTTACTATTAATAGTAACGTATGAACAAGCATCAAAATCATGAATTTCTTGCATAAACCATGTAAACCATCAACAATACTATCTAACTAACATCATACATTCATCAAACTAATTAAAATTCGACATCCAAGCATCAAGGTCGACTAGGGTTTCGGCCATAATTAACAAACTATGAAAAACCACAAAAAAAACTAACCTTTAATCACGTAATGGGCAAGAATTGAAGTTGTTAACGTGTAATAATCCTTGAAATCGATCCAAATCGATGCATAATTGCTTGTTCTTGCTTGAATTTCGAAGTGTGTATGTGTGTAGGTGATGATCATGGCCGAAGGGTTATGGGGATTAGGGTTTGGGTTTTTGTTTTTATTTTTGTTAAGTTTTAGTTTTAGGAAATTACACTTAACCCCCATTATTTATATTTTATAAAACTAATCCCTTTAACACTTTTTAAGAGTTTAACTACAAAATACAAGCATTATAAATTAACAATAATAATATTGCATAATTTTCACTAGCCACAAAATACACGAAATAGATATAACACGTTGTCACGTTACGAGATAAAATTCACAAATAATATTTATATCGCATAAGCACAACTTAATAATCACATTATTAGTTAAATTATTATCTGTTTATCATTGTTAATTGTTATTAAGTTACCAACATTCAACGACAACTAGTGTGTGCTCACGACACGTGTACGCAAGACCTAACGGAACTAACGGAGTTTGGTAACGGAAAAGTACCGGATGTCACAATTTCAAACAAACAACTTCGAGCTATTTTATTTTAAGCTATTTTTTCAAGCAACAAATTATAATATGTATTATTCGTTTTGGTCGGTAGCTACAGTGCCACCATACCAATAGCTAAGCATATTGTATAACTTTCAGTAGCACAAGGCTAACGTCATGGTTCCTCAAAGAAGTATAAGTGATGAAGCTGGAAGTACAAGTTGTTGATGCAACGATTGAGATCGTAAATATGTATCTAGTGGATAACCGGATAGGTAAAGTCGTTGTTGTAAGAGCTATGGGAGCGACCCTCACCCTTCCTATTGCCTTTTTCCGTTTAGGAACCGCTAACTTGCATTACAACCACTTAATATGCGAGATCTTGCACCTGCAGTCTCCAATCTGACAATCACCACTAGAGGAGGCGGATCTCTTTTGGTCGTCGTGATGGTCATCCGTTATCAGAACTTCTGTTCTTTGTTACGGGTCGAAGATGTAAATAGACGACATTGATGTGGGTGTGGTGTAGGTGGTGCTACGTTGATGGTGGTGTTGAGAGTGAAGTCGAAAGAGAAAGACATGCATGACCGTTAAAGGGTACTTAAGCTTGCACTTAGTTAACACACTTAGGAGGATCTTAAGTTCACTTAACAATTCAAATAGGAAACTGTGAACTTTTACTGAAGATACAAGACAAACACAAGGAAAAAAACAAGAACAAGAACACAAGATAAAATTTTTAAGGAAGTTGTATATTGCTTTTCCAGTTCTATTACAAGTGTTGTACAAGTATATCTTTGAATACAAGAACCGGAGACTACTTATACTACATCCTACAACCGTCAATATGCAAAAAGATAGTTGGAAGTGACTAATCTAGACAACAAGATCAGCCTAAAGTCAAAAGGCAGATTGCCTTTTGACTAATGACTATGACAAGCCATAGTTCACTGACTTTCCTATTACAATAAGCCAAAAAGGAGCAAAAACAGAAACTTGCAGATAAAGACCTTATCTACTTTATCATAAAGCATGGAAGTTTCACCAAATGAGGATAGTTGGTGAACCACCAGAGCATGCAGCGGATAGTAAGTTGCTTTATGATAAAGTTGATGGAAAAGGTATATTTTCTCTATCTTCAGAAGAAAATCAGTATTGTCCTTAAACAGCTTCGGAAGACTTTGTCTTGAGAGCTTCAGAAGACTTCATCTTTTACCTTCGGAAGAGTTGAGTATTTGGCTTCGAAAGACTTTACACTTAGAGTATTTTCTAAGTTAAGTGTAAAGCTTCCGTAGCAGTTTCTTCTGAACTTTGGCTTCGGAAGATTTTACACTTAGCATTTCTCTTGAGTGTGTAAAAGTTCCGAAGCTGGTTCTTCTTTGTTCCAAAGTGCATGTTGGAAGACTTGGTTGTTTTGGTATCCTTTGGTTGCATCAGCCTCTTAACTTCAGAGGTTCCTACAAACTCTCCCTAGGCTGATGCTACCAAAACAGAGAGGTTCTTTAGACTGGGATAGTCCACATGAGGATCTTCAGAACTCCTTTCTTCATCAGTAGATCTGGATTCCTAAAACTCATGAAGTATCTTCTCATGTCATAGAGATCATGCAGAGGGAGTTCAAGCATGTCACTTGTGAAGTAGACATGTTGTTCTCCCTGATCTCTAGTGACATACCATCTGTCTGGATCTTCAGCAAATGTCCAGGATAGAATTTGTCTTCCAACAGAGAGAGACTCTAATATGATAGGAGTTGGTTAAGAGTCCTCTTCATGCATTTCCTCATGATGTTCTGACTTATCCTGAGGTTGGGAGGTGGATGCCTTTCTTCTTTTCTTCTTAGTTGATGATCTTTTTCTAGCCATCCTTTTTCTCCTCCCTGATGATTTTAACTGAGAGGGTTGGTCTTCAGTACCAAGTTCTTTAGTGGATTCCCTCTCAGTTAGGATCTCCTCTCTCCCAGTTTCAGAAGGAGAGGGAGGAGAACCTTGCTGTGGGTTAAAAGATGAAGTTGGCTGTTGTGCAGCTTCAGGTGCAGGTGGTGTTGTCTCTGTAGGTTCAACCTTTACCTCAACTTCAGGTTGAGCTTGACTTGATGATGAATGAAGGTTCACAAGCTCTCCCCTTTTTATCTTCTATTTGATCACCCTTATGTGCTCATCCATTGTGGATAGAGACATGGGACCAAGCCTCCTTTCGGAGAACCCAAATGTTCTGAGAAAACCAATGAATGGTCTTCTTTTGTGCCACAGTTCATAAGGAGTCTTACCATGTGTCTTAACTATCAAAACTCTGTTTTGCACATAGCAGGCTGTGTTGACAGCCTCTGCCCAGAAGGTGATGGGCAGTTTAGAGTCAGACAACATGGTTCTTGCAGCTTCAATAAGTGTCCTATTTCTCCTCTCAGCAACACCATTTTACTGAGGAGTCCTGGGAGAACTGTATTGTCTTGAAATACCCTTTTCATCACAAAATGTATCAAGGATTTGGTTTTTGAATTCGGTTCCTTGATCACATCTTATGATTTTGACCTTGCGATTAGATTGATTCTTAATTTTCAGAATGAAATTCTTTAAGATTTCAGGAGTTTCATTCTTAGTTCTAAGGAAAAACACCCAAGTGAATCTTGTGAAATAATCTGTGATCACCAAACAGTATAAGGTCCTTCCTGGACTCATTACACTAGTGGAGCCAAACAGATCCATATGTAACAAGTGTAGGGGAGTAGTGATAGAGTTCATTTCCTTTGGCTTGTGAGACACTTTGTGTTGCTTCCCCTTCAGGCATGCAACACAGTGGTCATCACTTGTAAACTCTTTCTTTGGTATTCCAGTTACCAAATCATTCTTAATCAGTTTATTCATGTTCTTAAAGTTTACATGGCACATTCTTTTATACCAAAGGAAATACTCATCACTATTTGCTTTAGATAGAAAGCAAGAAATCTCTCCAGAGGGAGATGTTTCCTGCAAGTCCATCTTGTACATGTTCCCTTTCCTGGGGGCTCTGAGCAAAATATGCTCTTAAGGAATGTCAACCCCAGGCTTGAGAACAATGCACTCATGCTTAGTAAAGAGCATGTGATGTTTTTGGTCACAAAATTAGGACACACTCAAAAGATTGTATCCAAGCTCCTTGACAAACTTTACCTTCTCAATGCTGAGCTTACCATTTGAGACCATGCCCCTGCCGGTGATGTAACCTCCTGCATCTCCTCCAAAAGCAACTGGCCCTCCATCAAACTTTTCAAAGTTTTGAAGTAGGGACTCATCGCCTGTCATGTGCCTGGAGCAGCCACTATCAATGATCCATACATTTCTGTTTGCCTTTGGCTGTCCCTGCACAAAAGAGATGATTTAGTTACATTTGAAAACCCAAGCCTTATTGGTCTTGGGCTTATAAAATTCAGATGAAGGCAATGAAACAGTAAGTGATCCTATGTTCAGGCTTTGGGGATCATTTGTTGTTGCTGAAGAGGAGCTTTTAGTCTTAAGGTCTTCCTTCATCTTCCACACCACCTTTGGAAGATTGGGCTTGACCTTCAATACTTCAAAAGCTTTTGTAGCTTCGGAAGCTTTGGAGACAGATTCTTCGGAAGATCTTGCTTTCTTTGCAGCAAGCTTCAGTACTTCAGAAGCATTCCTTTCTTCCTAGACCAACTTTTCTTCCGAAGGCAATTTCTTACTTGCCTTCTTCTTCATTTTGGAGCTTCCGAAGGAAACAGATTTTCCTTCCGAAGCTGTTTGTTTCTTCTTCTTCTCAGAAGTTTTCTTCTTGATCATGTGGATAGTGCTCTTGGGATTGTATTGAAAATCCTTAGCCAGATGTGAAGTACTACCACACATAACACAATCCAAATCTTTCCTTATGAGAGCCTTCTTTCCCAAAGAAGACTGAGCTTGAACACTTTCCTTTTCCTTCTTTACCTTTTTAGATGATGCAGCAGGCTTTTTAGAGTGAAGCTTGTTCTTTGATATGGATGGTTTAGGCTGTGTAGCAGTGACGCACAGCTGATCAATCTTCTTGTTGTAGCTGGAGTGAGTTGAAGCTGAAGCAGAACTCTTGGAACAGGAGTTCTTGGCAGAATCTTCAGCTTTCACCACCTTAAACCCTGCAGAGATAAATACTTGTTTCTACTTGGAGTCAAAAGTGGTCTTGATCTCTTAAGCTTTTCTAGATCTTCTCTTTGCTCTTCTGATCAAGTTCTTTCTCTTGGTTTTGCTCAAACCAGCTTCTTTTTCCTCCTTAGGAGCATGGTGACCCTTTTTGGATTGAATCTCTTCACTTACCTCAGAGTCATCCCTCACCTTCTCCTTTTCATCCTCTTTATCACTGGGGTCTATAGATGGCAGCTCATCTTGACCAGTTCCACACCTAGGAGATCTGACTAATAGTAAAGTGTATGGAGGAGCTATCTCACTAGATCCCAGTCCCTGCTTATTCTGATAACACACTTTTGCATGCAGAGATGATGATATCATGTTCTTGAAGGTCTCTTCTTCAAGAACACATTTTTCTACCCTGGCTTTGCTGATCACAAGCTCAGCTTGGCATTCAGTCAACTTGGTAATGAGATCCTTAATTTGAGTCCTGTAGTTTGTCTGCTCATGTTTAAGAGTTGAAACTGTTTTCTCTAGATCTTCTATCTTAACTTTATAGTCATTTTTATCTCTTTTAAAATCAGCTTTTAAAATATTTACAGACTCAATATCGGATTTCATTTTCAAGTTGTAGGACCTGTATCTATTCACTTTAGCAATACATTCAGGAGAGTAAAGATGTTCAAGTACCTTGGCTTCATCATGATCAGCCATGAGTGCTTGGTTTGGAGATGCATCTTCAGCTTGAAAGCTCCAGTCAAAGCCTCCTTTTTCAACAGCAACTGCAGCATGTTGTCTTGGCTTCTCAATCTGGTTCCCTCCTTCAGTGTAGTTTGGCATGGATGAGGCTTGGCCACCATTTGACTCAGGTGCCTTGCATTCTCTAGCAAAGTGTCCCATCTGGTTACAGTTGTAACACTTGACTTTGCTCTTGTCCAGCCCAAACTTGCCACTGGCAGCATTGCTAGGAAACCTTCTCCCAGTCCTCTTGTAGAACTTCTGGTCTCTATGAGTGAGAAGAGCCATTTGCTGGACTATCTCCATGTACTCCAGAACATCTGGATGGATACAGTCCAGGTCTTCAAGAGTGAAAAGAAAGTTGCATGAACTTTCATCAGTCGAGACAAAAGCTTGAGAAGAACTTGTCTCTTGGAAGGGACTTCCTTAGATGTAGCTTTCTCTAAGTGTCTCTGGGAAGGTGATGAAAGGACCCTTTTGTGAGTTTTCAGGGTAGCAGATGAGATGATGCTGTGGTTCTCTGCTATCCCTTTCAACCACATGAAGGGCTGAACTCTGGTGAGTGTTGGAGTTACCAGATGAATTTTGCATGTTCATCTCCATCTGGTATCCACTGAGTATCCCATACAACTCAGTGAGAATAAGGGTCTTGAGGTTTTCAGTCCTCTTAATGACCACACAGTAGTGTGTTCATTGTCTGCGAAGAGAGGACATGAACTTCCTTATAATATCCCTGTTCTCAATAGTTACCCCAACATCAGCTAGAGTATCCACAATCTCAACATACCTGAAGTATTGTTGAGTCATGGTCTCACCTGTCTTGAAGGTGAAGTTTTCAAACTGCTGCTTCAGGAGATCCTTCTTGTTCTCCTTAGCTTCATTTGAACCCTCATACATCAGTTTCAGTGCATCCCATAGCTGTTTAGTGGTCTTGCACTTCTTGAAACCTCTGTAGATGGAGTTTGGAAAAGCAGTTTGGAGGGCTGTCATTGCTTTCTGATCAATGTCAATTCTTTTCCAGTTTTTATCAGAAAAGTCAGCCCTCTCCTTTGGTATCATGCCACCACCAGCAGCAGCTGAAGAGGTGCATGGTACATGAGGTCCATTGACAACAGACTCCCACATCCGGGAATCTTGAGACTTGATGAAGCCTTCCATTCTTTGACACCAAGTGTCAAAATCCTCAGGAGTGATCAGTGGGAACTTTGTCATAGTTCCAGTTTCCATATCAGCTTTGGAGATAGCTGCCATTTAAAGAGTTAAGCGATGTGTGTAACTATGAGGATTTGAAGATGGTGAGATCTTACAATCAAGAGCCTGGAATGCTCTGATACCAAATGCAGGACCGTTAAAGGGTACTTAAGCTTGCACTTATTTAACACACTTAGGAGGATTTTAAGTTCACTTAACAATTCAAATAGGGAACTGTGAACTTTTACTGAAGATACAAGACAAACACAAGTAAAAAAACAAGAACAAGAACACAAGATAAAATTTTCAAGGAAGTTGTATATTGCTTCTCTAGTTCTATTACAAGTGTTGTACAAGTATATCTTTGAATACAAGAACCGGAGACTACTTATACTACATCCTACAACCGTCAATATGCAAAAAGGCAGTTGGAAATGACTAATCTAGACAACAAGATCAGCCTAAAGTCAAAAGGCAGATTGCCTTTTGACTAGTGACTATGGCAAGCTATAGTTCACTGACTTTCCTATTACAAAAAGCCAAAAAAGAACAAAAACAGAAACTTGCAGACAAAGACCTTATCTACTTTATCATAAAGCATGGAAGTTTCACCAAATGAGGATAGTTGGTGAACCACCAGAGCATGCAGCGGACAGTAAGTTGCTTTATGAGAAAGTTGATGGAAAATGTATCTTTTCTCTCTCTTCAGAAGAAAATCAGTCTTGTCCTTAAACAGCTTCGGAAGACTTTGTCTTGTGAGCTTCGAAAGACTTCATCTTTTACCTTCGGAAGAGTTGAGTCTTTGGCTTCGGAAGACTTTACACTTAGAGTATTTTCTAAGTTAAGTGTAAAGCTTCCGCAGCAGTTTCTTCTGAACTTTGGCTTCGGAAGATTTTAAACTTAGCATTTTTCTTGAGTGTGTAAAACTTCCGAAGCTGGTTCTTCTTTGTTCCAAAGTGCATATTGGAAGACTTGGTTGTTTTGGTATCCTTTGGTTGCATCAGCCTCTTAACTTCAGAGGTTCCTACAAAAATTAAGAGAATGATTAATGGTGTTTTGAGTATTGTGAGAGAGATGAAGACGAAAGGGTAAACAATAAGGAAAAAGTAAAGATGTTAGATTCCTTAGGAGCAGATGGTATGTTTTCTTTTTCAAATATACAAGTAAACTATTCTAATTTATTTATTTTAATGTAAGATAATATACAATAAATATATGAGATAAACTAATATAACATTTCTAAATCATTTTAGTAAAACATAATACAAGTTGCACATGTTACCGGTTTAACATTTATTTATTTAAGGTTTGTATTTAAAATTTAATTTTGGGTGTTTATATTATAACATAAAAATATAAATAGGAACAATATATTAGTATTACTATGTTTAACATGCCACTAAAATAGTTATGTGATTGTATAACATTTTATAGATTGATTGTTACCGTACAATCACTAATATCTAAAATCGTGTTACCAAACAAAAACTAATACAACAACTTATATACATTCATATTTTTATTTAAGTAATTCTTATTATTTCTTTCTTTTTATAAAAACACATAATATTATTTTTATGACATGACAATAAGCGCTTGCGACAACACGCGGAAGTCTTCTTCTAAAAACACACTCAATAGTATTAAATTTCATGTGTGGATATAATATACACCACCACAATTCTTTTGTGTTGGTCCCCATGCTTATCAAACGTGTGTCTTATTGTATTTGTCATATGCTTAAATTGTAAGACATATTCACTTCATGTCTTTATGTATATGAAATTTGATATAAATAACTCATGAAAACGTTTATTAGATTATCACTTTGTTTTCATGTAAATGAATATGACATAAATAACTTCATGAAAAATTTGACCTCTTTTACATACGTATACTTTTTTTTGAACAACATTACATATGTATGCTTAAGACCTTTGTACCGCTTAAGGATTTTCAACAACAATGAAATATTTCTTGCATGCATTACATTAGTATGACTCGAATCTTATTTCTGAATCATGTTAGAAATTTGGATCTTTGATTACAAATAAAGCAAATGTCTATTCAAAACTTACACCATGTTCCAACATATGATAGAGTTATATCTACTAGGGTAGTCACGACATAAGAATGTTGTTAACTCGTTATCTTTTCTCAGCGTCACAAATTTAAACCTATCAAGTCTGGTGGGAGACTAATTCACACATCTAATCATGCTTCGAATATGCTCAGTTGTATAAATATGAACCCATCTCTCACGATCAATTTTATAATGTATACAATGCAGCTACTGTGGAGTTGTTTACCTGTAGAAAATAAGTACGGTAACATGCTCGTAGGAAAATGAAATTGCAACATTTGATTCTTCTCCCCAAAATGTGTAGATATTTTTTACATAAGTTGTTTCTTCTAAAAAAATTAAGAACCACGTCCCTTAATATTGTAGAGTGTGAAGGGATGCTAGAACTAGTTGCGTCTGTAAGCGTACATTAACTACAATGACAGAGAGACTCGAGGCGGACTGAGCATATCGTGTGCAAGGTCAACTTACTTTTAGTTTTTAATATATGATGTTTATTAAATTCTTTTCAAAGTTTTGAAAACCGGACCATACCGACCGGTCGGTCCGAGAATCGAACCCCAAGCCGGTCCAGTTCGGTGCTTAAAATCAGTTTGGCGTTGAACCTTTTTTCATATATATTTTTAAGATTTTCAGAATTTTTTTACATATATTCATTAAATAATTATAATTTTATCCGGTTCTCATATCCAGTCCGATCAATGCAACAATAAAACATCTGGTTCACTGTATAATCCAATTATGAAAACATTGATTTTTTTTATAGAATTCTATATCTGAACATTTATTTTATCAATCATTAGCCTACTGGAAATTAAAATACAAACCCATAACCCATTTATAATGAGCTCAAAATCCCTTTCACCACACACTAGCCCATTATATTGAAAATAAGGAGCCCAATTTCTTTTCACATATTAGTTAGCCCAATCTTTAAACACCCTCTCCATTTCCAAATCACGTTTCATGATTACACCAACGAGCTTTGGCCGAAGACCAACAACCACTCCACCTAGGGGAGTCAATCGTGACATGTTAACGGATTACAGATTGACGGGTTGGATCATTGAACCTGAACATGACCTATATTTTAGTTGTTTTAAAAATTTCAAACCCTAATCTAAATACATATAAAATTATGTAATGTAATTTGAATTTAAACCATTAAGAAAAACCAGTCAAAGTAGTTGACGGGTAGAAAATCTTAAAAAAATACCCTTATGATAACCACACAAAACAAACAAAATAGATGATAATCTTCAAACAAACAAATTTGATAATATATTTTTAAATCCCAAAAATCCAAATGTCTTTCAAGTGCCTTCAAAGCAAATAACAATTCTTTCAATGTCTTCAAAGCAGACAAAACATAATTATTCCAAGTGCCTTCATTTCTTCACAAGCTCCTCAATGTTACCTTTATCCATGTTCACGTCCATTATATTTTGGGTCACTTCAAGATCAGATGACATTACTCCATAAAAACATAAGAATAAAAGTCAAATGATCATATCAAAGCTCAATGCTAGAAGGTAGCGTGTGACTTCGATATTAATCCAACATTCTTCCACACTTGAAAGTACCGGTTGAAACCAGAACACAAAGAATATCCATGGCTAACTTGATGGGAAAAAAACACCTAACCGATGGCAAACGGTAAACAACAAATGTGTAGTCTTCGTTTGGTCAAAACTTCCCCTACTCGAATGAACCTGCGAAGATTCAAACAAATAAGGTATACAAATACAATAAAGAGACACCAATTTTAGCATGGAAAGCCTCTCAAGACGAGAGTACAAACCACAGACTACTAGAACCGCTTCAATATTACTAGGATCATAGCACAAAGTCTTCTCTAAGTATACTAGGGTATACATCAAATTTCATATACTTGAAAACAATTACTTCAAACATATGGAATCAAAACAAAGAGAAAAAAGAGATATCATAAAAAAAAAAAACTTAGGCTATGAACGGGCTTGTAAAATTTTACTTTCAAACATGATTAACACAAACCCACCGTTGGATAAGGTTGTCCAGATGTTATGAAGATGTTGTGCAAAAATCACAATGATTCAACAATTCAATCTCTAGGAAATTATCAATCTCTACAGCAAACTGACAAATTTTTTTCTCCCCATTTTGTCTCTTTATGTTGAGGTTTAAAATTTAAAAAGAGGATCTAATCCTCTATTTCTTTTCCTCTGTTTAACCTAAACTCAAAGGTAATGGCCAATTAAATGTTAGGCTTTCTTATGGGCCCGAAAACCTAACAAATCTCCCCTGTTGACCTATAAGAAAGAGTTTGCCATACCAGTTTTGGAACAACAATTCTTCAACTTCTCACTATCTAAAGCTTAATTTAATTAACATATTGAACCATCATCATCAATATGAACTCTTTGTGGTTCAAACATTTTGTCTTTATACCCTGTTATATCAAAATCTATACAACCAATATGCATAAACTCCTTAGTCATACTCAATTTGGAATACCATGTAAATATCTAAGAATTCACTTAATTGCTTACCAATTCTTCTTACTTGTATTTGATAGATATCGACTAACAACACCTATAACATGGGTAATGTCATGTCTTCTACATAACATTGCATACATCAAACTTCCTACTGGTGAAGAATAAGGAACTCCATCCATTTTAATCTCCTTCTCGAAAGAAGTGCAATCTTTATCACTTATCTTAAAGTTTGGAGTTAGAGGCAAATTGATAACTTTGGCTTTTGTCATGTTGAATCTGCAAAGCACATTCTCTATGTATTGCTCTAGTAGCATGTAGAACTTATTTGAAACTTTATCTTTAGTGATCTGAATACTCAGAATTTGGTTTGCTGGCCCCGAGTCTTTAATAGAAAATGACTTGCTCATGTCTTTCTTCAACTTCATAATTATCTCTACATTCTTATCAACAATCAACATGTCATCAGATAAAGCAATATGATGATGAAATCATCATGACCAAACCTCTGAAAGAAAATACAATGATCAGAAGTATTCTTTTGGTAGCCTTGCTCACTCATAATTGATTCAAACTTCTAGTACAAATGTGTTGGTGCTTCTCCAACTTGCAAAGATTTTTCTAAAGCTTACAGACATAATCTTCTTTACCCATAACTTGAAAACTATCAGACTTCTCCATATAGATTTATTTATTTAAGTCACCACGAAGGAGTATTATCATGACATCCGTCTTTCAACCTCAAGATCACGTCTAGCAGCCAAACCAAGAATCAACCAAATGGAATTCATCTTCATGACCAGAGAAAATCTCAGGAAAATCAAGACCCTTTATTTGACTAAACCCTCTGACCACCAATCTAACCTTATACCTAGGCCTTGAGGTATGTTTTTCAATCTTCACTTTACAGACCTAATTTTTTTTCAAAGCTTTTCACTTGGGCAACTTCACCAGCTCAAAAGTATCGTTGTCATATAAGGAATTCATCTCATCTTGCATTATTTCAACCCATTATTTTTTTGTTCTCATCTTCTATGGCCTCTATATAACACTCAGGTTCCCTCTCCCCCCTTTTAGTAAGTAAAACATACTCATCATCATAATAACATCGAGAAGGATAGTGATCGCTCGGACCACCTAAGTCGAACAAATGTTGGTATATGTGTACTGGTAAACTTGGATGAGAACTCTCATCTAACTCTGATTAGTATTTTGTTGATCACTTTGAGTATTATCTCCATTAACATTATTAATATTATGTCTTTCGAACTTTGATCTTCCATAAACATAATATCATGACTTCTTATAAGTTTCTTTATAACTGTATCATATAACTCGTGCCCAAACTCATCTTGTCTATAACTAAGATATATGCATTGCTTGGTCTTCATGTCAAGCTTTAATATTAGACTTAATTACACGGGTGGTCCCTGTGGTTAGGCCTGATTTCACTTTTGGTCCCTAACTCTCTGAAATTACAAGGTTGGTCCAATACTTTGCACAAACGTAACAACGATGGTCCCTGAAATGGATGTCTGTTAAGTTTTTTAGTTAATAATTTAAAAATAACTAAAATACCCTTGTATCATTGTCTTCCTCAATTGATTCCGGTAGCCCTCTAACTCCGACGGCTTACCACTGAAACGAAACCCACCATCTCCAGAGATGGAGACGTTTATGGCGATGGAGGTAATGGTGATGGTGGCGACAGAAGTTGAGCAGATCTGAATCGCATTAACAACTATCAGATTGATGCAGATGACGGAGGTGGTGGGTCGCCGGAGATGGAGGGTCGCCGGAGGTGGAGGGTCGATGATAGATGTAGAGATCGTTGGAGGTGCTTGAAGGTGGTGGTGGTTGAAGGTTGAAGATGGTGGTGATTGAAGGTTGAGGGTGGCGGTGGTGGTTGAAGGTGGTGGGGGATTGAAGGTTGAAGGTGGTGGTGGTTGAAGGTTAAAGATGGTGGTGGTTGAAGGTTGAGGGTGGTGGTGGTTGAGGGTGGTGGTGGTTGAAGGTGGTGCTGGTGGTGACAGTGGTTGAAGGTGGTAGGGATGGTGGTTGTTGGAGAAGAAGAAATATGAAATGGGTATTTTTGTCATTTCACACACACTTAACAACAATAATTAACGTCCATCCATTTCAAGGACCATCGTTGTTACGTTTGTGCAAAGTTTTGGACCAACCCTGTAATTTTAGAGAATTAGGGACTAAAAGTGAAATGGGGCCTGACCACAGGGACCACCAGTGTAATTAAGTCTTAATCCTACATCTTTGGGAATATGTACAAATGCCTTGCATCCAAAGACTTGCAAATAACAACATGAAATGTCTTTTCCACTCTAAACCTTGTCAGGAATATCAAAAGACAAAGGAACACAAGTAGTATGATTAAAAACATATACTATGGTATTTAAAGCTTTAACCCAAAAGGAAATTAGATATCTGACATGTGATAACAAACATCAAACCATCTCAACCAATGTTCTATTCACCGGTTCTACTAACCATTCAACTGTGATGTCTTGGTAGGATTCTTTTGGTGTCAAATATCTTTCTGTCTATAATAAGCATCAAAATGAGCAATTTAAATGCACTTGAGCTTCTTCCTAGTCTGTCTCTTAACTAAGGCATGAAACTTATTAAACACGTCTAATACTTGATCTTTAGATTTTAAAGTATAGATCCATAACTTCCTTAGATGATCATTGATGATTAGCCCCCAAGTAATCTAGTTGTCAGGACCACAAACATCTGAATGCACCAAAATAACTATACCTCTTTCTAGAAGGAGGATGCCTCGTAAACTAAGTTTTGCTTTCCTTTTAGATAATTAGGGCTGTTTTTCAATTGAACATTCTGCGTGTCATATAAGGCATTTTTCTTCAATAGTAAAGACATCACTTTTTCACATATGTGACCAAAGTCTCTTATGTCATAACTCAGTCATATCAATATTTACCAATAAGTGAACTGACTCTTTGGAGATATTCAGATGTGCCATTACAACTGTCACACCCCTAGTGATGGCGGAAACCTCAGGACGGATGAAGATGAATCTATTGGTCATAGCACATGACATTTAAAGCATTGAAATATCATTAAATGCAAATTTCACTCAAATAACATAACAAAAACATTGTTTAACAAATATATATAATTCAAATAAAACAATAAATTTTTTCTATTTATTAACTAGGTCTAACTCCTAGTTTGTAAGCATTCAGGATGTCCAACTAAGCAAAATTTCCAGATTCATGTGAAAAATAATATAGTCAGCTAAAAAATTAGCCGGTGAGTAAACATAACTTTACATGCATAGTATATTAATTAAAACTGATTGAAATAATTTAATTCTTATGACATGTCAAGACCAATAAGGCTAATGTGAAACATATAGACAAACAATACACAATCAAACCTAATAATTAAATTGACTCGATTCAAAGATAAAGTCTTAATGATTAAGGAACATGTATGAATCCAGTTGTAGTCACCCTCGGATAACAAACGTTGTGAGTGTGTTAAGCTAATAGACTTATCATTGTTTCCGTGGTTTGAATAAATTAATGATTGTGTAAGAAAAATGTTCATCTAACTATAAACACATATTGCAAGTAATAATATAACATGAATTGAATTAAATTTATAATAGATAAATTAACAATAAACAATTGATTACTTATAGTTCACATGATTTCCCTCAAATTAAAAATATAAGAAAATGGACTATGAATACTCACCTGTTATTTGTAAGTGTTGGAATACTAGGATGCTAGACTAAACACGAGGATTTCCTCACAAGTTAACCTAAGGAACGATGCCTTAAATTAGATGAATAAACTATTTTAAAGTTTTAAGCTTAATTTGAGAACTAGGGTTTTAAATATGGATTTGGGGTTTAACAATTGATTTAGAATAATATGTATAACTTGATTAAATAAAATAAAATAAATAAATTAATTAAATAATAAGATTTAAATTTTAATAATGATTTATAATAAATTTAATATAATGATTAAATTTTATTTGAATAATACAACTAAAATGATTAATTTATAATAGTTTAATAAATAAGACTTTTAAATAATATAGTGTGAAATTTTGTCAAAATAATTAAATATTTATATGAATCTATTTGTAATTAATCTTGATTTGAAACATTTTTAAAGAATACATTTTTGTTTTATAGGAAACTTATAAATAGTTAGATTTATAAATTTATTTATAACTCTTTTTATTGATTTTAATTACAATTATAACTTTTAAAAAATTTAAATGTGCAACTATGATTTTTTTAATTTTCCAAGTGTTAATTAATAAATTTTCTTATAATATTAATTTGAAAAATAATTTTTTCTTTAATATAATAAAAGTTTTTGAAATTATTTAAAATGAATTTAAAAATAAGAATGGGTTGCCCGGAGTCGAACCCGGGTCACCCATGTGGATGTGGTGCTTGTTACCATTGGGCCAAAGCCCATACCTGTTTTTAATCCAATTAAAATACATGAAAAGCAAATCTTAAAAGTTTAGGGCTTTGATTCGCCATGTAATGTAGTATGTGAGTGTATTTGATTACCTGATTTGAGAATGAATAGATGATTGTGACACTCGGCATTTTCAGGACACTTTCTGATCATCACAATCATGATTTTCCAATCATACATTCATTCATTTAATATTGTTTACTTAAATATGTCATTTATTGCACAAACATTCACGAACCTTTCATGTAATGGTAATTCGGAGAATTGCCGGATCGCACGCGCGTCTGTCCCTAAACGTTGGTGACTTGTCAAAATAGTTTTCAAACAATCATAATTAATGTGAAATTATGTGTTATATGATTATATGATTAAATGTGTAGCTTGGTTGTTAAAATTGAGAATTTTCTGGCATTTATGCGTGTTCGCGCACTTTCGGCTTTTAATGCCTAATTTTTATAAATATGCCTTTGAACTAGAAAAATAAATATTATTTCATATTATTAATGTTTTTTTGATATTATATGAGCATTTGGAGGTTTCGGTGTTGAAAAAGTTCAATCGCGTAGCGTTAAAACGATTTTTATAAAAGACGGGGGCCTTTCTTGTAAAAAAAAGTATAAAACCCAACCCCCCAACCCTAATCACCATTTGGCCGTTCCCTTACCCTTTCCCTTTAGAATTTTCGTAACAAATCAAACACACACACAAAGCACACCTTCTTTGATCTTGTTCTTGCATAATGGTGGTGATTTTCAACGTTTCTTGTATCAAACACGTACTAGGGATCATCATCTAAGCATTTCAAGTAAGTTTTAATGTTTGATTTAATGTTCTTTGATCTTCAAGATGAACATGAACCCTAGATGATCCAAACAAGTCAAAACTTGAAATTGATTGAAATTGATGATGGATTATGTGTTAGTATTCAATATAATGATGTTTGTACGGATTGGTTTTATGAAATTGTGTTGTTTTGATCAAAACCCGAGGCTTACTTATTAAGAAAACTTTAATTTGGGGCTTTTGTAGAAATCATGTGATTTTGATGAAATTGGATTGAATTGATGGTTCTAGGATGTTAGATGATGCTAGTGGATGAAAATTCATGTTTCGAACTTTTGATTTTGGCTTAGTTTTCGAGTACTTTCCATTATAGGAAACTTTTTGGGTAAGTTAGTTTATAGATGATGATTTATGCATATGTGATGAGATGTGATAATTTTTATATAATGTTTAGGGCATAAGAATGGATTGGGAATAATCGAATGGTGAAAAACTCTTCGTATGAACATGCTAACATTATCACGCAAACACTCATGGACCTAAATTTGTTAGGTAATGATTAGCTTTCAACTTATACACTTCAGGCTTTTTTTCCTGCGCATCTAAGGTGAGTCTTCACGGCCCCACTTTTACTTACTTTCCTTTTTGGGGGAGAAGCATGCAAACTATTTTTATATGGTTTTAGTATTATTGGTATATCGCCTATTTCTGTAGTGCAAACATTATCACGCAAGTCCTTACACACTCGAACCGTTAATAACGAGCTAGTGAGGTAATTTTGAGTAGTACTACTGGGTTTGACAAACCCCACCCGCGTTAGTCGTGCTAACTCGACTGGAGGTCGAACGGGTGTTTAATTGACCTAGACACTTGCCATTGTTCTGTGATAAGACATGGCTGAAGGAAAAACAACTCCCAAACAGTCAGCTTCGGTTCGAAACGCTAAGTAACTCGATATATAGGCTAGCACCTGTGGTATACCTTTGTTTACTTTTACCAAGCAAACGTTCAAACATATTTACTGATTTAAACCTGTGAACTCACTAATCTTATGTTAACACACTTTAGCATGTCTTCTCAGGTCGCTGGCACGGTTAAGGCTAGGGTTGCATATCTGAGGTTCATGCATCATCTTTATCATTTGAAAGCAAGTTTATTTACATTTACTACTTTCATTGGGCGCCTTATTTTGCGCATTTATTACTCATGGTTTTATGAACATTTACGCTTCCACATTGATTACATTGAAAACTATCCTTTACTCTGATTTATGGTCAAACACTTATTTTGAAAACACATATAGTGTCATTTGATATGACTGTGTCTGTAAGGATCTATCTGAAGATTATGATGCTGATGCAACCAAAGATCTTCCAACATGCACTAAGGAACAAGGATGAACTTGCTTCGGAAGCTTTACACTCTCTAAAGAAAACTCTAAGTGTAAAGTCTTCCGAAGCCAAAAGTTCAGAAGCAATTACTTCAGAAGCTTTACACTTAACAAGAAAAAATATTCCAAGTGTAAAAACTTCCGAAGCCAAAGACCAAGTTCTTCCGAAGCCAAAGATGAAGTCTTACGAAGCTTCAAAGACAAAGTCTTCCGAAGCAACTTTGCTGTGAAGACTGATTTCTTCGGAAGATAGAGAAAAGATGTTTTCTCAGATCTACTTTTGATAAAGCTGACCAACTTTCTGCTGCAACTCTGATAACTAACCAACTTGTATGAGTTGGTGAAACTTCCATGCTTTAGTGAATAGTAGATAAAGTTATTGTCTGTAATTTTCTTCTTTTGTTCCTTTAGACTTTTTGTACTAGGAAAAGTCAGTAAGCTATGGCAAGTCATAGTCACTAGTCAAAAGACAATTTGCCTTTTGACTCTAGATTGATCTTGTTGTCTAGATTAGTCAATTCCAACTGTCAATCCAAGTATTGATGGTTTTAGATTGTAGTATAAAAGAGTCTCAAGTCCTTGTATTTTATTTATGCTTTGAACACTTGTAATAGAACCTGAGATCAATATACAACATCCTTGAAAACTAATACTTGTGCTATTGTTCTAAGTTCTGTCTCATTGTTACTTGTGTTCCTTGTATCTTCAAAGTTTCCTGTTCCCTATTTGAACTGTTAAGTGATCTAAGATCACTCCTCTTGTGAAACTAAATGTTGTTGACACCCTAACCGGTCCTGCAATTGGTATCAGAGCATTCCAGGCTCTTGATTGTAAGATCTCACCATCTTAAATCCTTTTAGTTCCATACTTCACTTAACTTTTCAAATGGCAGCTATCTCAAATGCTGATATGGTAAACTGGAACTATGACAAAGTTCCCACTGATCACTCTTGAGGATTTTGATACTTGGTGCCAAAGAATGGAAGGCTTCATCAAGTCTCAAGATTCCAGGATGTAGGAGTCTGTTGTCAATGGACCTTATGTACCATGCACCACTTTAGCTGCTGGTGGTGGTATGATACCAAAGGAAAGGGATGATTTTTCTGAAGAAGATTGGAAGAAAATTGATATTGATCGGAAAGCTATGACAACCCTTCAAACTGCTCTTCCTAACTCCATCTATAGAGGTTTCAAGAAGTGCAAGACCGCCAAACAACTATGGGATGCAGTGAAGCTGATGTATGAGGGGTCCAATGAAGCCAAAGAAAACAATAAGGACCTTTTGAAGCAGCAGTTTGAAAATTTCACCTTCAAGACAGGTGAAACCATGACTCAACAATACTTCAGGTACGTTAAGATTGTGGATACTCTAGCTGATGTTGGTGTAACCATTGAGAATAGAGATATTGTTAGGAAGTTCATGTCCTCTCTTCCCAGACAATGGACATACTACTGTGTGGTCATTAAGAGGACTGAAAACCTCAAGACTCTTACTCTCACTGAGTTATATGGAATACTCAGTGGATACAAGATGGAGATGAACATGCCAAACTCATCTGGTAACTCTAACACTAATAAGAATTCAGCCCTCCATATGGTTGAAAGGGATTGCAGAGAACCATGGCACCATCTCATCTGCTACCCGGACAAATCACAAAAGGGTCCTTTCATCACCTTTTCGGAGACACCAAGGGAAGGCTACATCCCTGGAAGCCCATTCCAGGAGATAAGTTCTTCATAAGCTTTTGTGTCTTCTGATGAAAGTTCAGGCAACTTTCTCTTCACCTTTGAAGACCTGGACTGTATCCATCCAGATGATCTGGAATATATGGAAATAGTCCAGCAGATGGCTCTACTCACTCATAGAGCCCAAAAGTTCTACAAGAGGGCTGGGAGAAGGTTTCCCAGCAATGCAGCCAGTGGAAAGTTTGGGCTGGACAAAAGCAAGGTGAAGTGTTACAACTGTAACCAAATGGGACACTTTGTCAGGGAGTGCAAGGCACCAAAGTCAAATGGTGGCCAAGCATAATCCAGGCCAAACTACACTAAGGGAGCTCACCAGAATGAGAAGCCAAGACAGCAAGATGCAGTTGCTGTTGAAGAAGGAGGCTTTGACTGGAGCTTTTAGGTTGAGGATGTTTCTCCAAACCAAGCACTAATGGTAGATCATGATGAAGCCAAGGTATTGGAACATCTTTGTACTCCTGAATGCATTGCTAAAGTTAATAGATACAGGTCCTATAACTTAGAGATGAGATCTGATCTTGAGTCCTTAAATATCTTAAAAGCTGACTTTAAAAGAGCTGAAAATGATTATAAACTTAAGATAGAAGATCTAGAGAAAACCATTTCAACTCTTAAGCATGAGCATACAAACTACAGGACTCAAATCAAAGATCTCATCTCAAAGTTAACTGAATGCCAGGCTGAGCTTGTGATCAGCAAATCCAGGGTAGAAAAATATGTTCTTGAAGAAGAGACCTTGAAGAACATAATATCCTCATCCCTACATGCAAAAGTTTGTTATCAGAATAAGCAGGGACTGGGATCTACTGAGATAGCTCCTCCCCACACTCTATTGTCTGTAAGATCTCCAAGGTGTGGAACTTGTGAAGATCAGCTTCCCCTCATAGACCCTATTATTGAAGAGGATGAAGAGGAGATAGTGAAGGATGACTCAGAGAAGAGTGAAGAAGGTCATCCTAAGAAGGGTCACTATTCTTTTGAGGAGAGGAAAGAGTCTGGAATGACCAAGTCAAAGAGAAAGAACTTGATTAGAAGAGCTAAGAGAAGATCAAAGAAGACTCAAGATATCAAGGCCACTTTTGACTCAAAGCAGAAACAAGTGTTTATTTCTGCAGGTTTTGAAGTGGTAAAGACTGAAGACATAACTATGAACTCTGGTATCAGGAGTTCTAGTTTAGTTCTAAATCATTCCAGCAAGAAGAAGAAGACTGACCAGCTGTGTACCACTGCTACACAGCCTGAACCATCCAGCTCCAAGAGCAAGTCTCTCCCTAAGAAGCTTGTTGCATCATCTGCAAAGATGAAGATGGAGAAGGAAAGTGATCAAACTCAGTCTTGCTCTAAAAACAAGACTCTTAGAAGGAAGGAACTCAACTGTGTCATGTGGGGTAGTACTTCTCCTGGCTAAGGATTGCAAGTACAATCCCAAAAGTACCATCCACATGACCAAGAAGAACATTTCTGAGAAGAAGAAGGAACAAACAGCTTCGGAAGGAAAATCTGTTTCCTTCGGAAGCTCCAAAATGAATAAGAAGACAAGTGAAAAATTGCCTTCAGAAGAAAAGTTGGTCTCGGAAGAAAAAATGCTTCCGAAGTACTGAAGCTTGCAGTAGTGAAAGCAAAATCTTCCGAAGGTCTAGTCTCCAAGACTTCCTAAGTTGTCAAAACTTTTGAAGCTTTGAAGGTCAGTCCCAATCTTCCAAAGGTGGTGTGGAAGATGAAGGAAGACCATGTGACTAAAAGTTCTTCATCAACAACAGCAAATGATCCTCAAAGTTTAAATATAGGATCACTTACTATTACATTGTCTTCAACTCATTTTAATAAGCCAAAGACCAATAAGGATTGGGTTTCTAAGTGTAACTAATCACCTTTTTTTGTGCAGGAACAACTAAAGACCAAGAAGAACATTTGGATTATTGATAGTGGCTGTTCCAGGCACATGACTGGCGATGGTTCTCTGCTTCAAAATTTTGAGAAAATTAATGGAGGACTATTTGCTTTTGGAGGGGATTCTGGTGGTTACATTTTTGGAAGGGGCAGAGTCACAAATGGTAAGCTCAGTATTGAAAAGGTAAACTATGTCAAAGAGCTTGGATACAATCTTCTGAGTGTATCCTAATTTTTTGACCTAAAACACCATATGCTCTTCACTGAGCATGAGTGCATTGTTCTCAAGCTCGGGGTGGCCATTCCTCAAGAGCATATCCTGCTCAAAGCCCTCAGGAGAGGGAACATGTACAAGATGGATTTACATAAAACATCTCTCTCAAGAGAAGTTTCTTGCTTTCTGTCTAAAGCAAATAGTGATGAGTCTTTCCTTTGGCATAAAAGAATGTGCCATGTAAACTTTAAGAACATGAATAAATTGATAAAGAATGATTTGGTAACTAGAATGCCAAGGAAAGAGTTTACAAGTGATGACCACTGTGTTGCATGCCTGAAAGGGAAGCAACACAAAGTGTCTCACAAACCAAAGGAAATGAACTCCATCACTACTCCCCTACACCTATTACATATGGATTTGTTTGGCCCTACCAGTGTAATGAGTTTAGGAAGGACCTCTTACTGCTTAGTGATCACAGATGATTTCACAAGATTCACTTGGGTCTTTTTCCTTAGAACTAAGGATGAGACCCTTGAGATCTTGAAGAACTTCATTCTGAAAATTGAGAATCAATCTGATCACAAGGTCAAGACCATAAGATGTGAACAAGGAACAGAATTTAAGAACCAAATCCTTGATACATTTTGTGATAAAAAGGGTATTACAAGACAATATAGCGCTCCCAGGACTCCTCAGCAAAATGTTGTTGCTCAGAGGAGAAACAGGACACTTTTTGAAGCTGCAAGAACCATGCTATCTGACTCTAAACATCACCTTCTGGGTAGAGGCAGTTAACACAGCCTACTATGTACAGAACAGAGTTTTAGTGGTTAAGACTCATATTAAGACTCCTTATGAGCTGTTGCAGAAAAGGAGACCATTTATTGGTTTCCTCAGGTCATTTGGATGTCCTGCACCATCTTGAATACCAAAGATCAAGTAGTCGAATTTGATGAGAATTCAGATGATGGACACTTTATTGGATACTCTTCCCAAGCTAAGGCTTATAGAGTATACAATCTCAGAACTAGAGTAGTTGAGGAGTCAGCCAATGTGACCTTCAATGAGCACACTCCTAGTGTGAAAGGTTCTAGTCCGGATTGGCTATTTGATCTTGACTTAGTTACCAACTATTTTAACAAGTCTTGTGAGAATGTTTCAGGATCTACAAATAATATATCAACAGGAGATCCTAACCCAAGATTTGAGCTGAGAAGACCAAGCAAGATTATTACTTCAGCTCCTTTGGTGTCTAACCATGAAAATAAAGATCCTATCAGCACAAACATGACAAATTCAGCTGATACATCTGAGGTGCCTTCAATTCTCTCAAAGGTTTAAAACTTAGGAAAAGAAGCTTCAAATGCAGGAGGAAATGGAGGTGGTGATAGTGATCAAGAATTTCTTGATGCTGATAACCACTCCATAGAGGACAATATAAATGATGTCACACATTCATTGGATCAAGTCTCACTTGATAAATGTGCTGATGTGGTGGGTGACTCTCCATTGGCAGATCTAAGTTTCTCCAATTTGGATCTGTCTGACCAACTGCTGTGATCCCTCAACTAAGGATTCACAAGTCATAACCCACCATAAACATCATTGGAAATGTTAAGACTGGGGTGAGAACAAGAGGACAAACCCATGACCAAAATGTTTGTCTATATTCTTGTTTCTTGTCCCAGATTAAGCCAAAGAAAGTTGATGAGGCTCTGAAGGATGGAAGCTGGGTTGAAGCTATGCAAGAAGAGCTACTTCAAATCAGAAGACAGAAGGTTTTGGAACCTATGTCCTCTTCCTCAAGGGAAGACTGTCATAGGAACCAAATGGGTTTTTAGGACAAGAAAGATGATAGAGGACTTCTCATAAAGAACAAGGCAAGACTAGTTGTTCAAGGGTACACACAACAAGAGGAAATTGATTACACAGATGTTTTTGCTCCTGTGGCAAGACTTGAAGCTGTAAGAATATTCCTAGCTTTTTCTGCATCCAAGGATTTCAAGGTCTACCAACTTGATGTCAAGTGTGCTTTTCTTTATGGGGGTGATTGCTGAAGAGGTGTATGTTAAACAACCACCTGGCTTTGCAGACCCAGATCATCCTAATTATGTCTACAAGCTTGATAAAGCTCTTTATGGGCTGCACCACCAAGCTCCAAGAAAGTGGTGGATATCACTATGGTTACAAGAGGGGTACTATAGTGCAGGGGAGGACAATCTTCATCACTCTCCAGTCACACCTTCACTGTCCTTTCCAAGCTACTGTCAACCATTCTTTTCAGCAGATGGGCTATGAGGGGACTTCTCAGTCAAAACCTTAACAAGCATAGAGGATGGGATCAAGTTCCAGGGACCTCTCTTCATAATCCATAGAATGGTTCAGGGGTTTCAAATACAAGTACTCTTAATTTGTCTATACAAATTTACTTGCTAATTTTGACTCCTTAGAATACTACATGTTCCCGCGATATGTCCAGCACTTCTCAATTATGAACTGGGTTCATAGTTGAGGGGACCAGGTAATATTCTTAAATTGGGATAGATGAAGCCCAGCATCTTTAAAATATGAGAAAGCCTACTGTTGGCTTCTCCGAGGTAGAAACAGCCCTGGTTCCAAAAATGTTTGAGATCATTGCTCAGGGTGGCAACCTAGCATGACTAGCTAGTGTTGATCCCACACCCTCTACCTTAACACCACCCCCACAGCCTCAAATTACCATCACCTACAAAAGAAAAACCAAATGAACCCCTGCACTTGCTACTGAGCATGTGCAGGTCCCCATATCACATCCCACACAGGAAGAAGTGGAATCTCGAGCTCCCACTTCCCCTAAGGAGCAGACCACTCCCATATTTCAAATGATCAGTTTTGAGGTTCCTCATGCTCAGCCTGATGAGCTCACATCCCCAAGAGCCATAAGCCATCACTCTGAGTCTCAACGCTCAAGTGATCAACCTTCAGGGGATAGTTACCACCCCAGCTGCTGGACTCAAACTACTCTATTCCTAGCCTTGATTTCTATAATGATGAGGACTTGGGTTTCAGTGGGTACAATGAGTCTCTCTTTTCTTCTTATACACAAGAAGAAATGAGTACCCCTAACTCACCCAGGTCTAGCCCACATCATATACCCACAACTGAGGTGGGTCTTCCTGAACATGTTTAGGAGATCCATATGGAAGAGGCTCTCACTTTAGAAAGTGATTAAATCAGTAAGACCTCAACTATAGCAACCCAGCCTCTTGACACTTCTCTGGAAGCTGTCATGATACAAGGGAAATCCAGCAGCCAAAGACATTATGCTGGTAATGAGGAAGAAGACTTAGGTCAAATTCTCTCATCCCCAGTGATTCTTCAACTGAAGATGAGGGGAGTCTGAAACATAGGGTGCAAAAACTGACAAACACATGCACCTATCTAGTTTCAAAGATAGTTCACCTGGAATCTCAGGTGACTATCTTGCAATAAAGGGTCAATGACCAGCAACTTGAGATCACCGATCTCAAGGGCCAGTTAGCTGAGAGGTCCTTAAGTAGGACTTAACCAGGTCCACAAGAACCTGTGGAAGTGATGGATGACACCCCCAGCTCACCTATGCAAGAAGGTGATACTACCAAAAAGGGGGAGAAAGTCCTCACAACCACAGAACCTGGGAGTTCCTCCTAGAGTATGGACATAGAGGAGTCACCAACCTCTCTTGCAATTGTCCAGACTCAGCAACCTCCTCAAGTCATGAACATAGACTTATTCATTCAACACTTGCTTGAGGAGGGAATTCCAAGAGCAATGTCTGCTCCCTCTAAGAATCTAATTATGGGATGGGGGTATGACACAAACAGAAGAGCTCTTGTGATCTCTAGAGCTCAGGGTCAACTGGAAATCTTCAACTTCTCACACCTGAGTTTCTATGAGTGCATCAATCCGGTGAATCTTCCAGTTGTCAACCCAAGCCACAACAGACAAGCTGAGAGATTAGCAGACCAGATTCAAGACAGGGTACTAGAGGAATTCAAATTGAGATCAAAATTATATAGACAGAGGCTAGTAGGTGAGATCTTTGGTCAACTGGCTGTTGAGGTGGACCCTGAGATTAGCTTCGATGGGAAAACCTTGACTGAAGGCCCAGAGGTTGAGCCTGTAAACCTTGAGACAGGATCTCCCTGTGCACCCAGTACCCTCATTAAGGCACCAGCTGGTGAAGGTGTCTCACAACCTCTCTCTGGCCAGAGCTTGAATGCTAAACCAAGCAACGAAGGCCAAAGTACTCTCCACCCTGAGTCACCAAGGCCTGTGGTTGACAAAGGGAAAAGGAAACTAACTCCTGAGGAGTTAGAGGAGGAGAAGAGAGAAAGGAAGAGGAAGCTGAGGGGAGAGAGTTCAAGTAGGTCCCTAGGCTTCATGGAAGCTGCAATCTGGGCTGCCCATAGGCCAAATACTCAAGAAGATGAGTTAAGGGCAGCCAGGCTAAACTACCTGGGGACCAGGAACAACAATATAGATGAACTCATCTCTCTCCTTTTAAAAGAGTTAAATGAGCTGGCTGACATTGAGCTGCCAAAGGAGAGGAGGGAGGCAGAGGATGTAGAATTGCTCCTCAAAATTAAAGAAGAAAGGAGACTGAAAAGATTCTACAAACATGATCCTGTCCTCTCCCTAGTTCAAGAAAGTCCTGAGATAGAGACTGTGGCATAGGCACAACCTCAGGTAGATAGGAAAGCTGAAAGAATAAATATGATCAACTACCTGAGAGCCACAGGACTCTATCAGGCAGCTGCACTTCTTCCCTTATCCTTTGAGTATATAGAGTTTGAATATCTCAAGCAGTTGGAGGAAAAAGCCATAAAAGAAAGAAAAGATGCTAAGAGAAAGCTAAAGGAAGAAGCTACGAGGTCAAGGGACATTATCCACAAAAGCCAAAAGAAGTCTGAAGATAGATAAAGGATGATGAGCTTCTTGAAGCTGTATGGATTCTCCGGAAGGAGGCTTGGTCCTATGTCTCTATCCACAATGGATGAGCATATAAGGGTGTTCAAGCAGAAGATCAAAAAGGGAGAGCTTATGGACTTACGCTCTCCACCAAGTCCAGCTCAACCTGAAGTTGAGGTAAAGGTTGAACCCACTGAGACAACACAACCTAAACCTAGAGCTGCATCTCAGCTAACTTCATCTTCTGATCCATAGCAGGGTCCTCTTCTCTCTCCTTCTGAACCTGTGATAGAAGAGAACCCAACTAAGAGGGACACTACTGAACCATCTGGTGCTGAAGAACAGTCCTCTTAGTTGAAAACATCAAAGAGAAGAAAAAGGATGGCCAAAAGAACCCCTACAAAGAAAAAGAAAACTAAGGCATCCACCTCTACACCTCAGGATGAGTCAGAACATCCTGAGGAAGTGCATGAAGAGGCTGCTCAACCAACTCCCATCAGAGTAGAGCCTCTTGTAGTTGGAAGACCCATCGTATCCTGGAGTTTTACTGACAATCAAGACAGATGGTATGTCACAAAAGATCAAGGAGGTCAGGATGTCTATTTTCAGCAAGACATGCTTGCCCTTCCTTTACATGATCTCTATGACATGAGAAGATTCTATGAAAGTCTGAAGGATCCTAACCATATCAACATTTGAAGAATCTATCTATTTTGGTAGCATCAGCCTAGGGAGAGTTTGTAAGGATCTATTTGAAGATTATGAGACTGATGCAACCAAAGGTCTTCCAACATGCACTAAGGAACAAGGATGAACTTGCTTTAGAAGCTTTACACTCTCTAAAGAAAACTCTAAGTGTAAAGTCTTCCAAAGCCAAAACTTCAGAAGAAATTACTTCGGAAGCTTTACACTTAACAAGAAAAAATATTCCAAGTATAAAAACTTTCGAAGCCAAAGACCAAGTTCTTTCGAAGCCAAAGATGAAGTCTTCCGAAGCTTCAAAGACAAAGTCTTCCGAAGCAACTTTGCTGTGAAGACTGATTTCTTCGAAAGACAGAGAAAAGATGCTTTCTCAGATCTACTTTTGATAAAGTTGACTAACTTTCTACTGCAACTCTGATAACTCACTAACTTGTATGAGTTAGTAAAATTTCCATGCTTTAGTGAATAGTAGATAAAGTCTTTATCTGTAATTTTCTTCTTTTGTTCCTTTAGACTTTTTATACTAGGAAAAGTCAGTGAGCTATGGCATATCATAGTCACTAGTCAAAAGGAAATCTGTCTTTTGACTCTAGATTGATCTTGTTGTCTAGATTAGTCAATTCCAACTGTCCTTCCAAGTATTAATAGTTGTAGTATAAAAGAGTCTCAGGTCCTTGTATTTTATTTATGCTTTGAACACTTGTAATAGAACCTGAGATCAATATACAACATCCTTGAAAACTAATACTTGTGCTATTGTTCTAAGTTCTGTCTCATTGTTACTTGTGTTCCTTGTATCTTCAAAGTTTCCTGTTCCCTATTTGAACTGTTAAGTGATCTAAGATCACTCCTCTTGTCAAAATAATTGTTGTTATCACCTTAACCGGTCCTGTAGTATCTGAGATCCTGGTTTGTCACGCGCCTCGTGGTAGAACCCCGCCGGTGGATTTTGAGGGTGTTACAGATTGGTATCAGAGCCACTGGTTATAGAGAACTAGGATTGCATTTGCATCTAGACTATAGCCTTAGACACACAGTACCATTGCACATACTCTTATCTATTTATTATTTTTCAAGAATACATATCATTTCACGCACGTATATTGATATTAGATGTCCATATCATCATCTACCCCGCTCATGTCACTATTATCACCCCCAATCAACAAGGAGACTAAGGATCTTGCTCTCGTACCTTCTTCATCTACGCTAATAGTGTCACCATCGAAGCCAAATAAGCATCAGCTGGAGCCTGCTGATAACTTCAAACAACATGGAGTGTTGCTCAATGTTCAAGTCAGGGGAGATACACAACACTAGAAGTGTTCAATATGATTGCCATCTGAATTCAGGAGGAGCACGTACCCCTTCTCCTTACTGCTAACATAACTGATTGTACTCCTACATCATCACTTATACCTCACTCGTCTAAGCTGTCATTTGCTGTCCTTGTGGCAAGGTTAGATCAAAAGATTCACAATGTATGTGAAGCACCCAGTGTGATCATTAAGATACCGGAACATCAGACCACCATTAGTGAATATGTGGAAACACTCAAGGAAGGCTTAGTGGAGACTGACCAAAAACACAATACTTTTGTTGATGTATTCGAGGAAAAACAAACAAGCACAATTCCCTAGATGGCATAGTCGAGGGAGCATATGATGCTACACTGTAGGATATGCAGCAAAGACTAGTACTATCAAATTTGAGAGTAGCTGGGCTAAAAGCCTAAGCTGTAGTTACTATTACATTTGAGGAATATCTAGAAGAGGAGTACTGTACTCGGAAAGAAGAGTAGAAGCTAGAAAAGGAATTTTGGAACATTAAGATGGTAGGGTCAGATATTGAAGAATATACGACCCATTTTCAAGAGTTGGTTGCTTTATGTAATGGTAACTCCAACCTACAAACGTAATGAGAAGTCAATTGATAGGATAGCACCTCAGATTTAGGCAAGAGATATTGTTGTTGATCCTATAACCATTCAGCACGCTATGAGGTTTTCTCATAAGCTCATTGACTTGGTTATGGCATGGAGCACTCTAGCTAAGCGTGACATTGTTGATGGTTCATCTGATAGCAAGCAATAATTGGATGGCATGTAGAGTAAGTCATTCACCATCATGGCCAGTGTGATCATTATTGTTGCCAAAGATGTGGTAGAATGGACCATGTGGCCAAAGACTTTAAGGGAGAGTCAACGATGAAGCAGTAACAAACCCAATAGCAATACAAGCTGAAGCATCATAGGGTTGCTCAGAATGGAACAAAGATAGGCAAATCAAGTGATATTACCCTCAATTGGAGAATGACAATAAGGACAACAACAATGGAAACGAATGACGGATAGAGTGTTAAGGGTCGAGCCTTCGAATTAGGTCTGGCAAGGCAAGAAACAACCAGAATGTGGTTACCGTTTAGCAAACTTCTAGATGTAGCTTCAACTAGAATGGAACCTAGTCATACTATACAATTAGCTGATGGTAAACTAATCGAAGCAACTCACATCCTGAAGGGATATACATTGGATTATCTTGACATAAGATAGATATAGATATTCGTGTACCAGTTCATAAGGGTGAAGTCTTATATGTCAAGGGTGACAAGAGTGTTGCAGTCTCAGACATCATTTCTTATATGAAGGCCAGAAGTACTTACGCAAGGGTCATATTGCCATTTTAGCTACAATCACCAAGAAAGCAACTGAGGAAAAGAGGATCAAAGAGATCCCTATCATTCTCTACCTCTCCAAAGTTTTCATGGAAGATTTACCTGGTTTTTCCCGACACAGACAGATTGAGTTTTAGATCAGTTTAACACATTCAGTCGCACCTATTGCTAATAGATTATCTTCGAATGAACTACCAGAACTATCTATGTAACTGCAGGAGCTGTCGGATAAAGGATTCAACCGACCAAGCTCATCGCCATGGAGAGCTCCAGTCCTGTTTATCAAGAAAATGATAGAACTTTACGTATGGGTATTGATTATCATGAGCTTATCAAAGTAAAAATTAAGAACCATTATTCTCTATCACGCATTGACGATTTGCTTCACCAGCTTCAAGGTCGATTTTATATCCTGAAGATAGACATGAGGTCGGAATATCATCATCTAAGGGTCTAAGAGGATGAAATATATAAGGTGGCATTAAAAACTTGGTATTGTAACCATGAGTTTCTGGTTATGCCAAGTAGGTTTACCAATGCAGCAACGGTTTTTATGGATCTCATGAACCAAGCGCGTAAACCCCATTTGGACAAGTTTATCAACGTTTTGTCGATGACATTCTAATATAGACAAAGAACAAGGGGAGCATGAGGAATATGATTGTGGAACTACTAAAATAAAGATAACTGTATGCCAAGTTTTTAAAGTGTGACTTCTAGATGAAGTCCGAAATTTGGGTCATGTGGTCAACAAGCAAGGAATGCCTATTGACCAGGAAAGAATAGAAGCCACCTAGAGATGGGCTATGCCTAAGACTTTGACTATGGTAAAATAGTTTCTTGGGTTGGCTGGTTATTACCGATGAGTCATTAAAGGCTTTACGAAGATCGCACAACCTCTAACGACATTAACTCCTAAAAGGCACCACATAAGATTGGGGTGACAAGTGAGAGTCCGCATTTCAGGATATGAAACAAAAACTCTGTACTGTCCTGATAGTATCCCAACTGGAGGGAAACAGTTGATTTCATGGTATATTACGGTGCTTCCATCCAAGTTTCGGTCGTGTGTTGATGCAATACAAGAAGGTTATCGAATACGCTTCCTATCAGTTGAAAGTTCATAAGAAGAACTACATGACACACAACTCCAAGTTGAGAGTCATTGATTTACACGTAAGATATAAAGGTATTATTTGTACGGTACCAAATGTGTCATTATACTGATCACAAGAGCCTTTAGTATATCTTTGAACAGAAGGAGCTGAACATGAGACAACATCGTTGGGTCGACCTATTAAACGACTCTGACAATGTGATGAAGTAACATCCGGGTAAGGCTAATGTGATAGCCGATGTCCTAAGTCGAAAGTAAACACCTAAACCAATGCGCGTGCGAGCATTAAAGCTTACCATTCAGGCTAGAGTGCCTGATCAAATCTATAATGCTCGAATTGAGACTTTGAAGGACGAGAATCTGAAGGCTGAGTCCATGCGAGACATAGAAAAGCATTTAGTGATAAAATCCGAAGGAATTCCTTATTTTATGGAAGGAATATGGATTTTTCTGTACGTGAATTTACGAGAGCTGGTAATGAATGAAACTCATACGACTCGATAACCCATTCATCAAGGTTCAGGTAAGATGTTCCATCATTTGAAAGTTCTTTATCGGTGGCAGAATGTGAAAGGAGATATTACCACACATGTAAGCAAGTGTTTAACTTGTTCTAAAGTTAAGGTGGAATATCAAGGATCATCTGGTTTACTCTAATAACCACAAATTCTAGAATGGAAGTGGGAGTAGATCTCAATAGATTTCATCATGAAGTTACATCAAACTCTTAGTGGATGCGATACCATTTGGGTAATAGTAGATTGCTTGGCAAAATCCGCACACTTCCTGGATATTAGAGAGACTAATTGAATTAAGAAGTTAACTCGCACCTATCTAAGAAAAAAAGTCTCTCGACAAGAGGTGCTAGTTTTGCATCATCTTTGATTGTGACACTCGATTTATTCCTTATTTTTAAAGGTCATTACAAACATCATTAGGAACATGGTTGGATAGGAGCACAACGTATCATCTGCTGAATGATAGTCAGAATGAACGTACGACTCAGACTCTAGAAGACATGCTGCGAGCATGTGTTATTGAATTCGGCAGTAGTGTGGAAACCCACTCACCCTTATTTAAGGTTTCTAACGATAACTGCTACCACACAAAGATCAAAGGTGTACTGTTTGAGACACTCTATGGAAGTAAGTGCCGATCACCTATCTGTTGGGCAAAAGTTGAAGGTAAGTCAACTTACAGGTCCTGAGCTTGTGCACGAGACGACTAAGAAAATTATACAAATTCGTAACCCCAGGGCAGCAGCACGTGACTAAGAAAGGATTTACGTGGGCTAACGCCAACAAAATCCATTGAATACCAAATCCACCTCAAGGTACTTCTAAAAGTATCACCTTAGAAAGATGCAATTTGTTTTGGAAAAACGAGAAAAGTTAAACTAGCACTACGTTGGATCTTTTGAGATAGTCAAAAGGGTTGGACCAGTAGGTTAACAACTCAATTTTCCTAGAGAACTTAGTGGAGTACATAACGTGTTACACGTGGAGTACATAACGTGTTACACGTTTCAAACATGAAGAAATGTCTATGTGATGAAATATTCATGATTCTTTTAAATGAGAAACAGATGAACACGCAGCTGTGATTCATTGAGGGACTAGTTGAAATCATGAACCAAGTGGTCAAAAACACTCAAGCATAATTGTACCTTCACTGTTAAAGTTAGCTTGAACTCTAAGTGTGGACCAGAGTTTACCTTGGAACACGAGAATCATATAAAGGTGAGATACCAGCAGTTTACCTATTCAGAATTTCGGGGCGAAATTCCTTCAACAAGGGGATGAAGTGACAACCAGGAAATTTTTGTTCGTCTTTTAATAGAGTTATCTTTCAACAAGGGGATGATGTGACACCCGCTATTTTCAGGTTATTTTTTGATCATCACAATCATGGTTTTCCAATCATACATTCATTCATTTAATATTGTTTACTTAAATGTATCATTTATTGCACAAACATTCACGAACCTTTCATGTAACGGGTAATTCGAAGAATTGCCAGATCGCATGCGCGTCTGTCCCCGAACGTTGGTGACTTGTCAAAATAGTTTTCAAACAATCATAATTGGTGTGAAGTTATGTGTTATATGATTATGTGATTAAATGTGTAGCTTGGTTGTTAAAATTGAGAATTTTCTGGCATTTATGCGTTTTCGCGCACATTCGGCTTTTAATGCCTAATTTTTATAAATATGCCTTTGAACTAGAAAAATGAATATTATTTCATATTATTAATATTTGTTTGATATTATATGAGCATTTAGAGGTTTTGGTGTAGAAAAAGTTCAATCTCGTAGCGTTAAAACGATTTTTATAAAAGACGGTGGCCTTTCTTGTAAAAAAAAAGTATAAAACCCAACCCCCCAGCCCTAATCACCATTTGGCCATCTCCTTACCCTTTCCCATCAGAATTTTTGTAACAAATCAAACACACACACAAGCACACCTTCTTTGATCTTGTTCTTGCATAATGGTGGTGATTTTCAACGTTTCTTGCATTAAACGCGTACTAGGGATCATCATCTAAGCATTTCAAGTAAGTTTTAATGTTTTATTTCATGTTATTTGATATTCAAGATGAACATGAACCCTAGATGATCCAAACAAGTCATAACTTAAAATTGATTGAAATTGATGATGGATTATGTGTTAGTATTCAATATAATGATGTTTGTACGGATTGGTTTTGTGAAATTGTGTTGTTTTGATCAAAACCCGAGGCTTACTTATTAAGGAAACTTTAATTTGGGGATTTTGTAGAAATCATGTGATTTTGATGAAATTGGATTGAATTGATGGTTCTAGGATGTTAGATGATGCTAGTGGATGAAAATTCATGTTTCGAACTTTTGATTTTGGCTTAGTTTTTGAGTACTTTCCATTATAGGACACTTTTTGGGTAAGTTAGTTTATAGATGATGATTTATGCATTTGTGATGAGATGTGATAATTGTTATATGATGTTTAGGGCATAAGAATGGATTGGGAATAATCGAATGGTGAAAAACTCTTCGCATGAACATGCTAACTATTTATGGAAACTTTTGTGACTTGATGCATTATAGGATGAAGTTGATATGTGTAGAAAATGTTATGGTGATGTGTTTGATGTTGAAATGATCATAGGAACATGTTAGGAGATTTGGATGAACGTTGTGCACCATGTGTTCTTACGTTTTAAATTAGAAAACTTTGGAAATGATAAAGTTTCTTGGTTATGTTAACATGTTATGGATTATTGTCGAATGTGTTACATATATATTTGAGATGTTTTGTGATATGCTTTATAATCTTGAAATGGGTTACACATGTGTAACGATATCATACTTTCCAAAATTAGAAACTTTCCAAAAATAGATTTTCGACATGAAACTTAATGTGAATCGTTATTTGAGCATGACTAAACATGTTTTTACTTATTTGAGTCACCAATGGGTCGTCAGGTCAGTCCGGTCAACTTTGGTAAACAAAAGTCAACTTTTGTCAAAAAGTTAAACTTGTCAAACATTTCTCGAACACACTAATAGTTTACATTGTTTGGATACAACGGGGTTCATTATGACTATTATGTACAAACACTCATGGACGTAAATTTGTTAGGTAACGATTAGCTTTCAACTTATACACTTCAGGTTTTTTTTCCTACGCATCTAAGGTGAGTCTTCACGGCCCCACTTTTACTTACTTTTCTTTTTGGGGGAGAAGCATGCAAACTATTTTTATTTGGTTTTGGTATTATTGGTATATCGCCTGATACTGTAGTGCAAACATTATCACGCAAGTCCTTACACACTTGAACCGTTAATAACGAGCTAGCGAGGTAATTTTGAGTAGTACTACTGGGTTTGACAAACCCCACCCGCGTTAGTCGCGCTAACTCGACTAGAGGTTGAATGGGTGTTTAATTGACCTACACACTTGCCATTGTTCTGTGATAAGACATGGCAGAAGGCAAAACAACTCATAAACAGTCAGCTTCGGTTCAAAACGCTAAGTAACTCGATATATAGGCTAGCTACCTGTGGTATACCTTTGTTTACTTTTACCAAGCAAACATTCAAACATATTTACTGATTTAAACCTGTGAACTCACCAACCTTGTGTTGACACACTTTAGCATGTCTTCTCAGGTCGCTGGCACGTTTAAGGCTAGGGTTGCATATCTGAGGTTCATGCATCATCTTTATCATTTGAAAGCAAGTTCATTTACATTTACTACTTTCATTGGGCGCCTTGTTTTGCGCATTTATTACTCATGGTTTTATAAACGTTTACGCTTCCGCATTGATTATATTAAAAACCTTCTTTTACTCTGATTATGGTCAAACGCTTATTTTGAAAACGCATATAGTGTCATTTGATATGATTGTGTCTGAGATCCTGGTTTGTCATGCGCCTCGCGGTAGAACCCCACCGGTGGATTTTGAGGGTGTGACAATGATGATAAGAAAAAGAACAATATGGCAGAGGATGAGATCGATTCGAGATGATGACAATGATAATGGTTCAATTGGTGTCACGTAGAGCTTCCTCAGATGATGATGATCAATAACCCTCAATCAATTGAGATTTAGAATGTGTAAATGATGATGAACACAACAGTTGCAGATTCGATAAGAACTTTAGATAGAAAGTCGACTGTGTGTGTTTAAGGGGAGATGGAGTTCACATTGAGTTAAAATGGATTGATTAGGAGAATTACCCTATATTATATAGAATCAATTTCATCTTTTTCTTTCCTAACAAATTCAATGTTGATTCTGATGTTTCGTGTTTGTTTCGAAACCATTGAGTTAAAAAAAATACACTTTGGTCCCTAGGGTTTGTATTGCTATTATTTTATGTTTTAAAGTTTTAAATCAAGTTTAAAATTTTAAAGTTTTATCACCAATGTTTATTAAAACCCTAAGTTTAATAAATATTAACTTATTAACTTTATAAACCTAATAATTTTTTGATTCTGTTTCAAATTAAATTAATAAAATTTAATATTATTCGGATAAAACTTTATAAATTTATAATTTTTTTATAAATTATAAATTCATTATTGTTTGTATAAATGACACAATTATATGTTGAACATAATAATCAACAAAATGATTAAATAATAAATGTTTTTTACATGAGTGATCCAATAGGTTTGGATTTACAATACAATTTGGTCAAATGTTACAATAACTTTGAGCTTCTGTTACCCATGATGACGAATAAAGTAATCACGAGTGAGTTTTCAAATCCTCTCACCAAAGGTACTACGGTAACCATCATGACCAAGTAAACCTATTAAGATCAAATTAAGCCTAATATCATGAACATGTTTTACATTATGTAAAGCAAACTCCATCCTATTCTCAAACTTCAAACAAGCATTTTCCAACACGAACTATTTTGGATAGCCCATTATTACCATGTTAACATTTCTAAAGTCATCAGGCGTATAAGATGAATAAAACTCCCTTTTTGATGTCACATGATATGTCACACAACTATCAATAACCCACTCGAATAATCATGTGCAATGTTCACCATATCGTTATCACAACAAATAAAGAACTCCTCAGTAGCAGGGTTAGCATCAACAGTCATTAACACAATCATCTTTCTATGGTTATTCTTTTCATTATTGTAATTTGCTTTATTGTTCTACGTTTTCAAATGTCTGTCTAACCATATGGTGGGTCATTTTCTATCATAGTGTTAACACTTAACATTAGTAAACTTTCCTCTAGACATACTTCGATGCATCACTTTATTACATGGACCTGTACTTTGACTTCTCTCTCTACTTTCTATGACTAAGACATCTAAATGTGAAGGATAACATAGTGACTTTCTTCTAATCACTTCATTTAGCATGCCACATTTAGCCAATTCCATAGCGATAATATCATTTGGTGTAGAGTTAGATAATGATGTCCTAAAAGTCTCTCAGGAATCTGGTAAACTATCAAGTATCCATAAACCCTTGTATCTTATATTCAAAATTAATAATCATTCTTGTAAGGTGATTAATAATTCTTTAAAAAGCATTTAAATGATTAGCAACATGTGTTTCGTTATGGTATTTCAAGTTTATCAATTTTTTGATCAAGAAAATTTGTTGTTCCCGATCTTTCGAGCACACAACTCCTCAAGCTTGGTCCACAAAGTACAAGAATGACTCTTCTTACTAACATGGTTCATCAACCTACTGACGAATATACCCACAAACATTTCTGTGTAAAATACTCCACTCTTCATCTATTTTATCCTTGGGTTTATTAATAGAAAACATAAGCAAATAATAATCTTTCACATAAAGAAGGTCTTTCATCTTGTCTTTTCAAACATGATAATTAGAATCATTTAAGATCATAATCTGTACTAGCTTCTGTCGTTCAAGTAAGTCTTAACCCAATAACAAGAGACAATGGCTCTAATACCACTTGAATGGGGAAAAACACGTAACCGGCCGCAAACAATAAAAAAATACATAATTAAACTTTCTCGATCCAATGAACTTGTGAGAACACAAACAAATAGGGTAAAAAAGTGCAATATAGAGACACAAAATTTTAGTGTGAATAACCCTCAAGACAAGAGTAAAAACACTGGACTATTAGAGTCATTTCAAATCACTATCACAAAATCTTCTCTAGGTATATTAAAGACATACAACAAACATCATATACTTAGAAATAATTACTTCAAGCACATGGAATCAAAACAAATACAAAAGAAGGGAGATATCATTAAAAAACTACAACTGTGAGCTAGTCCTATAAAACCCAATTTTCGGATGTGATTAAAACAAACCCACTATTGGTTAAGGTTACCCAGATGTTGTGAAGATGTTAAATACAACAATCTAACGGTTCAATCTTTAAAAAATAATAGATTTCTACAATTAGGTCAAAACATGATGATATTTCTTTCTTCGTCTTTTCTCTCTATAAGTTGCTTCTTTAATTTATGGAGGATATAATCCTTTCTTTTTTCCTTTTTTAACATAAACTCAAAGATAATGAGCTATATAAATGTTGGGCTTCTCTCATGGGCCCAAAAACTAAACATAACCTAGCTACATTTAGATACCGATATTGTTGGGCTTTCCTATTGCCAATATTCAATATAATAGAAGTGCTTTTAGTTAGAGATGGGCAAACCGGGTTTGGGCCGTACCCGGGCCCGGGTACAAACCGGGTTTGGGCCCAACCGGGTTTTTTGTACCCGAGTATTGGTGAACCCGGGTACGAACCCGGGTCGGGTTCAGCTAGATACAAACCCTACCCGGTATACCCGGGTAGGGTCGGGTATGAAACCCGGGTTCAACCGGGTTTTTTCCTTTTTTTTTTTCTTTTTCTCTTTTCTTGTGTGTGTGTGTCGAACACTGGGTCGTATGTTTTTTTTTCTTATATTTTCTTTTCTTTTTTTCTTTTTATTTTTCTTTTCCTAACCGGGTTCACTTGAATGACAAAAATTTAAGCAACTTAATATATAAATATATACAAATCTTGAGCAGAAAAGGTTACACTTATAATATACAAATATTAAATACTTTTTATATAAAACATTTGAATGACAAAGAAATTTAAAAAGAACATGAAAGACATATAATATTAAAACAACTTAAAAATAACAATATCGTCTAATTTTATCTACTACGAGATGCTTGATCAAATGCTAATTCTTCATCGGATATGCCAGAAGATACTCCGTCTTCTACCTCTTCATCATCTACTTTAGCTTCGAGTGTAATCTCGTCTTCGAGGCTTGTTTGGTCTTGTATACGATCCGTTGCGTCTAAGTGATCCTTTAAACAAATGCACATCTCCACTGCTTCCGGAGTTAGTCTTGTTCTTCGTAATGATATTACCCTGCCACTAAGAGAAAAAGCAGATTTCGAAGCTACCGTAGAAGCTTGGACGCTTAGTAAATCACGGGCCATAGCAGAAAGAATCGGAAATTGAGATTCTTTTCCTTTCCACCAAGCCAAAATATCGAATGCACGATAATCTTCGGTAGTCATAGTGAAAATAAAATCCGTTCCACTATATCTACCGAGCTCACTTGTTGGGGTGTTACCCCTTTGACGTTTAGCCGTCACATCCCGAACAACATTCAACATAGTCAAAACAGGGTCTTTAACCGAGGTACTAGCACTTGAGGTTGATCCGCTTGGCATGGTTATGTTTAAGTTAGGCTCATATCTATTTAAATAAAAATTATAAATTGTTTTCAAACTATGATTAAAATTTTCTTTTGTCTCGTTGGAAAAATCAGGGTTTTCGTCATGCATATCAAAATTGTCATTTATCTCATCTATCAAACATTCAACCCCCCGCAACATTTAGAAACGGATTTAAAGCGGCGACACACGTAAAAACGGGTGGTAAGTCCTTAAAATATTTTTTAAAATTTTCTTTCATTGGTTCTATCATTTGATTAAACATATTATTTTTATTTTGAAAATTTTTAAAATTCAAAGACATAAAATATAGTTCTTGAAGCACCGAATAACTAGTGGAATAATAAACTCCCGATAATTTTGTTGTTGAGTTTTTAAAAACCTCTAGAAACTCGGATAGACGTTGAAGATTCTCCCAACCCGCATCCGGAAATGGGTCGGCTTCACCATTATCCGAAAGACTATTATGAAAAGCTTTCAAAGTGCCCTTTTGTTTTAAAGCACATTCAAACATGTGACAAGTCGAATTCCACCGAGTAGGTACATCCCAATTAGGACCTAAAAATCTAGAGTGCGTATCCTTACAAAGTTGTTTATAATCTTGATATCTTCTTCTACTTTTTTTAAAAACGTCATGTAATATAAATCGAAAAGATGTAATAAAGTTATTAACATATTGCCCGGATAGTCCGTCTTGCACTACTAAATTAATAATATGTGCAACACAACGAGTATGGAAAAAATCACCGTTTGCAATCGGAAGATATTTTAATTTTAATTTTTCAACCGCGGTTGTGTTGTTAGAGGCGTTATCAAATGCAATTGAAAAAAGTTTATTTTGTAATTTAAAAGTACTTATTACATTATCTAAAAAGTAAAAAAAAAATTCTCCGGTGTGTGGATGTGAAAAAAGATCAAATGCAATCGTACGTTTCATCAATTGCCATGAATTGGGATCCACCCAATGAGCGGTGACGCAAAGGTACGATTCGGGTAAACCGTGTGGAGCCGACCAAACGTCACTAGTTAAGTTTACACCGGTATTTAAATTTTCAAATAATACAATTAAATCATTTTTGCTTGTTTCCATAATTTTAAACAATAACGTCTAAGTGTAGTACGACTTACGTGAGTGTAACGAGGTTGAAGCGTCTCTAGAATTAAGTTGGTCAACCGAGGATTGTCGAAGTGACTAAAAGGCAAAGCTTCTTGAATCACGAACTTCGCCATTCGATCTCGAACCGTATTAACATCGTAATTAAAGATTCCACCGTCTCCACCCAATTGTGTTTGTTGCGAATCCGGATTACTTTTCAACGACTTACAAAACTTCTTGCTAATGTGTTTGTTTAAAGTCGTGTTAGAATCTTTAGCAAGCAAAGCTCCACAAAACTTGCAACGAGCCTTTACAGACCCGTTACTCAACTCAACCATATCCCAATTGCACCAAACATTCATGTTACGATTGTGTGCAAGAACACGAACAACGGTTGGAGCGTTGGACGAACCTTGACCAACGGAAGATTATGAGTGAGCCATATCAAGATTGAAGAGAGTGAAAGTGTAAAACGAGAGAGTGAACGTGTAAAACGAGAGTATTTTTTGCGTTTTTTGCGTATGTTTTTGCGTTTGAGACTTGGGTACTAAACCATATCAACCCACACCTATTTATACTAACTTATAAGCCTAAAAGTGACAAAAAAAACGGCCAAAAATCGATCCAACGGCTATATAGCCGTTAAAAAACGGCTACTTTTTAAAAAAAAAAAAAACGGTCAAAACCGGGTTCAACCGGTTCCGGGTCGGGTCGGGTCGGGTTCGGGTCGGGTTCTAAGAAATTCTAGAAAATCATACCCGGTTCCAACCCTACGGGTTTTTTTCGGGTCCAAACCGGGTATACATATACCGGGTCGTACCCGTACCCGGTTCCGGGTCGGGTCCGAACCCGGTTTTTATGCCCACCTCTACTTTTAGTCCCGGGCTGTTCAAGATACTCAGTCAGTTAGCATTTTTGTTTGGAGATTGAGGTGGCAACACTCTCATACAAATCAACTCCTATTATTTCAAAATAAAAATTTCAAAAATCTTCATAACTGATTTGTTTGATAAAAAATATATATTTATGTACCAAAAGCATAGGGTCAAATATGAAAGATGCTCCAAATAAAACCAAAGTATGGTCACTAGAAACTTTATGCATTTGAACCGTTGGACCAAACTTTATCCTCCTGAGAATTAACATGGTAATGGCTTAGTGTAATCTTAGATACTTAATTTGTAATTATAGTTGTCTCTAAAATTTTCTTTATGAATATGCTAGCTAGAATGCATCAAAAGCAAGCATCAGGTCATATATGAAATATGCATCTAAAGCATATTGTAACATATAATTATGATAATTTGCTAATATGAATATGAATTTGAATCTGAATGTGAATATGAATCAGGTCAAATATAAATAAATATGTTAACTGGGCCACTTTCAGTTTCAAAACATATTTTAATGTCATACCTAAAGAATACTCTTCCTAGGGTGCTCATATCCGTAAAAAAAACTTTTCGAGAATTCATTTTGCTACTCACAATATGAACTTGAGTTTGTTAAATATTTCGCAGAATTGTCAGGGCGGATACATTCAGGTCTTGAGGGGGGGGGGGGGGTTTGGGGGGGGGGGGGGTTTGAAAGTTCCCTCTATAAAAATTATTGAAGTCTATCTTTTCATAAAGTTATAGCAAAAACCCACAAAAGTCGTTCCAAAATTGAAACCCACCGTCCTTTCAATTTCACTCTGAATCTTAGCAGATACTACAAAATTATCAACTATCTGTGGCATTTGGTATAATCATCTATCTGTCTCTATTTGAAATCGATCAAAGGCTTGAATTTGTTCATCAATCTATCTTTAGCAATGTTATTATCCCAATTTGCAGGTCTAAAATTATTTAAATTTTTTGTACTTTTGTAGATCACGATTGAAGATTTTGTAGTATTCTTGTATTTCACATTTGTATTAAATAATTTGATAAAGTTGTGATGAACTTTTGTAGATCACAAAATTCAATTTAGGTTTGTAAGGCAGAAGCTTTGTCATATTTCATACATCATTCAAGTTCAATTTAAAGGTTTGAAATATATTTTTACTAGTAAATAGCCTCGTGCTTCACGACGAGTTTCTAATGGTGTAACTTTCAGATCTAACATTAATGGCATGCAGGTACTACAAATACACATACAACATGGATTAAGTTATCTTGATATATTGAAGAAGCCAAGCGGCCATGGATCTATACCTATTAGGCATGTAGCAAATTGATTACATTAAAGAAGAATTAAGTATGTGTAGGCCACCAATGTATTTAAATGATTACACTAAAGCCTTCTGTTCTTCCGTTGTACTTAACAAACACACAAGTATCTAGATCATTTTCATCTTCCCTACTATACGTTGAAACCTCACTTAAAAGAACATGTTGCTTGATGTTAAACAATTTAAAACATATGATATTGAAGAAACCAACATTCCATCAATAAAAACACATTATATGATGACCTTACCTCCATCTGTGATGGATCGAAAGCGGTGCATATGAAAAAGCTGACCAGATGTTATTCTATCTATAAGAAGATCCATTTTCTCCAACACAATGAACAATAATTTAAATCATGATAGAGAATAATAAGGAAGTCCAATGTTCTGTGTTGGAGTAATTGATCAATCATACTGTAGTGATAAGTTAACATAACATAAAGTTAAGGCATGTCGTTTGAAATGTAAAAAAATCACTGAACTACTTATTATTCCATAATAGGATTCGTAGTTGCTACAACACTAAGTCTAGCATTTCATGATGCATGAATACCAGGTGACACAAAACCCAATCACCCAACTACAAGTATTAAATTTTTAACACAACCATGTCAAATTTAATCATTCTTGATTCTATTGAATAATTAAATAATTATTAAATCAAATTAAAGCTAATTAGGATTAAATTTAGATGAATGAAAGTATTAAACTCACCTTAGAAAGTCTGCTTTCGTGTTCAGAGAACAAAGATTAAGTTCAGAAACGTAGAGAGATTTCCTCACAAAGACACTCCTCACTAATACTCTTCAAGGAACTTCATAAATATTTCCTGTTAAAAACATAGCAATAAGAGTTTATTTGATTTAAATAATCAAATAACAAAAACTATACTAAAACGAGTCACATGAGATAGTATCCGTTAACTAAATGTTAACATGAATAGGTACTTATAATTACACCTTCTTGACAATTAGCTTTGTTGTTGATGATTCATATCCATCTCATTTTCCTTCATTACAGATTGAATGCAAAAAAGTGAAAAAAAGACAAATTTGATTTTAATAATCCAAACTATTACTTATTGTCCGATAATAATACATACTATTAATTTGACAGGTAACACTCTCAACTTTCACTTTTATTACCGATGGCAATCCCACTAGCATAATTAATATACATTCACACTCGATTTGTATTTAGTTTAGGCTCGAATTGACTTTTATGTTTTTTTCATTTACTTCATAATCATTATTGTGAAAGAAATCTTGTGCAAATCATTCGTAAATATTTAATAACTATACTTCTTGGATTATTGTTAATAATAAAAGTGAAAGTTGAGAGTGTTACCATACAAATTAATAGTTTAGATTATTATCGACTAATGAGTAAAAGTTTAATTTATTAAAATCCAATTTGCCAAAAAAAAGAATACAACTCCCAAATAGAATAAAGACCTCACCGTCAATAGTTTCTGCAAGGCATATAGAAATATCACTAGTGATCTGATAACCTCCCGTAGTAGGTTATAGAAACAATTAACCTAAATGTAAAACTCATAAATTAACTTTCATGAACAACACATACATTTAAATGTATAACTCATAAATTTAACTTTCATAACAACACATACATCCCATGAAATTACTGAAAAAATAGTAAGCCTACTAAAAAATAAACACACAAAACACTGTTGAATAAATAAGCTCAAACTCATGACTTTCAAAACTCGTTGTCATGCATGCATATATTTTACGTTCAAAACTGATAAAGTATACATCATTTTTTATGGTAGAAACAATAAGTTTTATGGTTAAATAAATATGGTAGCACTTTTTTTTTCCTAAAACAAAAATGTACAGTTTGACAAAAGATCAAAGCAATAACAATCCATTCTCAGAATCATTTACGATAATTTTCAAATAGACCACTAAAACTATTTAACTATTAGTTTCACTCGTGCACTGTAGCATAGTGATCGAAATTATCCGTCTAGCAAAGCTACAATGGTCCAAGATATAGTCAAAACAAAGCAAGTTTGAGTCATATGTTGTGCCGGGAATATACGAAATAAAGAAAGTTTGAAGGAGTATTCACATATTTGAGTGAACCAACGGTTAAAGATTTTACTTCTTTATAAATTACGCACATCATCTCGTATAAACGTTAGTTGTTAGGTTGATTCTTCGCTGCAAATGAACAACAAACAAAATCTAACATGTTCTTAAAATGTTTAGCAGATGATATAAAATATTAAGTTGTGAGGTAAATTTTCAAGTGCAAAATGAAAGCTAAGCACCAAATGATACTAACCTGTTCTTCAAACTAAACAAACAATTGATTCTGAAATTGGTTAAAAACAAACTAAACTAATACGGGTTCTCAGTTTTTGTAAATTAAAACACAATTAAAAAGATTGAATGGATATATAACATGGTTCTTCATTCATTGATACTAATTCAAAAAGGCAAAACAAACAATCAGGTTAAAATTGATTCTACATGTCTGTAGGACCGAGTCAGGAAGGTCAATGCAACAGTCTCACAATGTTTGGAGAGTGTTAGAACACTTAGCAGATCAAATAGAAATCTGATGAAACAAAGAACACAAGTAAATATTTAATAACTATAGGGAACCGGATCAAATAGGGAACCGACTTAATGGTGAAACAAAAAACACAAGTAAATATTTAGTTTAGGCTCGAATTGACTTTTATGTTTTTTTTTTATTTCATTCATATTCATTATTGTAAAAGAAATCTTATGCAAATCATTCGTAAATATTTAATAACTATACTTCTTGGATTGTTGTTAATAATAAAAGTGAAAGTTGAGAGTGTTACCATCAAAACTAATAGTTTAGATTATTATCGACCAATGAGTAAAAATTTAATTTATTAAAATCCAATTTCCCAAAAAAAGAATACAACTCCCAAATAGAATAAAGACGTCACCGTCAATAGTTTCTGCAAGGCATATAGAAATATCACTAGTGATCTGATCCCGTAGTAGGTTATAGAAACAATTAACCTACATGTAAAACTCTTAAATTAACTTTCATGAACAACACATACATTTAAATGTAAAACTCATAAATTTAACTTTCATAACAACACATACACCCCATGAAACTACTGAAAAATAGTAAGCCTACTAAAAAATAAATACACAAAAAACTGTTGAATAAATAAGCTCAAACTCATGACTTTCAAAACTCGTTATCATGCATCCATATATTTTAGAGTTAATTACACGGATAGTCCCTGTTGTTTGATAAAAATAACAGGTTTGGGTACTAATTTTTTTGGGTAACAAGTTTGGGTTTTATGCTTTTAATTTTGTAACGAGTTTAGATACTAAGACTAACTTTCGTTAACTTTTCTGTTAAATTGATGTAAAATGACCAAAATACCCTTTTATAAACAAAAGGGCTATTTATGTAATTAACTTTCAGGGACAATTTATGAAATTACTCTAAATTAAAACCCAACCCCAACCCTGTCCTCTGACGAAGAAGAAGGTTGTTAAAAGCCGGTTACCAACGGAATCACGGTGACCAAGCACATCATCACTACTGCCTTCTTTATCTCCCCTTTGCTTTTCCCCGACAGCCAACCTCCTCGAAATCACCGCCTCCTACCAAATTACGAACATCATCATCATCGGTGACCAAGCTCACCATCACCACCGCCCTCTTCATCTCCATTTCTCAACTCTATGTTCTTTGATTTGGGCAACCTAGCTAGCACCAGTGCAACAACCACCTATACTCGCCCACTATGTCGCAATCCACCACCTGTTCCTATCAGATTCAAATTTTCTTGGAGAGAAAGCGATGATGATGGGGGGGGGGTATCAGATCTGATTAGCGAGAGGGGCAGCTCGTGAGAGCAAGAGATAGATGGGGGGAGACAAACGGGTTAGAGTAGATTTCAGGGCGATGGTGAGTTTTTCACGTGTTGTGAGGTGGTGGACTAGTGGTGGTCGGAGAAGTTTAGGTGTGTTGGTACCATGGTGGTGGATCGGTCATTGTCGGAGTAGACAATGTCTGATGGTGTCATGGTGGTGGCCGATGACAAATGGGCAACTTTAGTGGAAAGTTTAAACAATATACAAATATGGCTATTTAAATAGAACTAATTACATAAACAGTCCCTCCAGATTAAAATAGAGTTAATTACATAAATGATCCCTTTAGTTAAAAAGGGTATTTTGGTCATTTTGCCATGATTTAACAAAAAAATTAACGAAAGTTAGTGTTAATAACCAAACTCGTTATAAAATTGAAATCATAAAACCCTAACTGGTTACTAGAAAAAATTAGTAACCAAACCTGTTATTTTCATCAAACCATAAGGACTATGTATGTAATTAACTCTATATTTTACAATCAAAACCCAAAAAGTATACATCATTTTTTATGGTAGAAACAATAAGTTTTACAGTTAAATAAATATGATAGCACTTTTTTTTACTAAAACAAAGATATACAGTTGACTAAAGATCAAAGCAATAACAATCCATTCTCAGAATTATTTTACGATAATTTTCAAATAGAAGACAAACTATTTAACTATTAGTTTTATTCGTGCACTGTAGCATAGTGATCGAAATTATCCGTCTAGCAAAGCTACAATGCACCAAGATATAGTCAAAAAAAGCAAGTTTGAGTCATATGTTGTGCCTGGAATATACGAAATAAAGAAAGTTTGAAGGAGTATTCATATATTTGAGTGAACCAACGGTTAAAGATTTTACTTCTTTATAAATTACGCACATCATCTCGTATAAATGTTAGTTGTTAGGTTTATTCTTCACTGCAAATGAACAACAAACAAAATATAACATGTTCTTAAAATGTTTAGCACATGATATAAAATATTAAGTTGTGAGGTAAATTTCAAGTGCAAAATGAAAGCTATTCACCAAATGATACTAACCTGTTCTTCAAACTAAACAAACAATTGATTTTGGAATTGGTTAAAAACACAGTAAACTAAAACGGGTTCTTAGTTTTTGTAAATTTAAACATAATTAAAAATATTGAAGGGATATATAACATGGTTCTTCATTCATTGATACTAATTCAAAAAGGCAAAACAAACAATCAGGTTAAAATTGATTCTACATGTCTACAGGACCGAGCCAGGGAGGTCAATGCAACAGTTTCATGATGTTTGGAGAGAGTTAGAACACTTAACAGATCAAATAGGGAACTGGCTTAATGGTGAAACTAAGGACACAAGTAAAAGAACAGAACACAATAATATAGTTTGAGAAATCTGTATATTGCTCTCAAGTATCTTTTACAAAGTGTTACAAAGCTTAGAATCAAATGACAAGTACTTGAGACACTTTATACTACATCCTACAGCCGGCCATACTTTGAAGACCAGCTGGAAACACTAATCTAGACAACAAGATCAATGTAAAATCAAAATGCAAATTACCTTTTAACTGGTGACTCTGACATGCCATAGCTCACATCCTAATATATTACAAAAAGGATAAAAGTACACAAGTGGAAAGTTATTGACTCTAAGACCATGTTGCATAGTTGACAAAAGTATGGATGTTTCACCAAGTTATATAAGTTGGTGAGTCTTCAAAGATGGCAGTGAAAAGTGGTTCAGCGTTTGTCAAAAGTAAGTCAGTGAAAGCATGTCTTCTCTGTCTTCAAAAGAAATTAGTCCCTTGGCTTCGGAAGACTTTGTCTTGAAGCTTCGGAAGACTTCATCTTTGGCTTCGGAAGAAATGGTCTTTCGGCTTCGGAAGACTTGATACTTAGCAAATTTCGATCAGTTAGTTGTATCAAATCTTCCAAAGTAACTTTCTTCTACTTCATATGTGCACGCTGAGAGCTCTTTGGTTATATCAGCATCTAACTTTCTTGTACTTCGTCATCAGTTGGTTAGGATTCCTCAGACTTTCAAAGTACCTTCTCATGTTATAGAGATCATGCAAAGGAAGGTCAAGTATGTTTTGCAAGAAGTACACATCTTGACCCTTTTGATCTCTAGTGACATACCATCTGTCTAGGTTAGTAGCAAATGCCCAAGACAGGATGGGTCTCTCAATAGTAAGAGGCTTTACAATGAGTGGACTTTGTTGAGAAGCCTCTTCTTGATCACCCTCAGGATGTTCTGACTTATCCTGAGGTGTAGAGATGGATGCCTTGAACTTCTTCTTCTTCTTTTTCTTTTTTTCCCTTCTGATGGCCATCTTCTTCCTCTTTCTATATTTTAACTGAGGAGGTTGGTTTTGAGTACCAGATTTCTCTAGTTTCTCCTTCTCAGTCGGGTCCTTTTCCCTCATAGATTCAGAAGGAGAGGGATCAGTACCCTGTTGTGCGTCAGAAGATGAAGCTGGCTGAGATGCAGCACTAGGTCCAGGTTGTGTTATCTCTTATGGTTTAACCTTGACCTCAGCTTCAGGTGCAACCTAACTTGGTTGAGAATGCAAGTTAACTAGCTGACCCTTTTTGATCTTCTGCTTGATCACCCTAATATGCTCATCCATTGTGGATAGAGACATAGGACCAAGTCTCCTTCCGGAGAACCCATACAGCTTCAAGAAGCTCACAATCTTCAGTCTGTCTACAGACTTCTTCTGATTGGCTCAGATGGTGGCTCTTGACTTTACAGCCTCTTCCCTTATCTTCCTCTTAGCAGCTTTTTGTTCTTTCAACACTTGTTGCTCAAGCTACTTGAGGTACTCAAATTCTATGTATTCATAGGACAAGGGAAGTAGGCCAGCTACCTGATAGAAGCTTGTGGCATTTAGGTAGGTTATCATGTTTTGCCTATCTTGTTCCCTACCTGCCTGAGTTTCTTGTTCAGTTGTCACAGCCTCTACCTCAGGGCTTTCTTGAACTGGAGAGAGGGTAGGAGCTTTGTATAATCGTTTTCTCCTTCTTTCTTCTTTGATTTTGAGGAGCAGTTTTGTAGTCTCAACTTCATTCCTTTCTTTTGAAACCTTAGTATTAGCTAGTTCATTCAGTTCCTCCAAGGGAAGAGAGATTATTTCATCTATGTTGTAGTTCTTAGACCCCAAGTAGTTCAATCTGGCTGCCCTCAAGTCATCCTCTTGAGTGTTTGGCCTGGGGGTAGCCCTGATTGTAGCTTGCATGAAGCTAGGGGTCTCACTTGAACTCTTTCCCCTTGCCTTCCTCTTCCTTTCCCTTTCTCCTCCTCAATCTTCTCAGAGATCATTTTCCTCTTCCTTTTGTTAGTCATTGGCCTGTATGACTCAGGATGGAGAGAGCTTTGGCCTTCATTGCTTGGTGTAGAACTTGAGCTCTTGCTAGGGAAAGGTTGTAAGACACCTTCACCAGCTGGTGCCTTACAAAGGGTACTTGGTGCTGAAGCAGTTCGTGTCTCAAGGTTCACAAGTTCAACTACTGGGCCTTCAACCAAGGTTTCCCCTTTGAAGCTAATCTTAGGGTCTGCCTCAGTATCCAGTTGACCAACAGTCTTGCCAGCTAGCCTCTGTCTATATAGTCTGGACCTCTTCTTGAACTCTTCAAGCACCCTTTCTTGAATTCTCTCAGCTAACCTTACAGTTTGGCTGCTTTGACTTGGATTGGCAAGTGGCAGATCAACTAGAGAGAAGCTCTCCTAGTATCTTAGGTTTTGGAAATTGAAGACCTCTTGTTATCCCTGAGATCTAGAGAGTATCTGGGCTCTTCTATCAGTGTCATACCTTCATCATACTATTGGATTTTCAGCAGGGTAAGATGGGGTTGACATAGCCCTTGGTATGTCCTCCTCAAATAGGCTCTGAATCAGGGCTTTCACACCAATGTGGGCCTGAGGAGGTTGTTGATTATGGACAACTACAAGTGAGGGTGGTGAGTCTTCTATGTCCATACTCTGGGCGAACTCCCAGGTTCTGTGATTATAGGTAGGACTTTCTCCCCCTTTTTGGTAGCATCATCCTCTTGCATAAATTAGCTAAGGGTTAGGTCCACCACATCCACAGGTTCTTGTGGACCTGTTGAATTTGCCGGACAGGTCTCTCAGCTAACTTGACCTTTGTATCGGTGATCTCAAGTTGGTTATCACTGACCTGCCTTTGTAAGGTAACCACCTGAGATTCCAAGTGACTTACCTTTGAAACTAAATAGGTGCAGATGTCAGACAGTTTTTGCTCCTTTATTTGTAGACTGCCTTCATCTTCATCAGAAGAATCATGGGGGGATGAGAGAATAGGACCAAAGTATTCTTCCTCACCACCAGCTTGGGGTTCTTGGCTGCTAGATTTCCCCTCCATAATGACAGCTTTAATAGAAGTGTTAATGGGCTGGGTTGCAATGGTTGAGGTCCTAATGATGTAATTACTTGCAAAAGTGAGAGCCTCTTCCATATGGACTTCTTGAACATGTTCAAGGAAGTCCACCTCAGTTTGGGGTGGATGATATGGGCTAGACATGGGTGAGTCAGGAGCACTAATCTTTTCTTGAGCAGGAGAGGAGAAGAGAGACTCATGGAACTCACTAAAGCCCATATCCTCATCATCATAGAATTGTAGATTAGGGACGGGTTGGTTTAAGTCTAACGGCTTGGGATGGTAGCTTTCCCTTGAAGGTTGATCACTTGAGTTTTGAGACTTAGAGTGAAGGCTTAAAGCTGGGGTGATAAGCTCATCAAGCTGAGCATGAGGAACCTCAGCACTGATCAAAGAATAGAGGGAGTGGTCTGCTTCTCAGGGGGAGTGGGAGCTCTTGGTTCCACTTCCTCATGCATGGGTGGTGATATGGGGACCTGCTCAATCTGAGTAGACTGAGCAGGGGTTTGTTTGGATTTTTTAGTGTAGGTGATGGTTATTTGTGGCTGAGTGGGTGGTGCAGATATAGAAGGTGTGGGTTCAACATTGGCTGGTGCTGCCAAGTTGTCACCTTGAGCAATGAGCTCTAACATTTTTGGAACAAGGGTTGTTTCTACCTTGAGAAGCCAACAATGGTCTTTCTTATGATTTTAAAGTTACCGGACTTCATCTGTCCTAGTTTAAGAGTATTACCTGTCTTTCTTAATTGTGAGCCCAGTTCACAGTTAAGAATGTGATGAATATATCTAGGGAACATATGTAGACATACTGTGAGTACTTGAACTTGACCTGTTGAACCATCCCATGGACTATATAGGATAAGTCCTCAGGAATCTGGTCCCAACCTCCATGTTTGTTAGATAGAGAATGGATTATAACATGGAGGAGGTACTTCCATTGATAGGAAACCTTAATCTTCTTGAAGGTTTGGACTGTGTAGTCCCCTTCATAGGCCATCTGTCGGAATGAGTCATTTACAACAGATTTGGGGAAGGAAAACTCGCCTTCTTCATCATCCAGCCTTAGGTGAGTGTTTATTATGGCTGGAGTGATGAAAATTGTCCTCCTCTGCACTGTGGCAGATAGTGCCTTCTCACTATCCAAGTTGACCTCTTGGTAGGTCCTCCAGAACTCTAGGAGTTGTTCTTCATACAATGGAGGGTCTATTGTGAGGGTAGTGAGGTAGTTTATGAGAGATAAGAAGCGACAAACATCCGAGAAACCTGGATCTTTCTCAGAAAACAACAGAGCAACTTGTATAAGGGGAGTGGACTTGTAACACCCGAAAAAAAATTTAGCATGAAGAAAAGAAAAGAAAGCAAGGGAGAAAAAGAGAATTATTGTAAAACAAGGGGTTAAAAGCGGGCAAAGGCCAAACTTGCCCATAATGGGTTCAAAAAGGTGATAAGGCAACCCATACTTCTCTCTCTCATGCAAGAAATCTCGGCAGAAGAGAGAAAGTCTTCAAAAGGTAAGATTCTATGGTGTTCTTTGGTTTCAGTTGGGTTTTCAGCTTCTGGACCTATCCTTAAGTGTTTCTATGTGTTTGGTTGTGTGTTTTCGTGTGTTAAGATGTTATAACTCTAGGTTGCTCTCGGGTTTAGAGGAGTTTTACTCGAAAGCAGTTAGAGGTGAGCTCTAGATCCCCTCTTTTAAATGTTCTCTACTTATTTGGGGCTGGTATGCATATTAAACTTGTGTTTTTGAAGCAATTTATGATTTTCCATGTATGGTACGGTTGTTTATGATGATATAGATATGTTTTATGATTTTCATGATGATTGTATGAATGTTTAAGATGTTCTAAGTGTTAGACCGAAAGATCTAAGCTAAGAAAATGCTTAAAATGATGTATGGAGACTGGAAGTTGAGTAAGTTGAATTGTAGGTGATAGACTTAGCCGTCCGCTGTGGACACTAGCCGTCCGCTGTGGACACTTAGGCAATTAGACTGTCCGCTGTGGACTTGCATGTCCGCTGTGGATTTTGCATGTCCGCTGTGGACACTTAGGTATTTAGCCTGTCCGCTGTGGACTTTGGCTGTCCGCTGTGGGCATTGTTCATCCGCTATGAACCCTTTAACCATCCGCTGTGAACACACTTAGTGTTTTACTCATCCGCATTTAAGTATTGTTCATCCGCTTTTAGTATTGTTCATCCGCATTTGGACTTGTTCATCCGCATTTGGTTCACCCGCATACTTTTAGACACTTAGAATATTTTCTGAAGACTTTCATCCGTATTTGTTCATCCTCATTGGTATACATTCATCCGCATTTCTTTGGGGACTTAGAATTATTCTGAAATTTTGGGAATAGAATTTAAGTGTTAAGTACTTATGTATAAGGAAAGATTATGCTTGTTTAATATTTCTAATGTTTGATTCTCTTCTTATGGGCTGCTTGTTATGGATAGTTATTATTATACTTCATGATATGTGATTATTCAAATAGTAAATATTTGAAAAGTATTATTCATAACCAAGTGGACATAAAGAAATAAAAGAAAATAATAGAACTTAATGAATGTTACCCCCGGGCCTTTATAATCAATGGAAAGCCTTGCAAGCACAATGGAATGAGGTGCACGACCTCGTAGTCGTTAGCTTAACTGATGTGTGGCTGATTTAGGATGCACATCTGGGGTCTAATCTTAGGGATTAACCAAATCAATAGGACCCGTATTCATGAGCAGGCTTCGTGCCTAGCAGTGTGGGTCAACTGTCGAATGGGTTAGCTACCAAAAAATAGTTTGCCGACAGGGGTTCGGCATTTGTTGTCAACCAACAATATAGGCTATTGCTTTGTGCAAACCTAGACAATGGTAGTGAAAGATAATTAAAGAAAGAAAGATAAAGAATATCTTAATGATTGACTATGTATAATGATGAATGATCACCAAGTGAAGTTTACAAAAGTATATTTTCTATATTATTAAACTAGAACTCACTCAACAATGCTGACTTTTTATATGCATATCAGTTGGCAGGTAATGGTGTTGCTGGGAATGGCACAAGGTTCAAGCTACCTGGATAATAAATACTGGCATCCATGACACGCTGAAAAGTTATTTTTCTTTTGAAATGCAACTAGATGTTCTTTTTGTAACTAGCAACAACAATGTATTTCTTGGCAAAAGTAATGGTTAATGAATGCTATGGTTTTTATTAAATTATTCCGCTCCAAAGTTTACTTGTTTTGATGAATCTGAATGTGTTTTAATATGAAAAGTGCTATGAATGACCAATTGTAGGGTTTCACGGGATCGGGGCCTTACAAGTTGGTATCAGAGCCAAAGTTTAAGAGAATTGGGTAAATTATTTTTCAAAACCTAAACTTAAACTGAAAATGGGACCAAATGGAGGGATGCCAGCCCAAGTAGCATTGTGCCATCAGGTAATTTTTCATAAAGCTAACCGGTATTACATGCGTGTGCTATTTGATTTATGTGCTTAGTAGATTTGAATACTGATGTAGTCTGGATAGGGAATGCTTGGGGGATGAAGAGTAAAGTAAGTGGCTAATCACAACTGGTCATTATAATTAGGGACTTACTATACTTGACATAATCTAAGCTATTACCTTGAATGACCTTGTTAGTGTTTGAATCTTATAGGAAGTAGATCTTATGGCGGGTAAGAAATCTGGGAAGGCAACCCGAGGTGATGCTCGTGGTAGGCGTACTACTGGGCCACGTGTCACCAGGAACAAGGCTAAGGCTCCTGAGACGATTCATGAGGACACAGACCTCCATAGCCACTAAGAGGGTGCACGATCAGCTACCCTCAAGTCTACGGTAAAGGAATCTATTACTGGAGAGGTCTACAACGTCATGCAAAATGTGTTGCCCTCAGTGGTGACCGAAGTGTTAAGGGCTGTAAAGGAGGGTGAGAGAACTAATGATGCTGGGAAGAAGGAGAAAGCAGAGGAAGAGCCATCTAGCCCAAAGGTGGTAATTCATGATGATGATAGTGAGGAGGAGAAGGAGACCGCTAAAGGGTGCACCTATGGGGCGTTTCAGAGGTGCAAACCCCCAACCTTTGATGGTAACGGCAATGCTACTGCTACTCGCTGTTGGGTTCGAGAGATGGAGGCAGTCCTAGACATCAGTGAGTGCAGGGAGGATCAAAAGGTAAAGTTTGCCTCCCATTCTTTCGTTGACTGGGCATTATGCTGGTGGGACAACATTGTCCAAGGTGAGGGAAAACGGTCTATAGCAAGGATGAGGTGGTCAGATTTGAAGGAACTGGCACTGGAGGAGTATTGTCCACATCAGGAGTTGGACAAAATTGAGAAGGGGTTCTTGCATTTGGAGGCTGGAAACATGACTCATCAAGAGTATAACTCTAAGTTCAATGAACTTGCAAGACTTGTGCCAGATCTAGTAACTCCAGAGTCCAAGAAGATTAAGAGGTACATGCAGGATTTGCCCGTGGACATTAAGAGGAACATGATAGCCTCTAGACTGAGCATTTTTAGGTCTGCGGTAGATTTGGCCGGAAGATTATATGATGAGAGGGACCCGGTGCCAATTCAGAGGAAGGTTGAGAAGAGCTGGAACAAGAACGGTAATAGGAAGAGGTTCAGGAGTGACAACTATGGGATCGGGGAAAAGAAGATGAGGATTGACGATCGTCGCCCAGGATTGAGTAAGGGGAACAATAGGAGGGAATGTAAGAAGCATGGGAAGGTTTACATGGGTGAGTGTAGAGTGGGGACAAACTGGTGTTTTAAGTGTGGAGGCGAAGGCCACTATGCTAAAGAGTGCAAGGTACCGCGAAGTTATCAATGCGGGGAATTAGGCCACTCGGACCGACATTGCAAGAAGGGTGGAGCAGGGAGATCAAGGACCTAGACTATGGGTGAGAAAGGGAGAAGTAAGAGCACCAAAGCCAAGGCAAGGGCATTCAACATAACCCAGGAAGAAGCCAGAGTGGACCCTGAGGTAGTTTCAGGTATGTTTTTGGTAAACCAATTGTATGCTTCTGTGCTCTTTGATTTGGGTGTTAGTAGAAGTTATGTATCTGCGACCTTTTTTAGTGTAATGCATGGTAAGAATAAGAAAATAGACGTGCCCTTCTACGTAGAGACAGCGATAGGAAAGTCTACCAAAGTGACTGATGTGATAGACGATTGTCTCGTAGAGTTGGACGGTCATAAGTTTCCTGCTAGATTGTATGTGATGGCCCTAGGAGGTTTTGATATGGTGTTAGGGATAGATTGGTTGGCAGCCTACGAAGCGAACATCGTGTGCCTAAAGAATACGATTTGTTTGACTGCGTCCGATGGCAGCTTGGTTACGGTACATGGAGACAAGGAGTACATTGCACCGCGAGTGATCTCGATGATCATAGCAAAGAAGTTTATGAGACGAGGGTGTGGTGCTTACCTGGCCTATGTGAACGATGTGGATGCTACCGTGCCTCAGCTGTCAGGCGTGCCGGTAGTATGCAATTTCCCCGATGTCTTTCCCGAAGACCTACCAAGGGTGCCACCTGACCGCGAGGTCGAGTTCCAGATTGATCTGATACCTGGTGCCCAACCTGTTGTGAAGGCACTGTATCATCTCGCTCTCTCTGAGATGAAGGAATCGATGACTCAGCTGTAAGAGTTGTTAGATAAGGGGTTCATTTGACTGAGTATCTCTCCCTGGGGTGCTCCGGTCTTGTTTGTAAAGAAGAAGGACGGTAGCATGAGGATGTGCATCGACTACCGTGAGTTGAACAAGTTGATGGTGAAGAACCGTTACCTACTATCGAGGATTGATGACTTGTTTGATCAGCTCCAAGGCACCAGCTGGTTCTCAAGGATAGATCTCCGATCTTGTAATCATCAGCTAAAAGTTAAAGAACAGGATATCCCGAAGACCGCATTTGGAACTCGATATGGGCATTACGAATTCCTCGTTATGTTTTTCAGTTTAACCAACGCGCCAGCTGCTTTTATGGATTTGATGAATCGAGTGTGTCGGTCGATGTTGGATAAATCAGTGATTGTGTTTATCGATGATATCCTGATTTATTCGAATAGTGAAGATGAGCATGCCGGTCACATTCGCGAAGTATTAGAGATGCTTAGAAGAGAGAAGTTGTATGCTAAGTTCTCCAAATGCGCGTTCTGGTTGCGAGAAGTTCAGTTTTCGGGTCAAGGGTTAATTCTGAAGGGATTATGGTGGACCCGGCAAAGGTGAAGGCGGTAATGCATTGGAAGACTCCAAAGACGCCATCCGAGATCCGTAGTTTCTTGGGTTTGGTGGGCTACTTCGGAAGATTCATCCAAGACTTCTCCAAGATAGCTTCACCATTGACCAAATTGACCCGTAAGGATGAGAAGTTCGTATGGGGTCAAGTGCAGGAGAATGCTTTCAAAGAGTTAAAGACAAGATTGACTCAAGCTCCTATCTTGACATTACCCAAAGGGAATGAAGACTTGGTGGTCTATTCAGATGCTTCTAATTCGAGATTGGGTTGCATGCTGATGTAATGGGGAAGGGTTATAGCCTATGCGTCCCGATAGTTGTTGATCCATGAGGCTAACTACCCTACTCATGACTTGGAGTTGGCGGCTGTGGTCTTTGCATTGAAGATTTAGAGGCACTACCTATAGGGGACGAAGTGCACCATCTTCACTGATCACAAAAGTTTGAAGTACTTCTTCGAGCAGAAGGATCTCAATATGAGGCAAAAGAGATGGTTAGAGTTGATCAAAGACTATGATTATGAGATCCATCACCATCCTGGCAAGGCCAACGTGGTGGCAGATGCCCTTAGCCGAAAAGAGAAACCCGAGTCGATTCGGGTGAAAGCTTATCAGTTGATTATGACCTCCGATGTGATGAAGCAGATTAAGAAATTTCAGGATGAAGCGCTGAAAGAAGATCAGATTAACTCCGAAAGGATGAAAGGTCTAGTCGCCGAGTTAGGGTAGAACACTCTTGGTGTCCGGACTCGATCGGGGCGGATGTGGATTCCTCGTTATGGGGGTCTGCGTGAGAAGATCATGGATGAGGCTCACAAGACTAGATACTCAATTCATCCTGGTGCTACAAAGATGTATCATGATATGAAGAAAGATTACTGGTGGCCGGGAATGAAGCGCGATGTGATGGGGTATGTGAATAAGTGCCTTACGTGTTTACAAGTGAAGGCGGAGCACCAGAAGCCATACGGGAAGATCCAACCCTTGGATATACCCGAGTGGAAATGAGAGCACATCACCATGGACTTCATTACGAACTTACCGCGTACGGCAAGGGGATACGATGCCATATGGGTGATAGTTGATCGTCTGACAAAGAGTGCTCACTTTCTACCGATCCACGAGACGTATTCATCTGAGAGGTTGGCGGATCTGTTCATCAAAGAGACAGTGACTCGTCATGGCGTACTGGTGTCTATCGTGTCTGACCGTGACACTCGGTTTACATCTAAGTTTGGGAAAATATTTCATGATGCGATGGGGACGAGGTTACATGTCAGCACGGCTTACCATCCTCAGACAGACGGACAGTCGGAGAGGACGATTCAGACGCTGGAGGATAAGCTACGGGCATGCGTCATTGATTTCGGAGGAAGTTGGGACGAACACTTACCGTTAGCCGAATTCTCATATAACAACAGTTATCATGCCACCATTGGTATGCCTTCATATGAGATGCTATATGGTAGGAAGTGTAGAATGCCTATATGTTGGGGTGACTTCGAGCAGAAGGAGATAGGGAGCATTGAGGTGATCAAGGCTATGAGCAAAAAGTTGGAAAAGATTAAAGCCTTTATGAAGGCGGAAAAGGATAGACAGAAGTCGTATGCCGACAAGAGACGTAGACCGATTGAATTCAAGGTGGGTGATAGAGTCATGCTGAAGGTCTCGCCTTGGAAAGGGATCATCCGGTTTAGGAAGCGAGGAAAGTTAAGTCCGAGGTACATAGGGCCTTTCCGAATCATTGCCCGAGTAGGAGAGGTGGCCTATCGACTGGAGTTACCCGATGAGTTAAGTGGGATTCATCTGACATTCCATGTATCTCACCTAAGAAAGTGCTTGGCCAATGAAATCGTGCCACTTGAGGATATCGAGGTGGATGAACGGCTCAATTATATGGAGCAGCCAGTGGCCATCATTGACAGAAAAGAGAAGATGCTACGGAATAAAGTGGTTCCTCTGGTGCGAGTACAGTGGAGACACAGGAAGGGATCCGAGTCTATGTGGGAGACTGAGGAAGAGATGAGACAGCATTACTCACAGCTGTTCGAGGAGTGACAGGTTTCGGGGACGAAACCTATATAAGGGGGGTGGACTTGTAACACCCGGAAAAAAATTCAGCATGAAGAAAAAAAAATAAAGCAAGGGAGAAAAAGAGAATTATTGTAAAACAAGGGGTCAAAAGTAGGCAAGGGCCAAACTTTCCCATAATGGGTTCAAAAAGGTGATAAGGCCGCCCATACTTCTCTCTCTCATGCAAGAAATCTTGGCTGAAGAAAGAAGAAGAAGCTTCACCCGGTTTTAGAAAGAGAAAGTCATCAAAAGGTAAGATTCTATGGTGTTCTTCTCGGTTTTAGTTGGGTTTTCAGCTTCTGGACCGATCCTTAAGTGTTTCTATGTGTTTGGTTATGTGTTTTCGTGTGTTAAGGTGTTAGAACTCCAGGTTGCTCTCTGGTTTAGAGGAGTTTTACTCGAAAGCAGTTAGAGGTGAGTTCTAGATCCCCTCTTTTAAATGTTCTCTATTTATTTGGGGCTGGTATGCATATTAAACTGATGTTTTTGAAGCAAGTTATGATTTTCCATGTATGGTACGGTTGTTTATGATGATATAGATATGTTTTATGATTTTCATGATGATTGTATGAATGTTTAAGATGTTCTAAGTGTTAGACCGATAGATCTAAGCTAAGAATATGCTTAAAATGATGTATGGAGACTGGAAGTTGAGTAAGTTGAATTGCAGGTGATAGACTTGGTGTCCGCTGTGGACACTAGCCGTCCGCTGTGGACACTTAGGTAATTAGGCTGTCCGCTGTGGACTTGCATGTCCTCTGTGGATATTGCATGTCCGCTATGGACACTTACGTATTTAGCCTATCCGCTGTGGACTTTGGCTGTCCGCTGTGGGCATTGTTCATCCGCTGTGAACCCTTTAACCATCTGTTGTGAACACACTTAGTGTTTTACTCATCCGCATTTAAGTATTGTTCATCCGCATTTAAGTATTGTTCATCCGCTTTTAGTATTGTTCATCCGCATTTGGACTTGTTCATCCGCATTTAGACTTGTTCATCCGCATTTGGTTCACCCGCATACTTTTAGACACTTAGAATATTTTCTAAAGACTTTCATCCGCATTTGTTCATCTGCATTGGTATACATTCATCTGCGTTTCTTTGGGGACTTAGAATTATTCTGAAATTTTGGGAATAGAATTTAAGTGTTAATTACTTATGTATAAGGAAAGATTATGCTTGATTAGTGTTTCTAATGTTTGATTCTCTTCTTATGGGTTGCTTGTTGAGGATAGTTATTATTATACTTCATGATATGTGATTATTAAAACAGTGAATATTTGAAAAGTATTATTCATAACCAAGTGGACACAACGAAATAAAAGAAGATAGTGGAACTTAATTAACGTTACCCCCGAGCCTTTATAATCAATGGAAAGCCTTACAAGCATAATGGAATGAGGTGCACGACCTCATAGTCGTTAGCTCAACTGATGTGTGGTTGATTCAGGATGCACGTCTGGGGTCTAATCCTAAGGATTGACCAAATCAATGGGACCCGTATTCATGAGCAGGATTCGTGCCTAGCAGTGTGGGTCAACTGTCGAATGGGTTAGCTACCAAAAAATCGTTTGACGACAGGGGTTCAGCATTTGTTGCCAACCAACAATATAGGCTCTTGCTTTGTGCAAACCTTGACAATGATAGTGAAAGATAATAAAAGAAATAAAGATAACGAATCTCTTAATGATTGATTATGTATAATGATGAATGATCACCAAGTGAAGTTTACAAAAGTATATTTTCTATATTATTAAACTAGAACTCACTCAGCAACGCTGACTTTTTATATGCATATCAGTTGGCAGGTAATGGTGTTGCTTGGAATGGCATAAGGTTGAAGCTACCTGGCTATTAAAGACTGGCATCCATGATACGCTGAAAAGTTATTTTTGTTTTGAAATGCAACTAGATGTTCTTTTTGTAACTAGCAACAACAATGTATTTCTTGGCAAAAGTAATGGTTAATGAATGCTATGGTTTTTATTAAATTATTCCGCTGCAAAGTTTTCTTATTTTGATGAATCTAAATGTGTTTTAATATGAAAAGTGTTATGAATGACCAACTATGGGGTTTCCCGGAATCGGGGCCTTACAGAGGGGGGGGGGGGACTATTGTACGAATATTTGTATGGTAAGGATTTGAGATAAAGGTAATGCTAAAGGATAAACTTTGAAATTCAGATGTTGGTCCCACCTTTGAAAAAGTGCCCAAAAAAGTAGTTTTCTTGGAAGTCTAAATCTTCCAAAGGTAAATTGTCTTCGGAAGTTTTGAGAAAACTTCCGAAGCCAATTTGGCTATTGAAGATATTCCTTATTCTGATAAGAATGGCTTCGAAAGAAAAATACTTAGAGTATTTTTACTTCTTAGACAAATTTTGTTTTGGAAGATATCAAACTACAGAAGTTCTATTCAAGGGGTGAATAAAGCTTCTGAGACTTAATTGCTTTCAAAAGAAAATTGTCCTTAAAAATATATAAGTACTCAAAAACATATTTAAGCTTTGGAATATATATCAGAATTTCTTCCGAAGGTAAATTTCTTAGAAGTAGTTATTAGTTTTGAAGACATAATTTTTTTCCGAAGTCAACTTGATGTCTTCCGAAAGAAAACATATCTTAAATTCTCAAAATTCTAAGGAATATCAATTTTAAAAAATTTCTTCCAAAGTAAACTGGGCTTATATAGGTGATAGTATAGAAAACTTAAGACACACATGGTTGAAAAATAATCTTGAAATTAATTTAAGAAAAATCTACTCAAAATTAATCATCCCAATAGCTAATACAAGATACTTAAATCTCTGTTCATCAAAAGCTTTTGTGAACAAATCAGCATATTATTCATTTGTGTTAACTTTGACTTGTTTTATTAATCCCTTTTCAAAATTATCTCTTATCAAATGATACCTGATGTTCATGTGCTTTGTCATTGAATGTTGTACATGATTCTCTATGATTGAGATAGCACAGTTATTGTGGATGTTAGTCTCTTTGAAGTTGAATCTATAGTCCAGCATCTGATTCTGAATCCAAGCATTTGAACATAGTAGCTTGCAACAACAATGTATTCAGCTTCAGCAGTTGATGCAGACACACAAGATTGTTTCTTGTATTGCCATGAGACTAACCTTCCATCAAGAAATTAACATTCCCTAGATGTAGACTTGTCAGTTATGTTGCAGCAACCATAGTCACTATCTGTATATGCGTACAGATTAAAGTCAGAGTTCTTTGGATACCAAAGGCCCAGTTTGGGATCACCTTTGAGATATCTGAGAATCCTTTTAACAGCAACCAGGTGTAACATCTTGGGGTTAGCTTGATATCTTGCACAAATACATGTGGCAAACATGATATCAAGCCTGCTGGCAGTGAGGTACATAAGAGACCCAATCATAGCCCTATAGAGATGTTCATTAACACACTCCCCCTCAAGATCAGGTCCTAGAGAGTGGTTTCTGGCTATGGGTGTCTTAGCAACCTTACACTCAGTTAAATGAAATCTGGTAAATATGTCTTGCACATACTTTAACTGGTTTATGAAGATGTCATTGTCCACCTGCTTCACTTGAATTCCTAAAAAGAAATTGAGTTCCCCCATAGAACTTATTTCAAATGTATTGTTCATCAGCTTCTCAAAGTCTTTGTAGAGCTTTGGATTAGGTGACCCAAAGATGATGTCATCTACATAAACTAAAACGAGCATCAAGTCATTCCCTATTCCTTTAATGAAGAATGTGCTATCAATAGTACCCCTTTTGTATCCATGCTGAACAAGGTACTGTGATAGTGCCTCATACGGCTTCCTTGGAGCTTGATGCAGCCTATAGAGAGCTTTGTCAAGCTTGCGGACATAATCAGGATGATTTGGGTCTACAAATCTAGGTGATTGTTTGACATACACTTCCTCATCTATCACACCATATAAGAAGGCATACTTGACATCAAGTTGGTAGACCTTGAAATCCTTGGATGCAGCTAAAGCAAGGAATATCCTAATAGCTTCAAGTCTTGCCATAGGAGCAAAAATGTCTGTGTAGTCAATCCCTTCTTTTTATGTGTACCCTTGAACAACTAGTCTTGCCTTGTTCTTGATGACAATTCCTCTATCATCTTTCTTATTCCTGAAAAACCAATTGGTAACTATTGGTGTCTTTCCATGAGGAAGTGGGCATAGGTTCCAAACCTTTTGTCTTCTGAATTGAAGCAGCTCCTCCTTTATTGCTTTAACCCAACTTCCATCCATCAGAGCCTCATCAACCTTCCTAGGATCAATCTAGGACAGAAAACAAGAGTATAGACAAACATTTTTCTCATAGGTTTGTCCTCTTGTTCTCACCCCTGTCTCAAGATCTCCAATGATATTTGTGGTGGGATGTGACTTGTGGATTCTTAGTTGAGGAATCATAGCAAATTGATTGGACAGATCTAAATTGGTGAAATTCAGATCTGGTGATTGAGTATTACCCACGATATCAACACACTTATCAAGTGAGGCTTGATCCAATGAGTGTGCGACTTCATTGATGTTGTCTTTAATGGAGTGGTTATCAGCATCAAGAAATTCTTGATCACTATCACCACCTCTATCTCCTCCTACATTGGAAACCCCTTCATTTGTGTTCTATGCCTCAGTGCTTGAATTTGTAGGCACTTTAGATGTGTTAGCTGAAGAGTTTGTCATTGTTGTGCTAACAAGATTTCCAACTGCAGGGTTTGTTACTACTGGAGCTGAAGTAGTTTTCTGACTTGGTGTTCTCAGCTAAAAGCTTAGGTCAAGATCTTCTGTTGATAAGCTACCTGTAGAACCTAAAACATCTTCACAAGATTTGTTAAAATAGTTGGTAACTAATTCAAGATCAAATAGCCAATCAGGACCAGAACCTTTTACACTGGGTGTGTGCTCATTGAAAGTCACATTGGCTGACTCCTCAACTACTCTAGTTCTGAGATTGTATACTCTATAAGCCTTAGCTTGGGAAGAGCTTTGGTATTCAAGATGGTGCAAGAACATCTAAATGACTTTAGAAAACCAATAAAAGGTCTCCTTTTATGCCACAGGACAAAAGGAGTCTCACCATGAGTTTTGACTAATAAAACTCTATTCTGCACATAGCAGGTAGTATTAACCGCCTCTGCCCAGAAGGTGATGGCCAGTTTAGAGTCAGATAGCAGAGTCCTTGTAGCCTCAATAAGTTTCATGTTTCTCCTTTTAGTAATACCATTTTGCTAAGGAGTACTGGGAGCACTGTATTGTCTTGTAATACCCTTTTCATCACAAAATGTATCAAGGACTTGGTTTTTAAATTCTGTTTCTTGATCACATCTTATGATTTTGACCTTATGATCACATTGATTCTCAATTTTCAGAATGAAGTTCTTCAAGATCTCAGGGGTCTCATCTTTAGTTCTAAGAAAGAAGACCCAAGTGTATCTTGTGAAGTCATCTGTGATCACAAAATAATAAGTGTAGGGGAGTAGTGATGAAGTTCTTTTCCTTTGTCTTGTGAGACATTTTGTGTTGCTTTCCTTTCAGACATGCAACACAGTGGTCATCACTTGTAAACTCTTTCTTTGGCATTCCAGTTACCAAATAATCTTTAATTAGTTTATTCATGTTCTTAAAGCTTATATGGCGCATTTTTTATGCTAGGTAAGACTCATCACTATTGGCTTTAGATAGAAAGCAAGAAACTTCTCTAGATGGGGAGGTTTCCTGCGAATCCATCTTGTACATATTCCTTTTCTTGGGGGATCTGAGCAGAAATATGCTCTTGAGGAATGACCACCCCGGGCTTGAGAACAATGCACTCACGCTTAGTGAAGAGCATGTTATTACTTTGATCACAAAATTAGGACACAGTCAAGAGATTGTATCCAAGCTCCTTGACATAATTTACCTTCTCAATGTTGAGCTTACCATTTGTGACCCTACCCCTTCTAGTGATGTAACCACCTGATTCTCCTCTAAAAGCAACTGGCCCTCCATCAATTTTCTATCTGAAGCAAAGAGCCATTACCTGTCATGTGCTTGGAACTGCTACTGTCAATGATCCATACATTTCCCTTAGTCTTCAGCTGTTCTTGCACATATAGAGATGGTTAGTTACATTGAAAACCTAAGTCTTATTGTTCTTGGGCTTGTCAAAGTGAGTTTAAGATAGTTCAACAATTATTGATCCTATATGCAAGCTCTGAGGATAATTTGCTGTTGTTGATGAAGAACTTTCAGTCACATGGCCTTCCTTCATCTTTCATACCATATTTGAAAGAGTAGACTTGACCTTCAAGACTTCCGAAGTTTTGATGACTTCGGAAGTTTTGGAGACCAGACCTTAGGAAGCTTTTGCATACACTGCAGCAGACTTCAGTACTTCGGAAGCATTCCTTTCTCCCGAGACCAAAATTTCTTCCAAAGATAATTTTTCACCTATCTTATTCTTCACTTGGAGCTTCTGAGAGGAAAAGTTTTTCCTTCCAAAGCTATCTTCTTCTTCTTCTTTTCAGAATTTTTCTTTTTGATCATATGAATGGTACTTTTGGTATTGTACATGCAATCCTTAGTAAAACAAGAGGTACCACCACACATAATGCATTCAGCTTGTATACTTTTAAGAGGCTTCTTTTGAGTAGAAGGTTGAGCTAGATCTCTTTCCACTTCCTTCCTCACCTTCACAGATGATGTAGCAGGCTTCTTAGGGTGAGGCTTGCCCTTAGAATTGGATGGTTCAGGCTATACAGTGGTGCACATTTTATCAACCTTCTCTTCGTGACTAGGATGATTTGAACAGAAACTAGGACTCCTGGTACTAGAGTTCGTAGTTAAGTCTTCAGTCTTTACCACTTCAAACCCAGCAGAGATGAATACTTATTTTTGCTTGGATTTGAAAGTGGACTTGATCTCTTAGGCTTTCTTTGATCTTCTCTTGGCTGCCCTGATCAAGTTCTTCCTTGCAGACTTGGTCAATCCTGATTCTTTCTTCTCTTCAGGGGAGTAGTGACCCTTCTCACTCACTTCATGTTCATCCTTTACTATCTCCTCTTCATCTTCATCCTCTTCTTGGATAGGATCAATGGGAGGCAGCTCATCTTGACAAGTTCCATACCTTGGAGATCTTACAGATAGTAGTGTGTATGGAGGAGCTATCTCACTTGAACCTAGTCCCTGCCTGTTTTGATAACAAATCTTTGCATAAAGGATGAGGATATTATGTTCTTGAAGGTATCCTCTTCAAGAACACATTTTTCTACCTTGGCTTTGCTGATCACAAGCTCAGCCTTGCATTTAGTTAACTAGGTTATGAGATCTTTGATTAAGAGTTTGTGTGCTCATGATTAAGAGTAGAAATCATTTTCTCTAAATCTTCTATTTTAAGTTTATAATTATTTTCTGCTCTTTTGAAATTAGCTTTTAAAATATTCAAGGAATCAAGATCAGATCTCACTTCCAGATTATAAGACCTAGACATGTTAACTTTAGCAATGCATTCAGGTGTACAAAGATGTTCTAATACCTTGGCTTTTTCATGGTCAGCCAACGGTGCTTGGTTTGGAAAAACAGCTTCAACTTGAAAGCTCCAGTCAAAGCTTCCTTCTTTAACAGCAACAATAGCTTGTTGTTTTGGTTGGCTTGGCTTCTCAGATCTGGGAGCTGTATTAGTGTAGTTTGGTCTAGATTATGCTTGGCCACCATTTGTCCTTGGTGCCTTGTACTCCCTAGCAAAGTGTCTTATTTGGTTACACTTGTAACACTTCACCTTGCTTTTATCCAATCTAAACTTTCCACTGGCCATATTGCTTGGAAACCTTCTTCATGTTCTCTTGTAGAACTTCTTGGCTCTATGTGTGAGAAGAGCCATTTGCTGGACTATCTCTATGTATTCCAGATCTGGATGGATGCAATCCAATTCTTCAAATGAAGAGAAAGTTTCCACAACTTTTATCAGCAGACACAAAGGCTTGAGATGAGCTTGTCTCTTAGAACAGGCTTCCTTGGATGTAGCTCTCCCTTGGTGTCTCCGGGAAGGTGATGAAAGGACCCTTTTGTGAGTTGCTAGGGAAACAGATGAGATGATGTTGTGGTTCTCTGTTGTCCCTTTCAACCACATGGAGGGCTGAACTCTGTTGATTGTTAGAAGAGCTGGTTGATGGATTCTGCATGTTCATCTCCATCTGGTAGCCGCTGAGGATACCATACAACTCTATGAGAGTAAGGAAGGAGAGGTTCTTGGTTATCTTAATAGCCACACAGTAAGGAGTACATTGTCTGGGAAGAGAGAACATGAACTCTCTCACAATGTCCCTATTCTCAAGCTTCACTCTAATATCCATGAGAGTATCCACAATCTCAACATACCTGAAGTATTGTTGAGTCATAGTTTCACTTGTCTTGTAGGTGAAGTTCTTAAACTGCTGCTTCATGAGGTCTTTTTGTTTTCTTTAGCCTCATCAGACCCCTCATACATGAGCTTCAATACATCCCAGAGTTGGTTAGCAGTTTTACACTTCTTGAAACCTCTGTATATTTAGTTGGGAAGAGCAGTTTGAAGAGCGGTCATGGCCTTCTGACCTATGTCTATCTTCTTCCAGTCTTCTTTAAAATAGTCAGCCACTTCCTTCAGTATCATCCCACTACCAGTAATAGCTGAAGTGATGCTTGGGATGTGAGGTCCTGTGATAACAAATCTCCACATCCTGCTATTTTAAGACTTGATGAACCCTTCCATACATTGGCACCAAGTATCAAAGTTATCAAGAGTGATCAGTGGAGACTTTGTCATGGTACCGGTTTCCATATCAGCCTTTGAGAAAGCTACCATTTGAGCTGGTAAGTGTATTGAAAAACTAAAGGGATTTAAAATGGTGAGATCTTACAATCAAGATCCTAAAATGCTCTGATACCAATTGTAGGACCGATGTAGGGAGGTCAATGCACATTAGAAGAAAATAGCTCAACATATTATGTACATTATTTTGCTCACAAACTTCAGTTAGTTGGTTTTTTATAAACTAATACATTTGATTGATATGTTTTCATCCATCAACAGAATCCTTTAGTATGTTAAAAATGGGTGCTCTAACACTGCTACCTAAAATCAAGCATTTAAAATGTTATGTTTTTAGCTTATATGATTTTGTGTTTTATTAGCATTTGACCATGGTACATTTTAGGGCTCAGAGATACACTATCAAGAGCTCTTCCAAGAAAAGATCAAGACATAGTGAAAGTCATTTTATTGGCGGAAATGACTAAAGGAAAGTTGCAAGAGTTTAGAGGAAATGGATTTCATCCATTTTTAGAAAAATTTTATTTGTTTTGTCGAAAACATAATATTAAAATCTTGGACATGAATGAATACTATTTGAACGACACAGGATACAAATCTAAAAGACAAAGGTATGATATTATGAATCAACATCACTATGAGTTTGACTATTTTGTTATTATTGATGATATGGAAATTCAAGAGTTTAGCGATCACTTTAACGAAATTAACACATAATCTCTTCAAAACATGATGCTTTGTCATTCTCTAGATTGATGCATTAAAGCCATTTAGATTGTGTGAGTTTTATCCAGATGATTCTTAGAATGGGGAAAATTTTGCTCTTGTGCATCAACCTGACTTGTATATTATTAATATGAAAAAATGATAACAAATTTGGTAACTTGAATAGTATGGCAGATCTTGCTTGAGTTAGGGTGGAAACAAGAAAACATATCTGTTGAATCATGAGGATGAATCTACCAAAAACTCTGGATTTCAGCATTGGCCTTCAACTGCCAAATTAGGCCAAGTGCCAAATCAAGTGCCAAATGACATATGCTGAATGACTACTGATCAGCATATGCCAGGAAACTACCTAACTACATGTGTTGAAAGACTGCATATCAGCACATACAATTCAACTGCCAATCAGTAGATAACTCCGTTATCTATCATTTGACTGCTACTGAGAACAAGCATGTCTGTGCCGATGGCTGTTGTGTTTCACCTTTAGGATATAACATAGTACCAAAGCTGCCATCTCCGATGCGCAGATTACCTATTCAACTATAGCATCTGAACATAGAATAGTTTATTCTCATTGTTTAGTATAAAATTCCTCACACTTGTATAGTTAAGGCAAGCTTTCTAAGCCATTTGATTGTATCCGTCGAATTGTAATCTTTGTACAAAACAGATTAATCAAGTGAATACTTTGAAAGAACTTATTGTGTTTATCTTTACTCAAAGTATTTATGTTGTTATAGTAAGTAACTAACTTAGATTTCGCATTCGTTAGTTATTGATCATTGAAGAAGTTCGTGTTTGTCTTAATCGACCCTGATCCAACAATATCTCATATCCTTTGTTTTATTGATTATTAAAGTTCACTAATTTTACCCGTTGTAACAGCAACAGTTAAGAGATGTATTCGGTAGTGAATATTATAAAGTCAAGTTGGCACAATTGAATTGGTGAAGATTTTTTGAATTCTTGTGTAGCTGGTGTCGTAGAAATAAAAGCACAACAGAGTGTTACGAATTAAGATGTAATTGAACGTTTCCAAAATCACGTAAAGGATAATTGTAATATGCATTTTCTTTTACTATATCTAGTGAAGTTATTTTAACAACGTATATGACGTTTACTTTTATCGTGTTTTTTCACCCTCGCTGTATAAAAATCATGCATCCCCAAAGCAAATAGACGTCTACAAATTGGTTTTTTCCCAAATAGGTTCGGGTTGGGAATCGAACCGATTTTTATGAGTGGTGTATAAATCGGTTTAAGGGGAAACTGGCTCGGGTTTCAAACCGGTTTAGGGATTGGTAAACCCGACCCTATACAAACCGATTTGGGTCGGTTCACAAAACGGTTTAGGCCGAGACCAGTTTGTTTTTTTTAATCATTACAAATTAATTAAAATATAAAACATAAAATTATGAGAGATGATAAATTAAAAACACAAATAGGATCTTATAATCACAAGACGTATGTATATATATTTATTTTATTTTTAACTTTTATTCTTCAATTATTTGTTTCAAGCTAAACATTAATATTTGTAAAAAGATATTTATGAGTTATAAAAGTTAATTTCATTCAATACTTTAACTCTTAAAAATCAAAGTGAAATTCATAAAATATAAAATATAGAAACATTACAAATGACCTAAAATTTTATTATTTGTTTTTAAAAAACAAACATCTAACATAGTCATCCTTCGTTGCGTATTTGATGTTTTTATTATTCGCCCCCCGAACCCGAGCTATTTCAAAAGTAATCATCATATGCCGCTTCATCATCGATCATTTCAATGTTAATCCACCCTCTACTTCATCCTCGTATAATTCAGCTTAATATTGTCTTGTATTCTTTTCGCGGCATCCAAATAATCCCATCAAGCAAATGGACATTTCAACCATTTGGGGAGTGAATCGAGTTTGTCTTATTGATATAATCATGCCCCTAACAGAAAAAGCAGATTCTGAAGCTACCGTGGAAGCTTGGATGGATAGTAAATCTCGGGCCATGGTGGATAGGATGGGAAATTGATCTTCCTTACCTTTCGACCAAGCCAACAAGTCAAACTTTTTGAAATCTTGTGGAGTCATGATGGATAAAAAGTCCACCCCACCATACCTCGTTCGCTACTACGAGTGTTACCATGTTGATGTTTATTATATTTATCTATTAAAGTATTATACAAAGCAAACATTGGATTATTTGAACTTTCGGCATGTGTCGCATGCCTCAATGACTCATGAATGCTTGATATTTTACCATACTTTGGTAAATAAACATTAAACATATTTGAAAAATATTTATAAAAATTAGCTTTTAAAGTTTGAGCATAAAATGGGTCTTCTTCATCTAAACCCAAATCAAGAGTAATTTTATCATGTAAAGTTTTAACCACCGAAGTATTTAAGCAAGGGTTTAAGGCAGCGGCGTAGGTAATAACCGGAGGCATTTTTTTAGAATATTTTTTAAACTTTTTAAGTTTATCATTCATTTCTTTAAAATCTTTAAAATAGTTTTTAAGTTTTTCTTTGAAATACTTCTTGGTTCAATCGGTTTTAAACCGTCTTGAAGGCTAAGTTTATGATGCACGCAACACATTGACTATGAAAAAATATATCGTCACAAATTGGTTTATATTTTAATTTTAGTTGTTCTATCTCAAGGTCTTCCTTCATCTTCCACACCACCTTTGGAAGATTGGGCTTGACCTTTACTACTTCGGAAGCTTTTGTAGCTTCGGAAGCCTTGGAGACGGATCCTTCGGAAGATCTTGCTTTCACTGAAGCAAGCTTCAATGCTTAGGAAGCATTCCTTTCTTCCGAGACCAACTTTTCTTCAGAAGGCAATTTCCTACTTGCCTTCTTCTTTATTTTGGAGCTTTCAAAGGAAACAGATTTTCCTTCTGAAGCTATTTGTTTCTTCTTATTTTTAGAAGTTTTCTTCTTAATCATGTGAATAGTACTCTTAGGATTGTATTGACAATCCTTAGCCATATGTGAAGTACTACCACACATAACACAATTCAAATCTTTTCTTCTGAGATCCTTCTTTTCCAAAGAAGACTGACCTTGAACACTTTCCTTTTCCTTTTTCACCCTTTCAGATGATGCAGCAGGCTTCTTAGGGTGAGGCTTGCTTTTAGAAATGGATGGTTCAGGCTGTGTAACAGTAACACATAGCTGATCAATTTTCTTGTTGTTTCTAGAGTGAGTTAAAGCTCAAGTAGAACTCTTGGTACTCAAGTTCTTGACAAGGTCTTCAGCTTTCATCACCTTGAACCTGCAGAAATAAAAACTCGTTTCTGTTTAGGATCAAAAGTGGTCTTGATCTCTTGAGCTTTTCTGGATCTTCTCTTTGCTCTTATGATCAAGTTCTTTCTCTTGGTTTTGCTAAAACTTTTTCCTCCTTAGGAGCATGGTGACCCTTTTGGTTTGACTCTCTTCACTCATCTCAAAGTCATCCCTCACATTCTCCTCTTCATCCTCTTCATCATTGGGGTCTATGGATGGCAGCTCATCTTGACCAGTTCCACACCTTGGAGATCTAACTGATAGTAGAGAGTGTGGAGGAGCTATCTCACTAGATCCTAGTCCCTACTTGTTCTGATTACATAATTTTGCATGCAGAGATGAGGATATCATGTTCTTGAAGGTTTCCTCTTCAAGAACACATTTTTCTGCCCTGGCTTTGTTGATCACAAGCTCAGCCTGGCATTCAGTCAAGCTGGTAATGAGATCCTTAATTTGAGTCCTGTAATTTGTTTGCTCATGTTTAAGAGTTGCAACTGTTTTCTCTAGATCTTCCATCTTAAGTTTATAATCATTTTCAGCTCTTTTAAAATCAGCTTTTAAATATTCAAAGACTCAATGTCAGATCTCATTTCCAAGTTGTAGGACCTGTATCTGTTAACTTTAGCAATACATTCAGAAGAGAAAAGATGTTCGAGTACCTTAGCTTCATCATGGTCAGCCATGAGTGCTTGGTTTGGAGATGCATCTTCAGCTTGAAAGCTCCAGTCAAAGCCTCCTTCTTCAACAGCAACTGCAGCTTGCTGTCTTGGCTTCTCATTCTGGTTTCCTCCTTTAGTGTAGTTTGGCCTGGATGAAGCTTGGCTACCATTTTATTTGGGTGCCTTGCATTCTCTAGCAAAGTGTCCCATCTGGTTATAGTTGTAACACTTGACTTTGCTCTTGTCCAGCCCAAACTTACCACTGGCAGCATTACTGGGAAACCTTCTCCCAGTCCTATTGTAGAACTTAAAGGCTCTGTGAGTGAGAAGAGCCATCTGCTGGACTATCTCCATGTATTCCAAATCATCTGGATGGATACAGTCCAGGTCTTCAAGAGTGAAGAGAAAGTTGCCTGAACTTTCATCAGTGGAAACAAAAGCTTGAGAGGAGCTTGTCTCTTGGAAGGGACTTTCTTGGATGTAGCTCTCTCTGGGTGTCTCCAGGAAGGTGATGAAAGGACCCTTTTATGAAGTTTTAGGGTAGCAGATGAGATGATGTTGTGGTTCTCTGCTGTCCCTTTCAACCACATGAAGGGCTGAATTCTAGTGAGTGTTGGAGTTACCAGATGAATTTTGCATATTCATCTCCATCTGATATCCACTGAGTATCCCATACAACTCAGTGAGAGTGAGGGTCTTGAGGTTTTCAGTCCTCTTAATAACCACACAATAGTGTGTCCATTTTCTTGGAAGAGAGGACATGAACTTCCTAAGAATATCCCTGTTCTTAATGGTTACCCCAACATCAGTCAGAGTATCCACAATCTCAACATACCTGAAGTATTGTTGAGTCATGGTTTCACCTATTTTAAAGGTGAAATTTTCAAACTGCTACTTTAGGAGATCCTCCTTGTTCTCCTTGGCTTCATTTAAACCTTCATACATAAGTTTCAGTGCATCCCATAGCTGTTTGGCAGTCTTGCACTTCTTGAAACCTCTATAGATGGAGTTCGGAAGAGCAATTTGGAGGACTGCCATGGCTTTCTGATCAATATCAATTCTTTTCCAATCTTCATCAGAAAATTCAGCCTTCTCCTTTGGTATCATGCCACCACCAGCAGCAGCTGAAGTGGTGAATGGTACATGAGGTCCATTGATAACAGACTCCCACATCCTGGAATCTTGAGACTTGATAAAGCCTTCCTTTCTTTAACACCAAGTGTCAAAATCCTCAGGAGTGATCAGTGGGGGTTCCAGTTTCCATATCAGCTTTGGAGATAGCTACCATTTAAAGAGTTAAGTGATATGTGTAACTAAGAAGATTTCAAGATGGTGAGATCTTACAAACAAGTGCCTGGAAAGCTCTGATACCAAATGCAGGACCGTTAAAGGGGACTTTGCACTTAGTTAACACACTAAGGAGGATCTTAAGGATCACTTAACAATTCAAATAGGGAACTTAGAATTTAAACTGAAGATACAATGCACACACAAGTAAAGTAGAACAAGAACACAAGATATAGTTTTTCAAGGAAGTTGTATATTGCTTCTCTAGTTCTATTACAAGTGATGTACAAGTATATGTGATTACAAGAACCGGAGACTACTTATACTACATCCTACAACCATCAATATGCAAAAGACAGTTGGAAGTGACTAATCTAGAAAACAAGATCAGCCTAAAGTCAAAGGCAGATTACCTTTTGACTAGTGACTATGACATGCCATAGCTCACTGACTTTCCTATAACAAAAGCAAAAATGAACAAAAAAAACTTGCAGGCGAAGACCTTATCTACTTTATCTTGTCCTTAAGCAGCTTCGGAAGACTTTGTCTTGTGAGCTTCGGAAGACTTCATCTTTTACTTTCGAAAGAGTTGAGTCTTTGGCTTAGAAAGACTTTACACTTGGAATATTTTCCAAGTTGTGTAAAGCTTCCGCAACAGTTTCTTCTGAACTTTGGCTTCGGAAGATTTTACACTTAGCATTTTTTCTAGAGTGTGTAAAACTTCCGAAGCTAGTTCACCTTTGTTCCGAAATGCATGTTAGAAGACTTGGTTGTTTTGGTTGCATCAGCCTCTTAACTTCAGAGGTTCCTATAAACTCTCCCTAGGCTGATGCTACCAAAACAGAGAGGTTCTTTAGACTGGGATAGTCCACATGAGGATCTTCAGAACTCCTTTCTTCATCAGTACCTTCTCATGTCATAGAGATCATGCAGAGGGAGTTCAAGCATGTCACTTATGAAGTAGACATGTTGTTCTCCGTGATCTCTAGTGACATACCATCTATCTGGGTTTCAGCAAATGCCCAGGATAGAATTGGTCTTCCAACAGAGAGAGGCTCTACTATGATAGGATTTGATTGAGAGCCCTCTTATGCACTTCCTCAGGATGTTCTGACTCATCCTGAGGTTGGGAGGAGGATGCCTTTCTTCTTTTCTTCTTTGAAGATCTTCTTCTGGCCATCCTCTTTCTCCTCCCTGATGATTTTGACTAAGAGGGTTGATCTTCAATACCAGGTTCTTCAGTGGATTCCCTTTCAATCAGTATCTCCTCTCTCCCAGGTTCAGAAAGAGAGGGAGGAGAACCCTGCTATGGGTCAGAAGATGAAGTTGGCTGTTTTGTAGCTTCAGGTGCAGGTTGTGTTGTCTCTATAGGTTAAACCTTTACCTCAACTTCAGGTTGAGCTTGGATTGATGGTGAATAAAGATCCATAAGCTCTCCCCTTTTAATCTTCTGCTTGATCACCCTTATGTGCTCATCCATTATGGATAGAGACATGGGACCAAGCCTCCTTCCGAAGAACCCATACAGCTTCAAGAAGCTCATCATCCTTTGCCTATCTGCAGACTTTTTCTGACTTTTCTGGATGAGGCTCTTGATTTAGCAGCTTCTTCCCTTTGCCACTTCCTAGCAGCTTGCCTTTTTCTTTTGGCTTGTTCTTCCAGCTGCTTGTTGTATTCAAACAATATAGTCATATGGAAGGGGAAGAAGTGTAGGTGCCTGATAGAGACCTGTGGCACTCAGGTAGTTGATCATCTTTATTTTTTTCTTCATCAACTACCTGAGTTGTTCAGCAGCCACAGTCTCTGACTCAGGGCTTTCTTGAACTGGGGAGAGGACAGAATGTTTTGTATATTCTTTTTCTCCTCATTTCCTCTTTATGCTTGAGGGTCAAGGCTGCATCCTCAGCTTCCTTCCTCTCCTTTGACAACTCAGTGTCAGCCAGTTTCTTAATTCCTTAAGGGGAGAGAGATGAGTTTATCTATGTTGTAGTTCCTGGTTCCCAGATAGTTGAGTCTGGCTGCCCTTAACTCATCTTCTTGAGTGTTTGGAACATGGGCAGTCAGAATTGCAGCTTGCATGAATCCTGGGGAACCACTTGAACTCTCTCCCCTTCCTTCTTCCTCTCTCTCTTTTTCTTCTTCAATCTCCTTAGCAGTTAGCTTTCTTTTGCCTTTGTCAATTGCTGATCTTGATGACTCAGCCTGAGGAGAGGTTTGGCCTTTATTGCTTGATTCAGCAGTCAAGCTCTGGCCAGAGAGAGGTTGTGAAGCACCATCACCAGCTGGTGCCTCACTGGGTATGGGGTGCTATAGGAGATGTTGTCTCAAGGTTCACAGTCTCAGCCTCTGGGCCTTCAGTCAAGGCTTTCCCTTCGAAGCTAATCTTAGGGTCCTCCTCAACATCCAGTTGACCAAACGCTTCAACTGCTATCCTCTGTCTATATAATGTTGTTCTCCTTTTGAATTCTGCCAGCACCCAGTCTTAAATTTTATTGGCTAATCTGGCAGCTTGTCTGTTATTGCTTAGGTTGACAAGTGCCAGATCTACCAAGTTTATACTCTCATAGAAACTCAGGTTTGAAATGTTTAAGATTTCTAGTTGACCCTGAGCTCTAAAGAGTACAAGAGCTTTCCTATCACTGTCATACCCCCAACCCCAGATTGGGTTCTTAGAAGGGGCAGACATTGCTCTTGATACTCCCTCCTTAAATAGTTATTGAATGACCAGTACCAGATCACTGTCTAGAGGAGGTTGCTGAGCATGGACGACTGCAAGATAGGATGGTGAGTCCTGTATGTCCATACTTGAGGAAGAACTCCCAGGTTCTGTGGCTGTCAGAACTTCCTCCCCCTTTTTGGTAGCATCACCTCAAGCATAGGTGAGCTAGGGAAGTGATCCATAACATCCACAGGTTCTTGTGGACCTGGATGAGTTTGTCCTATTGGTCTCTCAGCTAACTTGCCCTTGAGATCGGTGATCTCAAGTTGCTGGTCATTGACCCTTTTTGCAGATAGTCACCTGAGATTCCAGGTGAGCTATCTTTGATACAAAGTAGGTGCACAGATTTGAAGTTGTGCACCTTTTGTTGCAGACTCCCCTCATCTTCAGATGAAGAATCATAGGGGGATGAGAGGATTGGACCTGAGTCTTCTCCCTCATCACCAGCATGGATTTCTTGGCTGCTGGATTTCCCCTGCTCCATGATAATGTCAAGAGGCTGGGTTGCCGTGGGTGAGGTCTTAGAGATATAATCACTATCAACAGTGAGAGCCTCAGCCACATGGATCTCCTGGACAATCTGAAGGAGATCCACCTCAGTTTGGGGTGTCTGATGTTGGCTAGAAGTGGGTGAAGCAGGAGTACTCATCTCACCTTGAGTGTGGGTAGAGAGGAGAGATTCATGGTACTCACTGAGACCCAAATCTTCATCAGAGTAGAAGTCAAGGCTGGGTATGGGGCGGTTGAGATCAAGAGGCTGGGGATGGTAGCTTTCCCTGAAGGTTGATCACTAGAGTGTTGAGACTCAGAGTAATGGCTTAAAGCTGTTTGTGGAGTAGTGAGCTCATCAGGCTGAGCATGAGGAACCTCAGCACTGATTGTATGAAAGAGGGAGTGGTCTGCTCCTCAGGGAAGTGGGAGCTCTAGATTCCACTTCCTCCTGTATGGGTTGTGATATGGGGGCCTGCACATGCTCAATAGCAAGTGCAGGGGTTCGTTTGGATTTTCTAGTATAGGTGAGGGTAATAGTTGGCCTTGATGATGGTTGAGAGGTGGAGGGTGTTGGTTCATCACTAGCTGGGGCTGCTAAGATGTTACCATGAGCAATGAGCTCAAACATTTTTGGGACAAGGGTTGTTTCTACCCCTGAGAACCCAACAGTTGGCTTTTTCAAAATTTTGAAAATACCGGGCCTCATATGTGCAAGTTTAAGAACATTACCTGTTCCCCTCAACTGTGGTCCCATTTCACAGTTGAGAATGTGTTGAACATACCGGGGGAACATGTAATATTCTAGGGAGTCCAAATTCGCAAGTAAATTTGTAAAAACAAACTGAGAGTACCTGAATTTGACCCCTTGAACCATCCCATGGACAATGAAGGAGAGGTCTTTTGGAATCTGGTCCCATCCTCCATGTTTGTTGGATAAGCTGTGTATGACGACATGGAGGAGGTATTTCCATTTGAATGAGACCTTCCCCTTCCTGAAGGTCTTGACCGAAAAGTCACCTTCGTAGCCCATCTGCTCAAAGGATTGGTTGACAGCAGCTTTTGGAAAGGACAGCTCACCTGCTTCATCATCCAGCTGCAAATGGGTGTTTATAATGGCTGGAGTGATGAAAACCGTCCTCTCCCTGCACTGTGGCAGACAGTGCCTTCTCCCCGTCCATGGTGACCTCTTGACAGGTCCGCCAGAACTCAAGCAACTGATCCTCATAGAGAGGAGGATCGATTGTAAGGGAGGTGAAGTAGTGAGACAAAGAAAGATACCTACACACGTCTGAGAAGCTTGGATCCTTCTCAGAGTTTAACAGAGCAACTTGATTGTGTTGCCTGTGTAGGTGCATGGTAAAATCAGGGTCGTTACGACGATCAAGATTGGCCATTTGAAGAAGCTTTGTAGTGAGGAAGAAGAAGAAGATGAAATTTGGGGGTAATTTTAGGTTAAGGAACAATGAGAGAAGTGAGATGAAATAGAACCGTTTAGAAAGATATAGTCTGGATTTGAGACAAAGTTATGACAAAAGATAAACTTTGAAATCCGCAAGTGGGTCTTATTTCTGAAAAAGGTGCCCAAAAAGTTAGTTTTCTTGGAAGTAGTAAAAGCTTCCGAAGGCGATTTTGGTTTCGGAAGCTCTGTAATCAAAGCTTCCGAAAGCAATTTTGCTTCGGAAAATATTTCAAAGAGTTTTGAAAAATTTTGGCTTAGGAAGATATTTCAAAGATTTTTTGAAAAATTTTGGCTTCGGAAGAAATAAATGAGTCTTCCGAGACTAAATTGCTTTCAGAAGAATTTCGTTCTTAAAATGCATTTAAGTACTTATACCAAAATTTAAGCTTCGGAAGATACTTCAAGAATTTCTTCCGAAGGTAAATCTCAGATAAGCTGTTTAAACGATTTAGACATGAATTTCTTCCGAAGGCAACTTTTGCTTCTTCCGAAGGTAAATTTCATCATTCTAAGAGATATCATTTTAAAAATTTGTTTTCTTCCAAAGAGAACTGGGCTTATGAAGTGATCTCATAGACAACCTAGGACACACAGTTTTAAGAAATAATATTGATTAAGTTATTAAGAAAAATCTACTCAAAGTTAATCATCCCAATAGCTGATACAAGATATTTAAATCTCTGTTCATCAAAAGCTTTTGTGAACAGATCGGCATATTGTTCATTTGTGTTAACTTTGATTAGTTTTATCAATCCTTTTCAAAATTATTCCTAATCAGATGATACCTGATGTTGATGTGTTTGGTCCTTGAGTGCTGCACAGGATTCTCTGTAATAGAGATGGCACTGTTGTTGTCTATGTGGATGGGAGTCTCTTTGAAATTGAACCCATAGTCTAGCATCTGATTCTGAATCCAAAGCACTTGAGCACAGCAGCTGGCAGCAGCGATGTATTCAGCTTCAGCAGTTGATGCAGACACACAGGATTGCTTCTTGCATTGCCAAGAGACTATCCTTCCACCCAGGAACTGACACCCCCCAGATGTGGACTTTGCAGTCATGTTGCAGCCACCATAATCACTATCTGTATAAGCATACAGATTAAAGTCTGAATTCTTTGGATACCAAAGGCCTAGATTTGGAGCACCTTTGAGATATCTAAGGATCCTTTTGACAGTGATTAGGTGTGACATCTTGGGGTTGGCTTGATATCTTGCACATATGCATGTGGCAAACATGATATCAGGCCTGCTAGCAGTAAGATACATAAGTGACCCAATCATAGCCCTGTAGAGATGTTCATCAACAACACACTCCCCTCAAGATCAGGACCAAGGGAGTGGTTTCTGGCTATGGGTGTCTTTGCAACTTTACAGTCAGTCATCTTGAATCTTGTAAGTATGTCTGTACATACTTTGACTGACTGATGAAGATGCCATCTTCAACCTGCTTCACTTGAATTCCTAGAAAGAAATTGAGTTCCCCCATGGCACTCATTTCAAATCTATTCTCATCAGCATCTCAAAGTCTTTGCAGAGCTTTGGATTAGTTGAACCAAAGATGATGTCATCCACATATATCTGAACTAGCAATGTGTCATTTCCTGTTTCTTTGATGAAGAGAGTCCCATCAATAGTACCTCTTTTGTATCCATGTTGACAGAGGTATGTTGATAGTGTCTCATACCACTTTCTTGGAGCTTGATGCAGTCCATAAAGGGCTTTATCAAGCTTGCAGACATAATCAGGATGATCTGGGTCTGCAAAGCCAGGTGGTTGTTTAATATAAACTTCTTCATCAATCCCCATAGAGAAAAGCACACTTCACATCAAGCTGGTAGACCTTGAAATCCTTGGATGCAGCATAAGCCAGAAATATTCTTACAGCTTCAAGTCTTGCAACTGGAGCAAAGACATCAGTGTAATCAAATCCTTCTTCTTAAGTGTATCCTTGGACAACCAGTCTAGCCTTGTTCTTGATGATGATCCCTCTATCATCTTTCTTGTTCCTGAATACCCATTTGGTTCCTATGACACTCTTCCCTTGAGGAAGAGGACATAAGTTCCAAACCTTCTATCTTCTGATTTGAAGCAGCTCATCTTGCATAGCTTCAATCCAGCTTCCATCCTTCAAAGCCTCATCAACTTTCTTAGGCTCAAATTGGGATAAGAAACAAGAATGTAGACAAACATGGCTGTCATGAGTTGTCCTCTTGTTCTTACCCCTGAGTCAACATTTCCAATGATGTTTGTGGGGGGATGTGACTTGTGGATCCTGAAGTTGAGGGATCACAGCAAGTTGGTTAGACAGATCTAAATTTGAGAAATTTGATCTGGCAATGAGGTGTCTCCCACCACATCAGCACACTTATCAAGAGAGACTTGATCCAATGAGTGTGTGACATCATTCATGTTGTCTAATGGAGTGGTTTTCAGCATCAAGAAATTCTTGATCACTGTCACCACCTCCAGTTCCTCCTGCATTAGAGGTTCCTTCTCCTGAATTCTGAGCCTCTGAACTGGAATTTGAGGGTAATTCATTTGAACAGCAGTATTTGTCATGCTTGTGCTGATAGGAGCCTTAATGACAGGGTTAGTCACCACTGGAGCTGAAGTAGTCTTCTTGTTTGGTCTTCTCAGCTCAAATCTTGGGTCAGGATCTTCTGTTGACCTGTTATCTATAGATCCTGAAACATTCTCACAAGATTTGTTAAAACAGTTGGTAACTAAGTCAAGATCAAATAGCCAATCTAGACCAGAACCTTTTACACTGGGTGTGTGTTCATTGAAAGTCACATTGGCTGACTCCTCAATGATTCTAGTTCTGAGATTGTATACTCTATAAGCCTTAACTTGAGAAGAGTACCCAACAAAGTGTCCATCTGATTTCTTAGCAAACTTGGCTATTTGATATTTGGTATTCAAAATGGTGCAAGGACATCCAAATGTTCTGAGAAAACCAATGTCTGGTCTTCTTTTGTGCCACAGTTCATAAGGAGTCTTACCATGTGTCTTAACTACCAAAACTCTGTTTGCACATAGCAGGCTGTGTTGACAGCCTCTGCCCAGAAGGTGATGGCAGTTTAGAGTCAGACAACATGGTTCTTGCAGCTTCAATAAGTGTCATGTTTCTCCTCTCAGCAACACCATTTTGCTGAGGAGTCCTGGGAGCACTGTATTGTCTTGAAATACCCTTTTCATCACAAAATGTATCAAGGTTGGTTTTTGAATTCGGTTCCTTGATCACATCTTATGATTTTGACCTTGTGATCAGATTGATTCTCAATTTTCAGAATGAAATTCTTTAAGATTTTAGGAGTTTCATCCTTAGTTCTAAGGAAAAACACCCAAGTAAATCTTGTGAAGTCATCTGTGATCACCAAACAGTATGAGGTCCTTCCTAAACTCATTACACTGGTGGGGCCAAACAGATCCATATGTAACAAGTGTAGGGGAGTAGTGATAGAGTTCATTTCCTTTGGCTTATGAGACACTTTGTGTTGCTTCCCCTTCAGGCATGCAACACAGTGGTCATCACTTGTAAACTCTTTCTTTGGCATTCCAGTTACCAAGTCATTCTTAATCAATTTATTCATGTTCTTAAAGTTTACATGGCACATTCTTTTATGCCAAAGGAAAGACTCATCACTATTTGCTTTAGATAAAAGCAAGAAACCTCTCCAGAGGGAGATGTTTCTGCAAGTCCATCTTGTACATGTTCCCTCTCCTGGGGGCTCTAAGCAAAATATGCTCTTGAGGAATGTCAACCCGGGCTTGAGAACAATGCACTCATGCTCAGTGAAGAGCATGTGATGTTTTTGGTCACAAAATTAGACACACTCAAAAGATTGTATCCAAGCTCTTTGACAAAGTTTACCTTTTCAATGCTGAGCTTACCATTTGTAACCTTGCCCCTGCCAGTAATATAACCTCCTGCATCTCCTCCAAAAGCAACTGGTCCTCCATCAATCCTTTCAAAGTTTTGAAGCAAGGACTCATTGCCAGTCATGTGCCTGGAGCAGCCACTATCAATCATCCAGATATTTCTGTTGGTCTTTAGCTGTCCCTGCACAAAAGAGATGATTTAGTTACATTGGGAACCCAAGCCTCATTGGTCTTGGGCGTATCAGAAACAATTAAAGGCAATGAAACAGTAATGGATCCTATGTTTAGGCTTTGAGGATCATTTGTTGTTTCTAAAGAGGAGCTTTTAGTCTCAAGGTCTTCCTTCATCTTCCACACCACCTTTGAAAGATTGGGCTTGACCTTTACTACTTCGGAAGCTTTTGTAGCTTCGGAAGCCTTGGAGACGGATCCTTCGGAAGATCTTGCTTTCACTGCAGCAAGCTTCAGTGCTTCAGAAGCATTCCTTTCTTCGAGACCAACTTTTCTTCTGAAGGCAATTTCCTACTTGCCTTCTTCTTCATTTTGGAGCTTCCGAAGGAAATAGATTTTCCTTCCGAAGCTATTTGTTTCTTCTTATTTTCAGAAGTTTTCTTCTTAATCATGTGGATAGTACTCTTGGGATTGTATTAACAATCCTTAGCCATATGTGAAGTACTACCGCACATAACACAATTCAAATCTTTTCTTCTGAGATCCTTCTTTTCCGAAGAAGACTGACCTTGAACACTTTTCTTTTCCTTTTTCACCCTTACAGATGATGCAGCAGGCTTCTTAGGGTGAGGTTTGCTTTTAGAAATGGATGGTTCAGGATGTGTAACAGTAACACACAGGTGATCAATTTTCTTGTTGTTGCTGGAGTGAGTTGAAGCTGAAGTAGAACTCCTGGTACTCGAGTTCTTGACAAGGTCTTCAGCTTTCATCATCTTAAACCCTGCAGAAATGAAAACTTGTTTCTGTTTGGGATCAAAAGTGGTCTTGATCTCTTGAGCTTTTTTGGATCTTCTCTTTGCTCTTCTGATCAAGTTCTTTCTCTTGGTTTTGCTAAAACTTTTCCCTCCTTAGGAGCATGGTGACCCTTTTTGGATTGACTCACTTTACTCATCTCAGAGTCATCCCTCACCTTCTCCTCTTCATCCTCTTCATCACTGGGGTCTATGGATGGCAGCTCATCTTGACCAGTTCCACACCTTGGAGATCTAACTGATAGTAGAGAGTGTGGAGGAGCTATCTCACTAGATCCCAGTCCCTACTTGTTCTGATAACACACTTTTGCATGCAGAGATATGGATATCATGTTCTTGAAGGTTTCCTCTTCAAGAACACATTTTTCTGCCCTGGCTTTGTTGATCACAAGCTCAGCCTGGCATTCAGTCAAGTTGGTAATGAGATCCTTAATTTGAGTCCTGTAATTTGTTTGCTCATGTTTAAGAGTTGCAACTGTTTTCTCTAGATCTTCCATCTTAAGTTTATAATCATTTTCAGCTCTTTTAAAATCAGCTTTTAAAATATTCAAAGACTCAATGTCAGATCTCATTTCCAAGTTATAGGACCTGTATCTATTAACTTTAGCAATACATTCAGGAGAGAAAAGATGTTCGAGTACCTTAGCTTCATCATGGTCAGCCATGAGTGCTTGGTTTGGAGATGCATCTTCAGCTTGAAAGCTCCAGTCAAAGCCTCCTTCTTCAACAGCAACTGCAGCTTGCTGTCTTGGCTTCTCATTCTGGTGTCCTCCTTCAGTGTAGTTTGGCCTGGATGAAGCTTGGCTACCATTTGATTTGGGTGCCTTGCATTCTCTAGCAAAGTATCCCATCTGGTTACAGTTGTAACACTTGACTTTGCTCTTGTCCAGCCCAAACTTACCACTGGCAGCATTGCTGGGAAACCTTCTCCCAGTCCTCTTGTAGAACTTAAAGGCTCTGTGAGTGAGAAGAGCCATCTAGTGGACTATCTCCATGTATTCCAGATCATCTGGATGGATACAGTCCAGGTCTTCAAGAGTGAAGAGAAAGTTTCTTGAACTTTCATCAGTGGAAACAAAAGCTTGAGAGGAGCTTGTCTCTTGGAAGGGACTTCCTTGGATGTAGCTCTCTCTGGGTGTCTCCAGGAAGGTGATGAAAGGACCCTTTTATGAAGTTTTAGGGTAGCAGATGAGATGATGCTGTGGTTCTCTGCTGTCCCTTTCAACCACATGAAGGGCTGAATTCTGGTGAGTGTTGGAGTTACCAGATGAATTTTGCATGTTCATCTCCATCTGATATCCACTGAGTATCCCATACAGCTCAGTGAGAGTGAGGGTCTTGAGGTTTTCAGTCCTCTTAATGACCACACAATAGTGTGTCCATTGTCTTGGAAGAGAGGACATGAACTTCCTAAGAATATCCCTGTTCTCAATGGTTACCCCAACATTAGCCAGAGTATCCATAATCTCAACATACCTGAAGTATTGTTGAGTCATGGTTTCACCTGTTTTAAAGGTGAACTTTTCATACTACTGCTTCAGGAGATCCTCCTTGTTCTCCTTGGCTTGATTTAAACCCTCATACATAAGTTTCAGTGCATCCCATAGCTGTTTGGTAGTCTTGCACTTCTTGAAACCTCTGTAGATGGAGTTCGGAAGAGCAGTTTGGAGGACTGTCATGGCTTTTTGATCAATATCAATTCTTTTCCAATCTTCATCAGAAAAGTCAGCCTTCTCCTTTGGTATCATGCCACCACCAGCAGCAGCTGAAATGGTGAATGGTACATGAGGTCCATTGACAACAGACTCCCACATCCTGGAATCTTAAGACTTGATGAAGCCTTCTATTCTTTGACACCAAGAGTCAAAATCCTCAGGAGTAATCAGTGGGGGTTCTAGTTTCCATATCAGCTTTGGAGATAGTTGCCATTTGAAGAGTTAAGTGATGTGTGTAACTAAGAGGATTTGAAGATGGTGAGATCTTACAAACAAGAGCCTGGAATGCTCTGATACCAAATGCAACAGTTAAAGGGGACTTTGCACTTAGTTAACACACTAAGGAGGATCTTAAGGATCACTTAACAATTCAAATAGGGAACTTAGAACTTTAAACTGAAGATACAATGCACAACACAAGTAAAGTAAGAACAAGAACACAAGATATAGTTTTCAAGGAAGTTGTATATTGCTTCTCTATTTCTATTACAAGTGATGTACAAGTATATGTGATTACAAGAACCGGAGACTACTTATACTACATTCTACAACCGTCAATATGCAAAAAGACAGTTGGAAGTGACTAATCTAGACAACAAGATCAGCCTAAATTCAAAAGGCAGATTGCCTTTTGAGTAGTGACTATGACATGCCATAGCTCACTGACTTTCCTATTACAAAAAGCCAAAAAGGAACAAAATAGAAACTTGCAGGCAAAGACCTTATCTACTTTATCATAAAGTATGAAAGTTTCACCAACTAGTGAAAGCAGGTGAACTACCAGAGCATGCAGCGGAAAGTAGGTTGCTTTATGATAAATTTAATGGAAAAGGTATATTTTCTCTCTCTTCAGAAGAAAATCAGTCTTGTCCTTAAGCAGCTTCGGAAGACTTTGTCTTGTGAGCTTCGGAAGACTTCATCTTTTACTTTCGGAAGAGTTGAGTCTTTGGCTTCGGAAGACTTTACACTTGGAATATTTTCCAAGTTTTGTAAAGCTTCCGCAGCAGTTTCTTCTGAACTTTGGCTTCGGAAGATTTTACACTTAGCATTTTTTCTAGAGTGTGTAAAACTTCCGAAGCTAATTCACCTTTGTTCCGAAGTGCATGTTGGAAGACTTGGTTGTTTTGGTTGCATCAGCCTCTTAACCTCAGATGTTTCTACAGTAACAGACAAAAGACCTTAATCTACAGTTTGATAAACATAAGGACTTTTCACCAACTCATATAAGTTGGTGAGTCTTCAGAAGTGGTAGCGGAAAGTTGTTCAGCTATTGTCAAAAGGTGTTTCAGAAAAAGCATGTCTTCTTTGTCTTCAGAAGAAATCAGTCTTTGGTTTTGGAAGACTTTTTCATTGAAGCTTCGGAAGACTTCATCTTTGGCTTCGGAAGATATGGTCTTTTGGCTTCGGAAGATTTGATACTTGGCATAATTCACTGAGTTATATCAAATCATCCAAAGTAACTTCCTTGAACTTCATATGTGCATGCTGAGAGCTCTTTGGTTGCATCAGCCTCTAAGTGTGATCCTTACAAAAACCGAGCAAGCTCCTAAAAATAGAATAGGCTAGGTGTAACGGTATCATGTTGCTCTAGCTTGCCTAATCTCAAGTCCATTGTTTAACAAAATAAAAGATTGAGTTTGGATTGTTTTGCCCTCTACTTTAAAAAGTCTAGCTTGACTCATGAGTAGGTTTTCAATCACAAGCTCATCTCAGATTGACTTGTTTATTGCTTACTAATTATTTAGTTATTTCATACAGAAAAAGGATAAACTAAACTATATAGAAAAAAACTAAACTTTAATCTCTAAAGCTAAATGTTAAACCCTAAACCCTAAAGAAAAGCTTAAAGTTAAAACATAAAAGATAACCTAGAAAATTAAACCCTAAAAGCTAAGATACTAAAGTTTGGCTAGTCGTTTCAACGTCGTTATAATAATTTCAATCAAATTTGTTGTCACAATTTAAAAATGGCTAAATAATTTTCTTAACCTAACTTATTAGAAAAAATAATAGTTTTTATTTGAATTCTCTCATTTTATATATACACATTTATAATTACATACATGTAATTATAATTATATATGTTATATAATCTATATTGTATAGTAATTTTAACATAACTTTATATATAATAACCATTATTATTTAAATATATATATATATATATATATATATATATATATATATATATATATATATATATATATATATAAAATATATATTTAACACATCAATTTTAATTTATATCAATGTAGGTTAGTTTAAACTTAGAGTAAATTACACTTTTCGTTCTTTAGTTTTATACAAAATTTCAAGTTTCGTCCTTAAACTTTATAACAGTTTACATCATTTTCTTTAACGAACGTTAATTTTGCCTGTTAAATTACATCATGTTCCTTGCATATGGGGGTATATTGATCTATTTTTCCTTAAAAGGGCTGTTTTACAATTATATAAACATATGGGACTATTTTTGTAATTTTAGAAAGAAGTAAATTAAAGTTTCTATCACTCTCTTCTCTCTCCAGTATCACTCACTTCTCTCTATAATGAATTTTGTTTTAAAATAGGTTTTCTTTGAAAACGTGATGGTTTGAAGGTTGATTTGAAAAAGTGTTTGATTTATAGGTATTCTGCATTTGATATGGAAGCAAACTTCTAATATTGAATCCGTAATTTACGGAATCGATTGCTCAAGTCAAACCATTTGTTTGACCATTTGTTCTGTCTGTTGATCATAATAATTCTGCAAGAATTTGTTTTTTTTATTTCAGCACAAGATAAGTCATAATCATCAGTCATAATTAATTCATTGGCACAAGATAAGTCATAATCCAACCCAAGGTCAATTCTAATGCAAGATAAGTCATAAACAAACAAAATATAGAAGATTTCAGCCACCTCTAATTAAATTTATAAAGTTTTAATAAAACAATAATGCATTACATAAGGATATAAAACAAAAAGATATAATTATATATACAATACATTGCTTATACGGTATTCCCGGTAACATGGTGCCACTGTTGGGTTGTCAATGGTCACCCCATTAACAATATGTTCATGCATGTTGTTTTAACAGTCCATATACTGTTCATGAAAATGAATCCAGTTTGTGTTTGCTCTACCTGCACGACTTAGGTTGTGTAGCGAACGATGGATCGAGTGTGTTAAATGAAGTGGTTGAGGGATTTGTTGAATCCACCCAAATTATCTCATGAACCTTTCTGGTGTCTGGTTTAAGTGGTAACCAAAGATCGGAACATCAGTATTTGACAGCCACCATGATCATCTCCACTCCATGATCATCTCCTGCTACCCTTGCCAGCCACCACCGCCATCGCCGCCACCACCACCACCACCTCCGACCTCAAGCCACCTCCCCCTTAAAGCTCATATTACCCCACTCCACCCAATCCCACCTCACCTCACGTTCATAAAAAGATCCATGCTACCACCAACATCCCAAGCCTCCAGCACCACCATATCGCCCGCCACCATAACCATCGGCAAACCATACGCTACCCTTGTCGGCCACCACCGCCTCTTTGGCCTTCATCATCGTCCTCATTTGGCAATAAATCAAATGAGATAGAGGTGGGACGCGTTTGCATACCCTAGATTCATGGTGGTGGAAAAGTGGATGATGATGGTGGTTGTTGCCGACGTCAACACAAGAAATTGGCAATAGATTTGTGATGCCGAGGTTTGTGATTGTTGCAGGTTGGCGATGAGAGGAACAAACAATTGACTAGTGGTTGGGGTTGGGTGCTTGATGGTTTTGTTCGAGGATATTGGAGAAGGTGTATACGGTGGTCATGGTGGTGGCCAATGATGGTGGCATAGAGAGAGAGATGAGGGAAGGGGTGGGGTGGTTAATAGTTTAATTAATATTTTTTTTTCAATAAGGGTAAAAAGACCAATTTACCATCACGTGCAAAGCACATGACTTAATTTAACGGATAAAATTAACGTTCATTTGAGAAAATGATGTAAATTATTACAAAAACTAATTATATAAAGGATAATTTCTATTATTTTCTTAGTTTAATGATGAAACCCGAAATTTTGTCTAAAACTAAAGGACTAAAAGTATAATTTACTCTTAAACTTACAAGTCAGTTAAACTTGACATGTGAAAGTTGTAGTCAAGCTCGTTTGATAAATGAACTTCACTATAAGCTTGAGCTTACAGGTTGAACTTCATTCAAACGTTTAATAAGACGATCTCGAGTGACTACCGAGCTACTTATCTAACAATCAACTTGACAATTGTTGCAGAGGTGGCTTGAGTTGAGTGCTAAAGATTTTAAATCGAACCTGCAACCACGGTGATGATTGTATACGGTCCACCATGAACTTGACCATGACCTCTATAACAAGTCATTATAAAGTCGATCTGTGTTCCATTACAAACTGAGTCGTGAACCATTTAAACTTTTTCATGAATCATAACATCCGAACCATATTAAAATAATTCTTACTTACATCATCCATTATAATGAATATGCATTAACAGTCTTCATCTTCTTCATTTAACAACCTCAACTCCAAAGTAAAAGCAATAGTAACAATTATACCAAGAAACACTCCATAAGTAACGTTCCATTCACTTCCTCCATTTGCCAGATAGATGCCGTAGAATACGTTGAAAGCTGCCAGTATTATTAAAACTCGCCCTACATTGTGATGATACCAGTTCCAATACTTCCTGACCTTTGAATCCTTATCCGGCCGAATCAAAATAGCCATAATCTACAACCCAAAAAAAAAAAAAAGTCAACTTAATAACTATTGATTTGTTTTATCCCATATTTAGGGGTTCTCCCATCCTATTGATTTTGTGGTGTTAATAAGCTACAAAAACGGTTTGGTTGTTTAAACCAAACAAATCGATAGATTTATCTGCATTGAGATTTTATAGTTTGGTTTTGGGTTTGAAAACATAGGTTTAACTGTTTAAAGTTTGAAACTAACCATACAAACCTAGCCATTTGTTAACATTTACAATTTGCTTTAATATTAATTGTTTTTCATTTTCAGAAGTTTAATGCAAATTAAAGATTATAAAAGTTTAAATAGTAGTTCAAACTGTCAACCCGAAATATTTTGGTTAGCTTAGCTGACCCAACCAACTCAGCCTGCGTGGTTTGTTTTTTACCATAGTTGGCGATTAGTTTTAAAATATCTATCGAAATTAGTAGAACCAGCCCCGGTAAATAACTAATAATAATAATAATAATAATAATAATAATAATAATAATAATAATAATAATAATAATAATATTTGCATCAGTCATTTCTACTTTTTATAAACACATCATATTCTCTATTACTCAAACACAGCATGTTACCTACGTCATAATCAACAAATACATGACCTACAATGAAATGATTACCTGTTACCTTAATTGACAACTTAGGTCGACCCATTTTCGGGTAATTCGGATCAGGTGACCTAATTTTTGGTTTAGGTCTAGGGTGATTGGCCAAATATAGAATAAGCCCAAATAGCATAAGGAGAAATGAGTCAATGAGTATTTGTAGTAAAACATGATGTGAAAACAAATAATACACAAACCTGTAAACATCCAAGCGTAATAACAATCAGGCCAATGGCTTTGTGCTCGGAGACATCAACGTCGATACGATCATTTAAGATAAGTCCTGTGATGATGCCTGCTAATCCAATAATAAACCCGGATAACTGGATGCTTGCATGTGCGTAAACCCGCTTCGAATCATCCAAATGCTTTGAGTAACGAGCAACCATAGCTCCAATCGGGATTAAAGCACCCCATCCTACTGCATTAAGTATCCCGTGAGCTCTCTTCAAATCTGAATACGGGGCGCTAATTTCATTACTTTGACCTGCACGCAATGAACGCTATGAAAATATAAAAAGTGTATAAACATAATCTAAAATGATTATTTTTGTCCAAATTTTCCTTCTTAGAATCGTTGATGGATCAGACGAGGCATCTTTATCCGCCCAACCAAAATTGTCTAAGCTTTTCGGTTGGACCACCCTACTTTTATCATATCTCCGTCATTAGATGTTTGATCTTTATAAATTTGGTTGATCATAAAATGATATTGTTTGAATTTTGAAAGTAAAAATAAATATTTATTTGGAATGCTAAAAATGAAAGATTATTGTTTTGCCTTTTTCTAAAAGATAACTTTAAATAGTCATGGCTCACAATTAAAATACCTCGAAGTGAATGTTAGGTTGTGAGTGAACGGGGATCAAAACAATTTGGATCCTTTTGGGTCGCCAATCACCAACTCCAATTATAACAATTTATTAAAAAAAGTGGAGAGAGAGAAAAAATAGTAATAACTAGTATGTAGACCCTGCGTTTCAGTGGGGAACGTAAAACCATATCAAATAGCACCAATGATACACCATCGCCAGTGATCACTATCGTCGAAAAAACTCATTTATAAAGATAAAAAAATGAAAAAGACAAAACAGAACGAAAAGTAGACGTAAAAACGTTGAACGACGCAGACGAAACATAAAACAATAAGTAAGTCGACCTGGAACCAGCGAGATCTAACAGGGCCGTTAAATGGGGAATAAAATAAGCGTAAAAATATTGAACCACACATGTACACTGTGACATGTTGACTCGTAAAATTTAAATCGAAACGTAAAACGAAAAATTTGTAAAATATAAACTATATGGGACCAAATTTGAAAGTAAAAAATATTGGGGGCTAAACTATAAAAGATGTAAAAGAATTGGGTTAAAATAAATAGATTAAAGATTTAGAAGAAAGAAAAAAAAGAATTGCAACCAATAAAACATATAATACAACCCTTAATGCATAGAAATGTTGATAATTAGTATATATATAATAATAATAAATGATTTGAAAAACTTTAAAATCGAATCTCTAACGATATTGTGTCTAAAACTTTTGAGCATTTCAATTTAAAAAATATGAGTTTTCTAATTAAAAAATAAAAAATTAGTGACGAAAAACATACAATTTTCTAACTATATTAAATTTCTAGAACTTTTATTTGCAATATATATTTGTTGCAATATATTTATTTGCAAAAGGTTAGTGCCAAACATAATCCCTTCTTTTTGATGATGTAATGTTCCATCATATAGTAATATCATATTTGTCTCAGAAGATAAATACTTTGGGTATCTTTCTATTTCACTTATGGTATGAAAATAATAAACTTACAAATCATTATTAATTTTATTTTATCGATTAAACTTTATAACGATATTAAATATCACAACAAGTAAAATAAAATAAAAACTTTCAAAAAGGTTCAAACGGATTAAGCATGTTAATCTACATCAATCCGTTCATCTAACCCATCTGCCAATTGGTTATAGACATTGTAGGTATACACTGAAGGCTTTTAACATAAGAGTATCAAAGTGTGTAGTATGTGTGGTCTTTTTATGTGATTGAAAGTTTTAGTCTTATAGTAAATATTGACATAAATTAAGGTGTAACTTAATTAGGATTGTATGACTTGTCTTTCAAAAAAAGTTAAATAGTTATTTGTTTTAACTAAATTAAATTATCTTTCATTTTGTCCTTAAAAACATTTTAACTTATTACATGCTCCAACGAGACACCGTGAAGCATTCCCGTTAATTCATTGGAGGGGCTGGATTGGAGGAAATCATTTTGCGAGGACGGGCTCGGATGGTATTTATGGTCTCTTAGAATAAAAGGGCGCACCGTCCTTAAAAAGAAGGATAGAGAAAGAAAAAAAAAACGATCAATCAGACGATACCAAATAAACCAGCCATTTCTGTTTCAACATGTTTATTTTATTTTTAAAAGCTACAAAAAATGTAACTTAAAAAAAAACTTTAAGGCGGTTGGATGTAATGATTTACTTTCGATTTTCAACTAGATTTATGATGGTTGTGATGCTAAAACTGTTAGTGGTCAATTCTTTCATAATTCATTTAGGATAACTTCATTACTCAGCAAAACTGCTCATTTAACCCCACCAAAATAGATGTTAGTAGGTAGCACTCAACTTCCGGTGTGCCTACGGGTTGGGAAGTAAAACCTTATACAATTTATTTACACTAACCTAAACACGACAAAAACATAAAAATCACGTTAGGCACATTAAAAGAAACATGACACATGAACTTCTTGGTGTACACAAATATGATCCGTTTAACCAAAAAAAAAAATATTAACTTTTGGATTACTAATACTTCTAATTTTAAATTTACATATTTACTTTTTAAGAAATTAGGTTTAAATTCTACCGATTTATATTTAAAAAGTTACATATTGACATAAAAAGAACCTAAATAGCTTTTAACCTGCTCAACTCGTTTACAGTATCAAATATAAAATAGATAACATCCATTTGCCTTGCCGTTAAAAAAAAAATACATCCATCTTTTTGATATTGTCACATGACGTGTGAGCTTAGTGGACATGATGCTAGTAGTGGTGGTAAAGACAATAGGATAAAATTAGAAAAAAAAAATCTTTTTATCACATATATGTATAATATTAAATAATAAATATATGTAAAGTCAAATTTTACGAAATAAACATCGGCTTTTTATCTTACACAAAATAAGCATGCCAAATAAGTCGAAACATAACTACAATGCGTGAATGCATCGACCATCTTAGATAATTCAGGTGAGATAAACATAACGCACTAAATTTATAAAATACAATATATTCTTACAGGCTTTTCACCATATTTGAAAAGAAAAAAGTAAACACACGTGTCATGTACATGAGTTATCTATGCATATATGTTTTTGCACTCTACTATGAATGTTTCTGCAAATTTGAGATGCTGATTTAGTGGAAGTCAAAAAGTAATCTTATTAAGAAAATTGGTTTTTCTACGGTCATTTTGGGAGTTTTCTATATAATATTAGTTCAAGCCTGTGTTTGAATATATTTAATATATTAACTAGGCTTAGTCGGTGGAAAGTTACATATATAAAAGAATTCAAGCTGCCAAACATAATATTAATTTCCTGTAGAAACATCCTTCTAAATGTGGCTATTTCCTAGAACTTGCACGAAGGCAAACGAATATTGTGTTAGTTCATAAAGTTTTGGTACAAGAAAAAGTGATTTAACATTTACAAACGTTATATCTATGCCTACCATTAAATAAAAGATATTCTATTATTTTATAACCTTATTAATATGTAATATGTAATTCATTATATATGAATATACACACATATGTATAGAGAGTGACTGGTCTGAAGCATTTTATTCACTATCAATAGATGGCTTAATCAGTGAATATTTCAAAAATACGGTATCCACACACACATATATTTTCATATATGCATTCACTAATTTTTAGTGGTTGTTATATTCATAAACAATATCGCTTTAAAGGTTAAATCTCAAGAAAATACTTTATGAGTAACGTTATAATTAGATGAACACAGACTACAAAACTTTTAAATTTGTCTATTTATGATGTTTAAAGCTAAAATTAACTTATGACGTACTAACCTGAGGAGTAATCGAAGGCGACGGTCATCTGGTTCCTATGCATCGTCAGCAGGTAGTTCGGCGGTGATGGGGCCGGAACATTGCTGCTTCCGACTGCGTACACGAGCTGCGGGCTTGGTTGATAGGTGATCAACTGGAATGCTAAATACATCCGAGATGAAACCGAAATGATGCAAGATGTATTGGGCATAATTTGTAGGCTTCCTTGATCCACCAGCACTTGGCTTGGTGTTTTCCCATCAAGGAAATACTGTTTCATGGTGGCGGACCCATCGTCCGCCACCCAACCAACGACGGCACTGGAGCCAACCATGCCGCCGTTGGGTGAAAAGCCCATCGCCACATAGGAGTTCGTGTTGGGTGCTGATAACACGAAGCTCCATAGATTTGGCCCTGCTTGTGAGGCCTATATATTACCAACAAGAATATGGTAAGTATGGTATATAATATATTGAAGATATGTGAATGATGTTCAAGTATGATTTTGTAGGTTTGTTGAAATACAAGTGATGGATGTGATGATGACTTACTCTTAGAATGAACCCTTCAGATGACCAAACATTTGAGCACATGAGAGAAGATGTGTCAAAGTTGATTTGAGCATTTAGAGTTTCAAGATTTGAGCTTGTGCATGAATCTTGAATTATTTGAGAATGTATTACGTATAAACAACTTAAAATTAACGAAAAATGAAGGTTTGAGAGTATATTCATGATGCTTGTTAACTCTCTCTCTCCCTCTCTCTCTCTCTCGAAAGTTATATGTATATATATGATGAGGGGGCAAAATGGTAAATAGGCAATAATGAGTTTTCCACAAACATTTCTACGAGTGGATAGACTTGGTGGTTGACGTAGTTTAATTAGAAAGTGTTGATGAATATTTGTGAAGTATAGCCTCTCAAGTCATGAGGAAATATTAGAAAAAGTAAATCTTTGTAAGTAGATGCGATGAGAGTTGAAAAAACTTTAATTAACTTATATAATAATCCCGGTTATATAATTATACTAGGTTGGTACATCGTGTATTACACGGGTTGAATAAATAAAATATTAAATAATTAGTAATGAAAAACTATTAATTATAAAATGATATTTTAAAATATGATTTGTTTGAAATTACGTATAAGTAGAGATTATAAGTAATAAAACAATAATATTATTTTCATTGAACTTATGTTTTAAATTTTTTTAATCTAAAAAAATTTAAAAAATTCGTTCTAAATCAAAACGTTTTAAAAATATGTCATTTTCTAAAAATTTCTTATTATAACTTTGAATTTTAATTTTTATGGTTCATAAAAAATTAATTTTTAAAAACACTGAATTTAAATATCTTTTATTTTTAAAAAAAGTTTGATATTTTAAAAAATTACTTATGTTATACAAAATATTGTTTCTTTAGAAATTATATATATATATATATATATATATATTATATATATATATATATATATATAAATAACTCTTTTTTAATTTATTAAAAACTATTTTAATCTAAAAAATTAAGTAATATAATTAGTAGTTAATGCAAAATATTTAATATGAGAGAAAAAATAAAATTAAGCTCAAGAGTTTTAATATTATGACAAGTGTCAATTAAAAACTTTTTTTTATTAGAATAGATAGATGATTGTCTTTTTTTCTTTTTTCTATATAATCTAACAGTACCTACGAGTGTTTAGACGGTTATATAATTCTTCATTTAAAAATGACTATGTATTAATCATGACTCTGTTAGTATATATGACAAGTTTACATTCAAAAGTATTTACTATTAAATGACCCTAAAGAAAAATATAATGATGGGAAAGGGTCTTGGTAGCGTAAAGAAAAGCAATGCAACTTTTTCCTCTTGTTTTTATTGGTTGGTAACATATTAAATCACATTCCTTTAATATGATAAAAAAAAAAGACCTAGAATGAATTATCATTATATTACGATGACACTATAAATTATATGTTTTAACTAAGAGTTTCCTTCGTGTTTGAAGCAGCGAAATATCGGTATATTACAAAATAATTTTTTTTATTTACATTACTGTATTACTATTAAACAACAACCTTTGATTGTGAATAGTGGTACTGTAGCTAAACGTACAACTGTTGTTATATGTTGTAAAACTTTTATTCATATATATACACACAAAAAGAAAGTTTTTGGTTGGTGCTCTTGGCTGCCTCCGCAGTTACCCATCCCTCCTTCTTCTTCTTCGATGTAAGGCGAAGTTGGTGGTAGCGGTAGGTGCCGCGGCGGCAATCCCTGGTGGGGGGGGGGGGGGGGGGGGAACGACAAGCGAGCAGTGAGTGAGGCGTCAAATGAACGGTTTTGGGTGATCGACGGAAATAAGATGTCAAAGGAGAAGGGGACCACAGTCGAAGGTAGCGGCGCGCGACCGCAGTCAAAGGTGGCAGCGCGCGACGGTCAGGGTCATCAGCGAGCGGCGTCGGCAGCCGGCTACAGGGCGGCAACAGTCGATGGTCGGGGTCGGTAGCGGTCGTGGGCGTCGGTCTCAGGGTTGGCGGCGGGAGAGGTCGTCAGCGGCTGGCGATCAGGCGGTGGCGGTCGACGGTCGACGAGGTCGGTAAGGGTCATCGGTAGTGTCGGTTCACGGTGAGCGGGAATGGTGGTGTTCGATGGAATTTGAAATCCTTTAAAATTTGGAAGGATTTTGAGATCATTCATTTGAAAGAATTTGAGGGAATTAATTCAATTCCAATTTCAATTTCTTTCGCAACCAAACACGTTAATAATGGAATTCAAATTCTAATTCCAACGAATTCCTACCAACCAAACATAATAGCCCATGAAATCCAAATTTTAATTCCATCAAATTCCATTGAGTTCACCAAACCTCCCCTAAGAATGAAATTCAAATTCCAATTTTTAACAAATTCCTAACAACCAAACACAATGACCAAGATTCTAATTTTATTAAATTCCATTGAAATTATGCATAGCAAATGCCCCTTTATATTGAATAACTTCAAAAATAATCTTTTATAAAAAGAATTAACTAAAACAATTATATTTTTTATGCAACTATGTTATACATCACGTTACCATCCACGTCACGTGATATGTTATTAAAAACTATCGAGTTTAACGAACAGTTAGACTGAAACTATTATTAGTAATAAAATTAAATTTTAGAAATGATACTAGTCAAATTTTTAGTTGGGATTCATATTAGCCAATAATTAATAATTTAAAATATTAATATTAGATTTTCCTTATAATAATATAGAACTATGTTTGGGTTTAGGGGCGAAGGTTATAAGGGGTTGGGAGGGGCCCCCGCCCCTTCTTTTTTTTTTCGTCAGTAGTGTTAAATTTTGGTGCGGGGGTGTAAATTTTTTTTATATATCGAGTTCGCCCCCATTAAAAATTAATTTCGCCACCGCCTCCGCTATAAAAGTGCTCAAGCTCCGCCACTGTTTGGGTTTAGAAAAAATGATTTTTTCCTATCACAAAAAAAAAAAAAAAAAAAAAAAAAAAAAAAAAAACAATTTGCTTAGAAAAAATAAAAACAATAAAGTTCAACTTTATTGGAAGTGTCGTGAACGAAAAGTTGTGCGACCTCAAGCCTAGATTAGATCACATTTGTAACTCTAGCCACACATAATTTTTCAATATTTCCACTCTTTTCTATTTCAGATCGTTTCTTCATAGTTTTCCAAAATAGTTTTGATACAAAATTGAAGTATATTAGATTTAAATTTAGGGATAATGTTATACTACAACAATATTTTTAGAATTGTATCATAGTTATTCGTAAAATATGAACTAACATGTTTTGATTTTAATTTTTGTGACTATTTGACGTTAAAAAAATTTCTTTATTGTTATTATTGTTAATTGCATTTTATCAAACGAATAGTATATAAAATAATTTAACCTGATCGCAAATTCTATTACTTTAACCTATAAGGTGTGCTTAATGACAACACCCTAGCCAATACCTCCCCTTCACCAACCAATCAAACATGAAACATGCCAAAATCAAAACCAAATCCTTTATAATCTCTAAAATGAAGTTCTAATACTGATTTTACTATCGATGCACCACCTATGGCTGTCGCACCACGACCACACCACTCCATATCAAGTACTACTACCATTGAGGACCATCACGAACCATCGACTAATTCCATCTCTCTGATTATAATTTGGTATGTTACACATTCTATTTCTTTTTTCTATATTTGTTGATTACTTAGGCTGTAGATTAGATTCTTTGTTATTTTCCATTCAATTTGACTAGTATGCTACTTGCTTATTTTTTATAACGAATGCATACTATAGAACACCACAAGCAAGAATCTAGCTGGGACAAAAAGTAATTATATATACACTAGGTTTAGAAAACCGTGTATTACACGGGCTGAACAAATAAAATATCAAATAAAATAAAAATAATTAGTTATAAATGATAACTAAGACATGATATCATTGGAATTACGTATGAGTAATAACTATAAGTAATAAAACAATAATATGAATTTCAAAAAGTTTTTTGTTTTTTTTAAATATAAATTAAACATTTTGTTTCAAAATAACGTTTTAAATTTTTTTTTATTTTTTAAAATTTTCTTACTATAACTCCCTATTTTAATTATTTTTATTTTACAAAAAATTACTTTAAAAAACCAATTTTGAAATATTACGTATAATAATTTTATCTTTTAGAAAAAGTTTTTATAAAAAACTATTTCTATAGAAATAATATTAATAAAAAGATCTTTTTCTTTATTTATTAAAAAACTAGTTATAATGTAAAAATAAATAAATAATATTATTAGTAATAATTAATGTAGTTATTTAATAGGAGAGAAAAGCGGAAAAAGTTTAATGACAATGAATGTGGTACTGACACGTGACATTCCCATTTGCTTTTTTATTAGAATAGAAAGATAAGAAAGTTTTTAAGCCACGGCACCTAATGGTGTTCAAAGTCAGATATCCGTAAATTCGAATATCCAAATTTTTGGATAGTATAAATCGCTATCTATATCTGCATTTCGGATATTTGAACTATCGGATACGGATACGAATAGTCTTTTGGATTTTCGAAATTCATTTTTAATTTTTTATTATTTTTTTAAATAGTTAAATATATGCTATAATAAAAATAATATAAAAAACCAAATCACATTACAAAAGTCCTAATATACACCAAAACAGTTCAAACTAAAATAAAATAATTGTTTAAAATTTAAAGAAAAAAATTATTTTTTAGTTTTCGGATAATCGGATATCCAAATATCCGAAACTTTTCAAAATCACTATCTGAATCTGAATCCGAATTTTCGGATAGTTCGGATTCGGATCGGATTATCAGATCGGATTTGGATATTTTGAACATCCCTAACTCCACCCAATCTAGGTTTACTTTATTGTTCCTATTGACAACCATAAATACAAATAAATGAGTCATTAAACATCATATTTTTCTTGTCAATGGTATTCATACATCACCTCATTTCTGTACTTCTAAATAACCCACCAAGAAATGAATAAAATTGCCTTTATCATTTTTCTTTTGAATGTCTTCATATATGAGTATTATACCATTTCAAATGCTTTCCTCTTTAATGTCTTCATATATGAGTATTAAACCACTTCAAATGCATAGACGGTGATTTGGTTAGAGGCTATCTATCTAAGATCTAACAATCTAGCCACTACATTCAATACCCTATTTGACAAAGAACATCCCCCAAAGAGATGATTCAAAGTTTTCGGATGATTACTACATATAGGGATGTCAATATTTTTTTCCTTTAAATTTACATGAATAGGTAAACAATCTAAGAGAGCACTCCAACAAAGATATTGACTTTTATTCGAAATTAAAGAATTCCATTGAGTGTAAGATGAACCCACAAAAAGTAAAACTTGGTATATAACTACCCCTTTAACACTAAACTCTTTCACCCTTTAAATAAACCACTCCTATTTATCATCAAGAGTAGAAAGCATTCGTTAAGAAGATCTTGTATGTCTAAGAACTATTATTCCTCTACCCCTCCTTTTAGAGGCCACCTCCACTTCTAATTCCTATCACCAAGCATCCCTTTTAAATTTACAATCAAATAACATTTGAAAGGATTCAGCCAAAAGGGCATTACCCACCTAACTTCACTCCAAAATAATGTTAAATCATTTTACAAATATGTTTCCTTAATGTCGTAAAGACCTTTCCTACAGGGTATCTTTTTTATTAAGGAATCGTCAATGCCACTTTTGGAGACGAGTATAGTTAAAAGCCTCCAAAGAACTAATCCTAAGACCCCCATTTTCTTTAGAAGCAAGAAGCATGTTCCATAAAAAAATCTAATCTAATAAAGTTCCTTTCTTCCCCTGAGAGTCCCTAGAAAAACCAAGATCAAATCCATTTCCAGAGTCTTTAAAACATGAGCAGACCTAATAATAATGACATATGGTATATGCCTAAACCTTCAAGAAGTAGATAGATCAAGAACATCATCCTTCAATAGAAAGCATTGTACATTTCCACTTGGAAAAGAGATGGTAAAAATTACCAATAATATTTTCTCATCCTTTGGAAATGGTAATTATAGTTGATTTGAATACGTTAGTATTGATATCAGTATACTACTTGGCAATTTTAGTTGATTTTGAACATAAATTATGACTTTTAGTATCGATATGTGCATGCTATTTGATTTTGAATATGATTCTTAACTCGTTTGCTATCTGGCAATTTAGGTTGATTTTAAGTATGTTAGTATAGGGATTTAGATATAAATTAACTTTAGTTTATGTACAATGTATTATGACTGAAATTATAATTGTTTGTGTTGAACCTTAAGAAGTTGATACTACCGAAAACTCTAAGTTCAATACTGATCCACAAATACCAAATACTCTAAGTTCAGTACTGATCCACAAATGCCGAAACCTCCTAAGTACTGAACTACTATGAATCAGCACTTCTGTACCGCCTGATGATCTGCTGATTCACTGCTACATTAGACAATACTACCAGTGCCGAATAGTAGTGGTGACAACATACTTCTACAACTGCTAATCTTCTGAAGTACCGATTTATGTCTTTTGTTGTACATATCTTTGTAACCAACAGTAATGCATATTCGTGGTATGCCATAATATGTAGATCAATGGCTAAAACATGCCATTGATCCTAAATCTAGAATAGATTATCAGAATTCATTCTAGTGTTTGGCTTTCATAGTATAAATATCTCAAAGTTGTATAGTTTTAAGGTTAGCTTGTTTGCCCACTTGTTATCTACTGTTATTACTCTTTGTAATCAAAAAGGTTATCAAGTGAATACGCTAAAATAACTTTTTATGTTATTATTTCTCAAAGTGTTGTGTTTGTGAGTAAACAATTAACTCAAATTTCTCATTTGTTAACTGTTGATCATCAAAAGAGTCTTATTCAGTTCAAACATGATCCAATAGTTTGACATTGTATTGATTAGTGCTTTTAGACTTTAGTAACTTGTGATTTTTTTGTTAATATAGTGGACTTAAGTATAAATGATGGTATGTACCAATGGTGGTAATGGATATAGAGATATCTAGAGGACTCCCTCCTTGGGATGTCGAAGGGGCATGTTCTATAATAGTATCTCCTCCATGGCATAGTAAGTGTGTTGCCCATCTTGTGGTTGATTTAACTTTGCATTTTGGGGATAGTAGTAGCACCATAAGTATAGGAAATCAACTGCTTGGCCATCTCGATGTCGATTCTCATGACATTTAGGATATTGATATCCATCCTCGTGTTTTTGCTGATAAGATCAATGATGTTATATATTCTTTCAAACACACACACAAACTCTAGGTGTTCTTGGTGTTTTTAAGGCATTCAAGGGCTGAGTTGATACAACACACCAACACCTCATCTTGTTTTTATTTTCTAAGTGAGAAACAAGAGCACCAAAGTATGTAGTTCACCCATTATGCTATATCTTGGCTTTATTTACTTTCAAGTTCATGGGTTTGTAAATAATCTTCCAATGCAACATGTATAACATAAGGATGATTGTCAATGATCAAGCCTAAACCATAAATATTGAAACACATAATTTTTGTAATATAAATATAATACTTTCATAGAGTTAGGTCCTAATTCCCATCAAAATTTGTTACTCGTAGTGACATATTATTTCATAACTTTTAAAATATTACAAGGAAAATATAGTCGTATTACGACGAGTTTTATTCTACAAACTTCTAAAGACGAGAGTAAGGTTCGTTATCCGTCCAGTCACGTCCACAAAGCTTTAACCATCTATTGGTGTTTTTTCTGAAAATATTTAAAATATATTTTTATTAGCTTTTTCTAAGTAAGCAAACCTCTTAATTTCAAACATATTTTCTTTTAATTGGGATTTAAAGCCCAAAATCCTTTCTATCTAATCCTTGTCACTTCTTGAAAATTCAAGACCCGAATTCCTTGTGGGTTTATTTATTTTAACCCTTGAGGATTATTAACTTCTCTTCTTATATAGGTGGAGTTCAACAACTGAACCCTTGTGACTTTAACACCCGAAATCCTTACATATATCTAACTTCTCTTTTTATATATGTGGAGTTGAATACCCAAGCCCCTTGGGATTTCAACACCCGAATTATGTACATATACATAACCAAAAGTTTTGGAGTTTCAACTCTCGAAACTCTTAGTTCTCATAATTAACAAATATTCATCGATGGTTTAATACCCCTTACTAAACTATCAATACACATACTTGAACCCGTAATCTCATAACCACTTCCCCCGTAATCATATGTATTTATAATAAATAAACAAATATAACATGTAGTTGAACATGTTTCATCTCAAAAAATTCATACAAACATATAATAAATTGCAGGACCGGTGAAGGGGTCAATGCAACAGTTTCACAGTTGTTAGGAAAGTTAGAACACTTAACAAATCAAATTGGGAACAGGTTTATTATGAAACAAAGAACACAAGTAAAGAACATAATAAGAACAAGATAATATGGTTTTCAAGAATGATGTATGTTGCTCTCAAGTTCTTACAAAGTGTTACAAAGCTTACATGGAAATAACAAGTACTTGAGATACTTTATACTACATCCTACAGCTGGCCATACTTTGAAGGCCAGCTGGAAACACTAATCTAGATAACAAGATCAATGTAAAGTTCAAAGGCAGATTGCCTTTTTACTAGTGACTATGACATGTCATAGCTCACATCCTTGTCTAATACAAAAAGGATAAAAGTACAAAAGTAGAAAGTTACAGACATAATACCTTAATCTATAGTTTGACAAAAGTATGGACTTTTCACCAATGTCTTCAGAGGTGGCAGTGGAAAGTAGTTAGATTTTGTCAAAAGGTGATTCAGAAAAAGCATGTCTTCTTTGTCTTCAAAAGAAACCAGTCTTTGGCTTCGGAAGACTTTGTCTTTGAAGCTTGAGAAGACTTCATCTTTGGCTTCGAAAGATTTGGTCTTTTGGCTTCGGAAGATTTGATACTTAGCATAACTCATTGATTTATATCAAATCTTCCAAAGTAACTTTCTTGTACTTCACATGTGCATGCTGAGAGATCTTTGGTTGCATCAGCCTCTAAGTTGTCACCTTGAGCAATGAGCTCTAACATTTTTGGGTTCAACATTGACTGGTGATGCCAAGTTGTCACATTGAGCAATGAGCTCTAACATTTTTAGGACCAGGACTGTTTCTACCCTTGAGAAGCCAACAGTGGACTTTCTTATTGTTTCGAAGATGTCGGGCTTCATCTGTCCCAATTTAAGAGTATTACATGTCCCCCTTAACTGTAAGCCCAGTTCATAGTTAAGAATATGTTGAACATATCTAAGGAACATATAATACTCCAAGGAGTCCAAGTTAGCAAGCAGGTTTGTATAGACAAATTGGGAGTACTTAAACTGGACCGCTTCAACCATCCCATGAACTATGTAGGATAAGTCCTCAGGAATCTGGTCCCAATCTCCATGTTTGTTGTAAAAAGAGTGGATCACCACATGGAGGAGGTACTTCCTTGGAGAGGAAACCTTACCCTTCTTGAAGGTTCTCACAGAGTAGTCCCCTTCATAGCCCATCTGCCAGAATGAGTTGTTGAGAGCAGATTTTGGGAATGACAACTCGCCTTCTTCAACATCCAGCCTCAAATGAGACTTGATGGTGGCTGGAGTGATAAAATTGTCTTTCCCTACACTATGGCAGATAGTGCCTTATCACCTTCCAAGATGACCTCTTGGCAGGTCCTCTAGAACTCTAGGCGTTGTTCTTCATACAGTGGAGGGTCTATTGTGAGGGCGGTGAGGTAGTTTGAGAGAGATAAGAAGTAGCAAACATCTGAGAAACCTGGATCTTTCTCAGATGACAACAGAGCAACTTGGTTATGTTACCTGTGCAGATGCATGGAAAATTTTGGTTGGTTTCGGGGTTCAGGGTTGTCCATTTTGAGAAGCTTAGAGGTGTAGAAAGCTTAGAACAAAGTTGGTTTGTTGGGAATTTAGGGTTTGAACTTTTATAGATGAAGAGTAAGGTGAAAGAGGGGGAACCCTTGAAGGTATATTTATATGGTTGGATTTGAGACAAAGTTAATGCAAAAGAATAAACTTTAAAATCTGGATGTCGGTCCCACCTCTGAAATAGTGCCTAAAAAGGTAGTTTTCTTGGAAGTCTAAAATCTTTCGAATGTAATTTGACTTCGGAAGATATTCCTTAGGGTGATAAAAATTTGCTTTGGAAGAAAAATACTTAGAGTATTTTTTTTGCTTCAAAGATATATTTGGTTTCGAAAGATATTAAACTTCAGAAGTTTTTATTCAAAAGATGAATAAAGCTTCCGAGACTTAATTGCTTTCGAAAGAAAACTGTCCTACAAAACATTATGTACTTAGAAGCATATTTAAGCTTCGGAAGATATATCAGAATTTCTTTCGAAGGTAATTTCTTAGTAAGTAGTTATTAGTTTTGAAGATATAATTTTCTTCCGAAATCAACTTAATGTCTTCTGAAAGAAAATATATCTTAAATTTTCAAAGAATTCTAAGGAATATCATTTTGTAAAATTTCTTCCAAAGTAAACTGGGCTTATATAGGTGATGATATAGACAACTTAAGACACACATATTTAAAAAAGTAATCATGAATTTAGTTTAAGAAAAAACTATTTAAAGTTAATCATCCCAATAGCTAATACAACATACTTAAATCTCTGTTAATCAAAATCTTTTATGAACAAATTAGCATATTGTTCATTTGTGTTAACTTTGACTAGTTTTATCAATCTTTTTTCAAAATTATCTCTAATCAAATGATACCTGATGTTGATATGCTTTGTCTTTGAGTGCTACACAGGATTTTCTTTAATAGAGATAGTATTGTTGTTGTCTATGTGGATGAGTATCTCTTTGAAGTTGAATGCATAGTCCAGCATCTGATTCTGAATCCAAAGCACTTGAGCACAGCAACTTGCAACAGCAATGTATTTAGCTTCAGCAGTTGATGTAGACACAAAAGATTATTTCTTGCATTGCCATGAGACTATCCTTCCACCTAAGAATTGACATCCCCTAGATGTAGACTTTGCAGTCATATTGCAGCCACCATAGTCACTATCTGTATAAGCATACAGATTGAAGCCAGAATTCTTTGGATACCAAAGGCTCAATTTGGGAGCACCTTTGAGGTATCTAAGAATCCTTTTAACAGTAACCAGGTGTGACATCTTGGGGTTGGCTTAATGTAAGGTCATACTTGAAAGGCTGATGCAACCAAAGAAACCAAGGCAACCAAGGAGCTTCCAGCTTGTATGCACATTGTTCAGAATAGAAGTTACTTCGGAAGTTTTACATTTCTCATAACAAATTATTCTAAGTGTAAAATCTTCCGAAGCCAAGGACCAAATCTTCCAAATCCAAAGATGAGGTCTTCCGAAGCTTCAAATTCAAAGTCTTCAAAGCCAATGAAGTGAAGAATGATTTCTTCCAAAGACAGAGAGGACATACTTTCTCTGATCTACTTTTACATAAAGCTGACCAACTTTTCGCTGAGACTCACCAACTTGTATGAGTTGGTGAAAAGGTCCAAGCTTTTGCAACTGTAGATTATGATTTAGAGTCTGTAACTTTCTACTTTGTTCCTCTTATCCTTTTTGTAATATATTAGGATGTGAGCTATAGCATGTCATAGTCACTAGTCAAAAGGCAATCTGCCTTTTGACTTTACATTGATCTTGTTGTCTAGATTAGTGTTTCCAGCTGGCCTTCAAAGTATGGCCGGCTGTAGGATGTAGTATAAAGTATCTCAGGTTCTTGTATTTCTTTTTATGCTTTGTAACGCTTGTAAAAGAACTTGAGAGCAATATACAGCATTCTTGAAAACCATACTTATCTTGTTCTTAGTTTTGTTTATTGTTTACTTGTGTTCTTAGTATCATTCACATAAACCCGGTTTCCTATTTGATCTGTTAAGTGTTCTAATACTCTCCTCATTATGAGACTGATTGTATTGACCATCCTTTAACTGGTCCTGCAATTGGTATCAGAGCATTTTAGGCTCTTGATTGTAAGATCTCACCATCTTAAATCCCTTCAGTTTCACAAAACACTTAACAACTCAAATGGCAGCTATCATAAAGGCTGATATGGAAACCGGTACCATGAAAAAGTCTCCATTGATCACTCCTGATGATTTTGATACTTAGTTCCAAAGAATGGAAGGCTTCATCAAGTCTCAAGACTCCAGGATATAGGGATCTGTTGTCTCTAGACCTCATGTACCATCCACCTCTTCAGCTGCTGCTAGTGGTGGTATGATACCAAAGGAAGTGGCTGACTATTCTAAAGAAGACTGGAAAAAGATAGATATAGATCAGAAAGCCATGACTGCTCTCCAAACTGATCTTCCAAACTCCATCTACAGAGGCTTCAAGAAGTGCAAGACTGCTAAACAACTATAGGATGCACTGAAGCTGGTGTATGAGGGGTCCACTGAGGAAAAAGAGAACAAGAACGACCTCTTGAAGCGGTAGTTTGAGAACTTCACCTTTAAAACAGGTGAAACCATGACTCAATAATACTTCAGGTATGTTGAGATTATGGACACTCTAATGGATATTGGAGTAACTCTTGAGAACAGGGACATTGTGAGGAAGTTCATGTCCTCTCTTCCCAGACGATGGACACACTATTGTGTGGTCATCAAGAGGAGTAAGAATATCAAGACCCTTACTCACACTAAGTTATATGGTATCCTAAGTGACTACCAAATGGAGTAAACATACAAAATCAATCTGGCAACTCCAACAATCAGTAGAGTTCAGCCCTACATGTGGTTGAAAGGGATTGTAGAGAACCATATCATCATCTCATCTGCTACCCTAACAACTCACAAAAGGGTCCTTCATCACCTTCCCGGAGACACCAAGAGAGAGCTATATCCAAGGAAGCCCATTCCAATAGACAAGCTCTTCACAAGTCTTTGTGTCTACAGATGAAAGCACTGGCAACCTTCTCTTTACCCTTGAAGACCTGGACTGTATTCATCTAGATGATCTGGAGTACATGGAAATAGTTTAGCAAATGGCTCTTCTCACTCACAGAGCCAAGAAGTTTTATAAGAGGACAGGGAGGAAGTTTTTTAGCAATGCAACCAGTGGAAAGTTTGGGCTGGACAAAAGCAAAGTAAAGAGTTAAAATTGTAACCAAATGGGACACTTTGCTAGAGAGTGTAAGGCACCAAAGACAAATGGTGGCCAAGCACAAACCAAACCAAACTACATTGATGGAGCTCCCCAGAATGAGAATCCCAAGCAGCAAGCTGCAGTTGCTGTTGAAGAATGAGGCTTTGACTGGAGCTTTCAGGTTGAGGATGCATCTCCAAACCAAGCACTGATGGCAGATCATGAAAAAGCCAAGGTATTGGAACATCTTTGTACACCTGAATGTATTGCTAAAGTTAACAAATATAGGTCCTATAACTTAGAGATGAGGTCTGATCTTGAGTCCTTAAACATTTTAAAAGCTGATTTCAAAAGAGCTGAAAATGATTACAAACTTAAAATAGAAGATATAGAGAAAACAATTTCAACTCTTAAGCATGAACATACGAACTACAGGACTCAGATAAAAGATCTCATCACTAAGTTAACTGAATGCTAGGCTGAGCTTGTGATCAGCAAAGCCAGGGCATAAAAATATGTTCTTGAAGAAGAGACCTTTAAGAACATGATATCCTTATCTCTGCATGCAAAAGTTTGTTATCAGAATAAGCAAGGACTGGGATCTACTGAGATAGTTCCTCTACACACTCTATTGTCTGTAAGATCTCCAAGGTGTGGAACTTATGAAGATGAGCTTCCCTTTATAGACCCCATTGATGAAGAGGATATAGTGAAGGATGATTTTGAGAAGAGTGAAGAAGATCATCCTAAGAAGGGACACTATTCTCCTGAGGAGAGAAAAGAATATGGGATGACCAAGTCTAAGAGGAAGAACTTGATCAGAAAAGCCAAGAGGAAATCAAAGAAGGCTCAAGAGATCAACGCCACTTTCAACTCTAAGCAAAAACAAGTGTTTATCTCTACAGGATTTGAAGTGGTGAAGACTGAAGACTCAACTATGAACTTTAGTACCAGAAGTTCTAGTTCATGTCCAACTCATTCCAGCAAAGAAAAGAAGGCTGGTCAGTTATGTACCACTGCTACACAGCCTGAACCATCTAGTTCTAAAATCAACCCACACCCTAAGAAGCTTGTTGCATCATCTGAAAAGATAAAGATGGAGGTGAAAAGTGATCAAGTTTAGCCTTTCTCTTAGAAGAAGGCTCTCAGAAGGAAGCAAATAGATTGCATCATGTGTGGTAGTACTTCCCATCTTGCTAAGGATTGCATCTACAATCCTAAAAGTACAGTCCATATGATCAAAAAGAAAACTTCTGAGAAGAAGAAAGAAAATCAAGCTTTGAAAGGAACATCTTTTCCTTTCAGAAGCTCCAAGGTGAATAAGAAGACAAGTGAAGACTTGCCTTCGGAAGAAAAGTTGGTCTCGGAAGAAAGGAATGCTTCTGAAGTACTAAAGCCTGCTGTAGTGAAAGCAAGATCTTCTAAAGTTCCAGTCTCCAAAACTTTCGAAGTTGTCAAAACTTTTGAAGTATTGAAAGTCAAGTCTAATCTTCCAAAGATGGTGTGGAAGATGAAGGAAGACCAAGTGACTGAAAATTCTTCATCTACAATAGCTGTTGATCCTCAAAACTTGAACATATGATCAATTACTGTTACATTGTCTTCGAATCACTTTGATAAGCCCAAGAACAATGAGGCTTGGGTTTCCAAATGTAACTAAACACTTCTTTCTTATGCAGGAATAGCTAAAGACTAAGAGAAATGTATGGATCAATGATAGTGGTTGTTCCAGGCACATGACAGGCAATGGTTCTCTACTTCAAAATTTTGAGAAAATTGATGGAGGGCCAGTTGCTTTTGGAGGAGATGTTGGAGGTTACATTATTGGAAGGGGCATGGTCACCAATGATAAGCTCGGCATTGAAAAGGTAAACTTTGTCAAAGAGATTGGGTACAATCTACTGAGTGTATCTTAATTTTGTTATCAGAGACATAACATGCTCTTCACTGAGCATGAGTGCATTGTTCTCAAGCCGGGGGTGGTCATTCCTTAAGAGCATATCCTGCTTAGATCCCCCAGGAAAAGGAACATGTACAAGATGAACTTGCAAGAAACATCTTCCTCAGGAGAAGTTTCTTGCTTTCTATCTAAAGCAAATAGTGATGAGTCTTTCCTCTAGCATAAAAGAATGTGCCATGTAAACTTTAAAAACATATATAAATTAATTAAGAATGATTTGGTAAATGGAATACCAAAGAAATAGTTTACAAATGATGACCACCGTGTAGCATGCATGAAGGGGAAGCAACATAAAGTATCTCACAAGCCAAAGCAAAGAAACTCTATCACTACCCCCTTACACTTATTACATATGGATCTTTTTTTCCCTACCAGTGTAATGAGTCTAAGAAGGACCTTATATTGTTTGGTGATTACAGTTGACTTCACAAGATTCACTTGGGTCTTTTTCCTTAGTACTAAGGATAAGACTCCTGAGATCTTGAAGAACTTCATTTTGAAAATTGAGAATCAATGTGATCACAAGGTCAAAACCATAAGATGTGATCAAGGAACATAATTTAAGAACCAAATCCTTGACATATTTTGTGATGAAAAAGGTATTACAAGACAATATAGTGCTCTCAGGACTCCTCAGCAAAATGGTGTTACTGAGAGAAAAAACATGACAATTATTAAGGCTACAAGAACCATGTTGTCTGACTCTAAACTGCCCATCACCTTCTTGGCAGAGGCAGTCAACACAGCCTGCTATGTGCAAAATAGAGTTTTAGTGGTTAAGACTCATGGAAAGACTCCTTATGAGCTGTGGCACAAAATGAGACCATTTGTTGGTTTCCTCAGGTCATTCGGATGTCCTTGCACCATCTTGAATACCAAAGATCATATAGCCAAATTTGCTGAGAAATCAGATGATGAACACTTTATTGGATACTCTTCCCAAGCTAAGGCTTATAGAGTATACAATCTCAGAACTAGAGTAGTTGAGGAGTCAGCCAATATGACCTTCAATGAGCACACTCCTAGTGTGAAAGGTTCTGTTCCTGATTGGCTTTTTGATCTTGATTTAGTTACAAACTGTTTTAACAAATCTTGTGAGAATGTTTTAGGATCTACAGGTAACTTATCAACAGAAGATCCTGAACCAGATTTGAGCTGAGAAGGCCAAGTAAGAATACTACTTCAGCTCTAGTAGTAACTAATCCTGCAAGTGAAGACCCTATCAGCATAAACATGACAAATTCAGCTGATATATCTAAGGCACCTATAAATTCCAGCTCATAGGCTCAAAACTCAGATGAAGGAACTTCAAATGTAGGAGGAAATAGAGGTGGTGACAGTGGTTAAGAATTTCTTAATGCTAATAACCACTCCATAGAAGACAACATAAATGATGTCATACACTCATTGGATCAAGCCTATCTTGATAAGTGTGTTGATGTGGTGGGTGATACTCCATTGCCAGATCTAAATTTCTCAAATTTAGATCTTTCCAATTAACTTGCTATGATCCCTCAACTCAGAATCCACAAGTCACACCCCACCACAAACATCATTGGAAATATTGATACAGGGGTGAGAACAAGAGGACAAACCCATAACAAAAATGTTTGTCTACTCTTGCTTCTTGTCCTAGATAGAGCCAAAGAAAGTTGATGAGGCTTTGAAGGTTGGAAGTTGGGTTGAAGAAATGCAAGAGGAGCTGCTTCAATTCAAAAGACAAAAGGTTTGGAACCTATGTCCTCTTCCTCAAGGGAAGACTACAATAGGAACCAAGTGGGTTTTTAGAAACAAGAAGGATAATAGAGGACTTGTCATCAAGAACAAGGCGAGACTAGTTGTTCAAGGATACACACAAGAAGAGGAAATTGACTACACAGATGTTTTTGCTCATGTAGCAAGACTTGAAGCTGTTAGAATATTCCTAGCTTTTGTTGCATCTAAGGATTTCAAGGTCTACCAACTTGAAGTCAAGTGTGCTTTTTCTATATGGGTGATTGATAAAGAGGTGTATGTCAAACAACCACCTGGCTTTGCAGACCCAAATCATCTTGATTATGTCTACAAGCATGATAAAGCTCTTTATGGGCTGCACCAAGCTCTAAGAAAGTGGTATGAGACACTATGTCAGTATCTTTGTCAACATGGCTACAAGAGGGGTACTACAGATGGAACTCTCTTCATCAAAGGAGTAGGGAATGACTTAATGTTGGTTTAAGTATTTGTAGATGACATTATCTTCGGATCAACTAATCCAAAGCACTACAAAGACTTTGAGAGGCCGATGAAGAATAGATTTGAAATGAGTGCCATAGGGGAACTCAATTTCTTTCTAGGAATTCAAGTGGAGCAAGTTGAAAATGGTATCTTCATAAGTCAGTAAAAGTATGTACAAGACATCCTTACAAGATTCAACATGACTAATTACAAGGTTGCAAAGACTCCCATAGCCAAAAACCACTCCCTTGCACCTGATCTTGAGGGGGAGTGTGTGGATGAACATATCTATAGGGCTATGATTCGGTCTCTTATGTACGTCACAGCCAGCAGGCCTGATATCATGTTTGCCACATGCATCTATGCAAGATATTAAGCCAACCCCAAGATGTCACACCTGGTTACTGTCAAGAGAATTCTTAGATATCTCAAAGGTGCTCCTAAGCTTGGCCTTTGGTGTTTAAAGAATTCTGACTTCAATTTGTATGCCTATACAGATAGTGACTATGGTGGCTGCAACATGACTACAAAGTCTACATCTAGGGGTGTCAATTCCTTGGTGGAAGGATTGTCTAATGGCAATGCAAGAAATAATCATGTGTGTCTGCATCAACTGTTGAAGCTGAATACATTGCTACTACAAGCTACTGTGCTCAAGTGCTATGGATTCAGAATCAGATATTGGACTATGGATTCAACTTCAAAGAGACTCTCATTCACATAGACAACAATAGTACTATCTTTATTACAGAGAATCCTGTGCAGCACTCAAGGACAAAACACATCAACTTCAGGTATCATTTGATTAGAGATAATTTTGAAATAGGATTAATCAAACTAGTTAAAGTTAACACAAATGAACAATATGTTGATCTGTTCACTAAAGCTTTTGATGAACAAAGATTCAAATATCTGGTATCAACTATTGGGATGATTAACTTTAAGTAAATTTTTTGTTAAACTTAAACCAATTATATTTCTAAAACCTATGTGTCCTAAGTTGTCTATTTTATCATCTTCATAAGCCTAGTTTCCTTTGGAAGAAAATTTTTCAAAAGATATTCCTTAGATTTTTGAAAATTTTAAACATAATTTCTTTCAAAAGATATCAGGTTGTCTTCGGAAGAATATTATGTCTTCAAATCAAATAACTACTTATAAGACATTTACCTTTGAAAGAAATTCTGATATATCTTCTGAAGCATAAATATGCTTCTAAATACTTACATGTATTTGAAAGACAATTTTCTTCAAAAAACAAAAGTCTCGAAAGATTTATTCTCTTAAGAATAAAACTTCCAAGTCCTGATTTCTTTCGAAACCAAACATGTATCGAAAGAAAAATTCTCTAAGTATTTTCCTTCCGAAGCAAAATTTTCACGAATCTTACGAATATCTTCCAAAGCAATACCTTCTGAAGATTTTCTACTTCTAAGAAAACTACCTTTTTGGGTACTTTCTAAAGGTGGGACCGACATTTGGATTTCAAAGTTTATCCTTTTGCATTAACTTTGTCTCAAATCCATTTCATATATATTCTCTCACAATGGTTTCCCTCTTTCACTATCTTCTTTATCTGAAAAATCCTCTAACCTCAATTCACCTATAAACCACCCTTGTTCTTATCTTCCTTCACAACAAAGCTACCTCAAAATGGCCAAACTTCATCGTAGAAACCAACCCGATTTCTCCATGCAAATTCACAGGCAACATAATCAAGTTGCTCTGTTGAACTCTGAGAAAGATCCTGGTTTCTTAGAGGTTTGTTGATTTCTCACTCTATCGAACTACTTCACCTCCCTTACCATCGATCCTCCACACTATGAGGACCAGCTGTTGGAATTTTGGAGGACCTGTCAAGAGGTCACCATGGATGGGGAGAAGGCACTCTCTACCACAGTTCATGGGAGGACAATCTTCATCACTCTAGCATCCATAAACTCACATCTAAGGCTGGATGATGTCAAAGGTGATTTGTCCTTCCCTAAATCTGCTGTTAACCATACCTTTGGTCAGATGGGCTATGAAGGGGATTTCTCTGTCAAGACCTTCAAGAAAGGAAAGGTTTCCTCTCAATGGAAAAACCTCCTCCATGCCGTGATTCACAGTCTATCTAACAAAAATGGAGGATGGGACCAAGTTTCGGAGGACCTTTCCTACATAGTCCATGGGATGGTTCAAGGAGTCAAGTTTAGTTATTCATATTTTGTGTACATTAATTTACTTGTAAACTTGGACTCCTTAGAATATTACATGTTCCCTAGATATGTCCAGCACATTCTCAACTGTGAACTGGGCTTATACTTGAGGGGAAAAGGTAATGTTCTAAAATTGAGATAGATGAAGCCTGACATCTTCAAGACTATGAGAAAGCCAACTGTTGGCTTCTCAGGGGTAGAAACAGCCCTTGTTCCAAAAATGTTAGAGCTCATTGCTCAAGGTGACAACCTACCAGCACTAGCTAGTGTTGAACCCACACCTTCTGCTTCTCAACCCCCTATACAGCCATAAATAACCATCACCTACCAAAGAAAATCCAAACGAACCCCTGCATATGCTACTTAGTTTGTGCAGGCCCCTATATTACCACCCACACAGGAGGAAGTGGACACTAGAGCTCCCACTTCTCCTGAGGAGCAAACCAATCTCATCTTACCAATGATCAGTGCTGAGGTTCCTCATGCTCAGCCTGATGAGCTCACAACCCCCTAAGTCGTAAGCTTTCACTCAGAGTCTCAACACTCTAGTGAACAAACTTCAGGGGACAGTTACCATCCCCAGCCTCTTGATCTAAACCATCCCATTCCAAACCTAGAATTTTATGATGACGAAGACATGGGATTTAGTGACTATCATGAGTCTCTCTTCTCCTCCCCTGCTCAAGGAGAGATGAGTACTCCTATTTCTCCCATGTCTAGCCCACATCATCCACCTACTACTGAGGTGGATCTTCCTGAACCTGTTCAGGAGGTCCATATGGAAGAGGCTCTCACTTCAACAAGGGATTACATCATTAAGACCTCGACCATGGAAACCGAGCCCATTGACACATCACTTGAAGCTGTCATGGTGCATGGGAAATCCAGCGGCCATTAACAAAGTACTGGTGATGAGGAAGAAGACTTAGGTCCTATTCTCCCATCCCCCCGTGATTCTTCTGATAAAGAGGAGGGGAATATGAGACTAAGGTGCAAAATCTAACTCAAACATGCACCTATTTAGTCTTCAAGGTTAGTCACTTGGAATCTCAAGTGACTACCTTGCTAAAAAGGGTCAATGATCAGCAACTTGAGATTTTTGATCTCAAGGAACAACTATGTAAGGCCCCGTTCCCGAGACGCTTACAGTCGGTCAATCATCGCATAAAATATTTAAAACACATCATTTGCAGCGGAATTAAAACTTTTCATTCATGATTAAAATTTTGTCAATACATCAAATCATTCACGTACATCTCAAAATTTTGTTAGTACAATAATCATTCCCAAAAATGTGGATGCCAAACTTAAATCATTCCCGGCAGCTTATGCATCCATGCCTGCACCTCCTCAGCATCAAACGATCACCTGCCAACTTTTATGCATACATAAAGTCAGTGACGCTGAGTGAGTTCTAGTTTTATAAATAAAATACTTCATTTATATAAGCATATCTCTTACATCCCTTGTCATCACACATCATACGTACATTCAGATAATAGTTGATTATTATCTTCATCATCGTTCATCATCATTCGTTACTTCGTTCATCATTATATAGATTCTGTCTCATGCAATACCCCCGCGTCATGCTTTAAAAAGCTGATACTATGCCGGGGTTTATAAATAAACCCCCACGTCATGCGGAAGCTGACACAGTACCGGGGTACGCGACAAGAATCCCATCACATCATGGCCAATCTCAAGGATTAGACCCCTGTGCGTATCATCAAGGGTTAGCTAAACTGCATACAGTTGGAGCATACAACTACCTCATGAGTCGTGAACCTCCCTCATTTTGCTTGCAAGACTTTTCATTCGTTCATTATGTTCTTCATGACTCACCTTCGTTATCTTTCACTTCATTACATAATACTTTACTTACAATACGTACATAGCAAGTAAAGCCACATCATAAAACGTATAGTTTTAAAAATCATTTAACGTTAAAAGATAACAAATCACACAAAACAGCATCACATGCGAAAACTTAACATACATCAGCAGCATCTCGCGCGAGAACTACCCCATCCCTCGAGAACCAACCTATCACGCGAGAACTTACAAATCGCGTAAAAACAACCTGTCCCGCGAAAATATGCATATCGCGCGAAAACTACACCTTTCGCGCGAAAACTTCCTAGAATTAAAAATCTTAACGTACATCAAAACTGCTCGCGCGAAAACTACAGGTTCTTCCCGCCCAATCACAACTTACTTATAGCGTCTAAGGCTGTTCTAACACGCTAACATCTTAAACATCATCAAACCAAGCATAGACAAGAATTTTAAAACGTTCTAGTATGCATAATAGCCCCAAAACATAAAACTTGCGTAAAAAGGGGACTAGAAACTCACCTCTTGAAGTTCTAGCACAAACACAACTTCCCAAAGCCTTTGGTGAGCGAAAACTACATAACCATACGTTATATTCATCAATAATCCATTCTTGGTACATAACACGAGTTACATACCTTAAACACTTGGATTCTTCACTTTCTCTCTCTACGCAGCCGATTTCTCTCTCTAGCAGCTAAACTTTTCACGTGAAATGGAGTCAGACTGGGTGTTCTCAGCTATTTATACCCAGCTGAGCTTTTTGTATGAACTTCTCACGTGAGAACTTCACCTGCCTTTTTTTTCTTCAAAATTTTTGGGCGTTACAAGTCCACCCCCTTATTGAGGTTTCGTCCCCGAAACCTGTAAGCTCTCGAACAGCTACGGGTAATTCTGCCTCATCTCTTCCTTGGTCTCCCATGTAGACTCAAACCCCTTTTGGTGTTTCCACTGTACACGCACAAGTGGAACCACTTTGTTCCTTAGCCTCTTTTCCTTTCTATCAATGATGGCTACCGGTTGCTCAACATAATTGAGTCGTTCATCTACCTCAATATCCTCTAGTGGCACAATCATATCCTCGTCACCTAAGCACTTTCTCAGATGAGATACATGGAACGTCGGGTGAATTCCACTTAACTCATCGGGTAGCTCCAATCGATAGGCCACCTCTCCTACCCGGGAAAAAATTCAGAAAGGCCCTATATACCTCGGGCTTAGCTTTCCTCGCTTTCTGAACCGAATGATCCCTTTCCAAGGCGAGACCTTCAACATAACTCTATCACCCACCTTGAATTCAATCGGTCTACACCTTTTGTCAGCATAAGACTTTTGTCTGTCCTTCGCTGTCTTCATAAAGGCCTTAATCTTCTCCAACTTCTCAGTCGTAGCCTCGATCACCTCAATGCTTCCTAACTCCTTCTACCCGATGTCACCCCAACATACGGGCATTCTACACTTCCTACCGTATAGCATCTCATAAGGAGGCATACTAATACTGGCATGATAACTGTTGTTATATGAGAACTCAGCAAACGGTAAGTGTTCATCCCAACTTCCTACAAAATCAATAACACATGCTCGGAGCATATCCTCAAGCATTTGTATGGTTCTCTCTGACTGACCATCTGTCTAAGGATGATAAGCTGTATTGATGTGTAGTCTCGTACCCATCGCATCATGGAATCTATTCCAAAACTTAGATGTAAACCGAGTGTCACAGTCTGACACTATAGACACCGGTACACCATGACGAGTCACAAGCTCCTTAATGAACAGATCCACCAACCTCTCAGATGAATACGTCTCACGGATTGGCAAGAAATGAGCACTCTTCGTCAGACTGTCTACTATCACCAATATGGCATCATACCCTCTTGCCGGAGGCGGCAACTTTGTAATGAATTCCATGGTGACATGCTCCCATTTCCACTTGAATATATCCAAGGGTTGGATCTTCCCGTATGGCTTCTGATCCTCCGCCTTCACTTGCAGGCAAGTAAGGCACTTACTCACATACTCCGCTACATCGCACTTCATTCCAGGCCACCAGAAATCTTTCTTAATATCCTGATACATCTTTGTGGCACCGGGGTAAATCAAGTATCGAGTCTTATGGGCCTCATCCATGATCCTTCCTCGTAGATCCCCATAACGAGGAATCCACATCCGCCCAAATCGGGTTATAACACCGAGAGTGTTCTCACCCAACTCCGCGACTAGGCCTTTCATCTTTTTGAAGTTGATTCGACCCACTTTAAATGCCTCATCCTGAAATTCCTTGACCTACTTCATCACGTCAGAGGTCATTACCAACTGATAAGCCTTTACCCGAATTGGTTCGGGTCTCTCTTTTCGGCTAAGGGCATCCGCCACTATGTTGGCCTTGCCCGGATGGTAGTGGATCTCACAATCATAATCCTTGATCAGCTCTAACCACCTTCTTTGCCTCATATTGAGATTCTTTTGCTCGAAGAAATACTTTAAGATTTTATGGTTAGTGAAGATGGTGCACTTCGTCCCGTACAAGTAGTGCCTCCAAATCTTCAATGCAAAGACCACAGCCGCCAACTCCAAATCATGAGTAGGGTAGTTAGCCTCATGGATCTTCAACTGTCGGGGCGCATAGGCTATAACCCTCCCCCATTGCATTAACACACAACCCAATCCCGAATAAGAAGCATCTGAATAGACCACAAAATATTTGCTCCCTTCGGGTAACGTCAAGACAGGATCTTGAGTCAATCTTGTCTTTAGCTCTTTGAAAGTGTTCTCCTTCTCTACTCCCCATATAAACTTCGCATCCTTCCGGGTCAACTTAGTCAATGGTGAAGCTATCTGGGAGAAGTCTTGGATGAATCTTCTGTAGTAGCCCGCCAAACCCAAAAAACTATGAATCTCAGATGGTGTCTTTGGAGGCTTCCACTGCATCACCGCCTCAACCTTCGCCGGGTCTACCATGATCCCTTCCAGGTTGACCACATGACCCAGAAACTAAACCTCTCACAACCAGAACGCGCATTTGGAGAACTTGGCATACAGCTTCTCCCTTCTAAGCGTTTCCAGCACCTCCCGAATATGACCGTCATGTTCCTCCTCGCTCTTCGAGTAAATCAGGATATCATCAATGAACACTCACTGATTTATCCAAAATTTACCAACACACCCTATTCATCAAATCCATAAATGCAGCTGGCGCGTTGGTTAAACCAAAGGACATAACAAGAAACTCGTAGTGTACATAACGTATGCGAAAAGCTGTTTTAGGTATATCCTGCTCCTTCACTTTCAACTGATGGTAACCAGATCGGAGATCTATCCTCGAGAACCAACTGGCACCTTGGAGCTGATCAAATAAGTCATCAATCTTCGGTAACGGATACCGGTTCTTCACGGTCAACTTGTTTAGCTCACGGTAGTCAATGCATATCCTCATGCTACCATCCTTCTTCTTCACAAACAAAACCAGAGCACCCTATGGAGAGATACTCGGTCGAATGAATCCCTTATCCAATAGCTCTTGTAGCTGAGATCAACTCTTTCATCTCGGAAGGAGCTAGACTATACGGTGGGTTAGCAACAGGTTGGGCACCAGGTATTAGGTCAATCTGGAACTCGATCTCAAGGTTAGGTGGCACACCTGATAAGTCTTCCGGAAATACGTCAGGGAAGTCGTACAATACTGGCACGTCCAACAACCGTGGTACCGATGCCTCCACATCCTTCACATAGGCTAGATAGGCACCACATCCATGCCTCATACACTTCTCAGCCACAACCATCGAAATCACCTTCAGAATCGTAGTAACCCTATCGCCATAGATCGTCACTAAACTCCCATCCGACGCAGTCAATCGAATCATCTCCTTGCGACACATAGTATTTTCCGCATAGGCTGCTAACAATCCATCCCCAGGACTACATCAAATCCGCCTAAGGGCATCACAAATAATTTAGTAGAGAACCTATGGCCATCCAACTCTATGTCATAATTCTCTATCAGATCAAAAATCTTGGTATGCTTACCAATGGTAGTTTCTACATCGAAGGGCTCATCAATCTTTTTACTCCTAACAGGCAACTTAGCACAGAATGCAGCAAAAATAAAACTTTTACTAGAACCAGAATCAAATAGTACAGAGGCACAAGTCCGGTTAACTTGGAATGTACCTGACATAATATCGGGATCCACTCTAGCCTCCTCCCGAGTCATAGTGAATGCCCTGGCCTTCGCCCTCTGCCCCTCCTTCTCAATTCCCTTCCTTGCCCTGGAGTTCTCGGCCCTCAGCTTCTTGCAATCCCTCCTCATATGGCCCCCTTCACCACAGTTGTAACACTTTGCCATACGACAATCCCTTGCCATGTGGCCCTCCTTCCCACACTGAAAGCAGAAGTTTGATCCCCACTTGCATTCCCCCACATGCTCCTACCCACGTTTCCTGCATGCCTTCTCTCCCCTTGTTAACATCCTCCGGTCCTCCACCCTCACCTTCTTACCACCAGCCACAAAACTACCACAGTTGTCTTGCTTCCCATTCCCGCTCTTATCACTGCCCCACTTCCTCTTCACATCCAACACCGTCGTCGTCTCCATCTCATCATACAGTGTACCTGCCAGATCGACCACCGACCTGAACGTACCTGGCCGGGTGGCGATCAGATGTCTGCAGATATCCGTTGGCAGACCCTGGATGTACCTCTTGATCTTTCATGACACAGGCGTCACCTGATCCGGCACCAACCTCGCTATCTCATTAAACTTCGTTGTGTACTATTGGTGCGTCATAGTGCCCGCCTCCAACTGCAGGAACTCTCTCTCGGCCTTATCGAGCTCCCTATGAAGACAGAACTCTTTCAGCTCACTCCACCTCATCCTCCCTGTTGCCCTACTAACCTCAGCCTAGACAATATTGTCCCACCAGCATAAGGTCGAATCCATAAACGAGTGGGTAGCAAACTTTACCTTCTGATCCTCTTGGCACTAGCTAATATCAAGTGCTGCCTCCATCTCTCTCACCCATCAGTGAGCGACCGCAGCACTCCCATTTCCATCAAACGTAGGGGGCCTGCATCTTTGGAATGTCCCATAGTTGCACCCCTTTGTAGTTTCCTGCGCCACCTCCCCCTCCTCAACATCACGGGAGACAACCATCTCAGTATCAGGTTTCTCTCTTACCCTTGAACCTCCTTCTTCGCCACCTCGCCTAGTAGCTTTCCTCCTCTCCTCCATCTCCTTCTTTTCATCCTCCCTCACAGCACGAATCACCTCGGTCACTACAGAAGACAGAATCGTCTGCATGACCTGATGAACCTCCTCAACCACCACCTCCTTCACTGAGGCCCTCAGATTAGCACTCTCATCACCGCCCTCATGGTGATTAATCTCGGGATCTACAGGTGCCCTTTTGGAAGTTCTAGCCTTATTCCTAGTGGCACATGTTCCAGCACCATATCCACCACGCACTCCACCTCGGGAAGCCTTCGAAGATCTACCACTGGCCATCTCAAAGCTCTATAAGATTCAAACACCAACACGATCATTCAAGGTAATAGCTCAGATCACGTCAAGCATAGTAAGTCCCTAATTACAGTGGCCAGTTGTGATTAGCCACTAACTTTACTCTTCCTTCTCCAAGCATTCCCTATCCTAACTACATTGGTATCCACATCTACTAGGGGCACATAAACCACATAACACACGTACATAATTCCTTTTTATTATCTTACATAAAACCTTTACCTGCAGGCATGTAGCTACTAGGACTGGCATCCCTTCCCTTTTTCGTCCTATTCTCAGTTTAAGTTTTAGGTTTTTTAAAAAATATTTTACCCAGCTCTCTTAAACTTTGGCTCTGATACCAACTTGTAAGGCCCCGTTCCCGAGACGCTTACAGTCGGTCAATCATCGCATAAAATATTTAAAACACGTCATTTGCAGCGAAATTAAAACTATTCATTCATGATTAAAATCGTGTCAATACATCAAATCATTCACGTTAATACAATAATCATTCCCAAAATGTGGATACCAGACTTAAATCATTCCCGGTAGCTTATGCATCCATGCCTGCACCTCCTCAGCATCAAACGATCACCTGCAAACTGTTATGCATACAAAAAGTCAGCGACGCTGAATGAGTTCTAGTTTTATAAATAAAATACTTCATTTATATAAACATATCCTTTACATCCCTTGTCATCACACATCATACATACATTCAGCTAATAGTTAATTATTATCTTCATCATCGTTCATCATCATTTGTTACTTTGTTCATCATTATATAGATTCTGTCTCATGCAATACCCCCACGTCATGCTTTAAAAAGATGATACTGTGTCGGGTTTATAAATAAACCCCCACGTCATGCCGAAGCTGACACAGTACCGGGGTATGTGACAAGACTCCTATCACATCATGGCCAATCTCAAGGATTAGACCCCTGTGTGCATCATCAAGGGTTAGCTAAACCGCACACAGTTGGAGCATACAACTACCTCATGAGTCGTGAATCTCCCTCATTTTGCTTGCAAGACTTTTCATTCGTTCATTATATTCGCCATGACTCACCTTCGTTATCTTTCACTTCATTACATAATACCCATAAAATACGTACATAGCAAGTAAAGCCACATCATAAAAAGTATAGTTTTAAAAATCGTTTAACGTGAAAAGATAACACATCACACAAAACAGCATCACATGCGAAAACTTAACATACATCAACAGCATCTCGCATGAGAACTTCCCCATCGAATGAGAACCAACCTATCACACGAGAACTTACAAATTGCGCGAGAACTACCTGTCGCGCGAAAACATGCATATTTCGCGTGAAAACTTCCCAGAATTCTTAATCTTAACGTACATCAAAACCGCTTGCGTGAAAACTACAGGTTCTTCCCGCCCAATCACAACTTATCGTGTCTAAGGTTGTTCTAACACGCTAACATCTTAAACATCATCAAACCAAGCCTAGACAAGCATTTTAAAACGTTCTAGTATGCATAATAGCCCAAAAACATAAAACTTGCGTAAAAAGTGGACTAGAAACTCACCTCTTGAAGTTCTAGCACAAACACAACCTTCCTGAAGCCTTTGGCGAGCGAAAACTACATAACCATACGTTATATTCATCAATAATCCATTCTTAGTACATAATACGTGTTACTACACGAGTTACATACCTTAAACACTTGGATTCTTCACTTTCTCTCTCTACGCAGCCAATTTCTCTTTCTAATAGCAAAACTTTTCGCGCGAAATGGAGTTAGACTGGGTGTTCTCAGCTATTTATACCCAGCTGAGCTTTTCGCATGAACTTCTCACGCTAGAACTTCACCTGCCTTCTTTTTCTTCAAAATTTTTGGGCGTTACAACCCAGCTGGGAGACCTTTAAGGAGGACTCAACCAGGAACACAAGAACATATAGATGTGACAGATCTAACCCCTAGCTCACCTATGCAAGTAGGAGATGCTACCAAAAAGGGGGAGAAAGTCCAAGCAATCACAAAACCTGGGAGTTCTTCACAAAGTATGGACATTGTGGATTCACCAACCTCACTTGCAATTGTCCATACTCAGCAACCTCCTCAAGTCCATATTGATGTGGACTCACTCATTCAAAGTATGTTTGAGGAGGGTATTCCAAGAGCTATGTCTACCCCACCCTATGATGCTAAGAATGAAATACTTGGGTGGAGGTATGATGCTAACAGGAGAGCTCTGATTTTGTATAGACTTCAGGGGTAGCAAGAGGTTTTCAATTTTCAGACCCTAAAGTTCTATGACAGTCTTCCTTTAGTCCGCATGCCACTTGCCAATCCTAGTCAAAACAGGCAAGCTGGCACACTGGCTGAGAGGATTCAAGACAGGATTGTTGAAGAGTTCAGACAAAGAAGAAGACAAAGGCTAACAGGCAATGTCCTTGGTCAACTGGATGTTGAGGTGGAACCTAAGATTAGCTTTGAAGGGGAAACCTTGACTGAAGGCCCAGTGATAGACCCTGTGAACCTTGTTACAATAACTGCTTCAACATCATCAACCCTCAGTGAGGCACCAGCTAGTGAAGGTGCTTCACAACCTCTCTCTGGCCAGAGCTTGACCGTTGAACCAAGCAATGAAGGCCAAAGCTCTCTCCACCCTGAGTCACCAAGGCCTGTACATGACAAAGGGAAGAGGAAGATGACCTCTGAGGAGATTGAGGAGGAGGAGAGAGAGAGAGGAAGAGGAAGCTAAGGGGAGAGAGTTCAAGAGGGTCTCTAGGGTTCCTGAAAGCCGCTATCCGGGCTACCCAAAAGCCAAACACTCAGGATGATGAGTTGAGGGCAGCCAGATTAAACTACCTGGGGACCAGAAACTACAACATAGATAAACTCATCTCTCTTCCCTTAGAGCAACTCAATGAACTGGTAGACATGAAGCTATTAAAAGAGAGTAAGGAGGCAGAGGATGTAGAATTGCTTCTAAAAATCATGGAAGAAAGGAGACAGAAAAGGCTCTACAATCATGCTTCTACCCTCTCCCCAGTTTAGGAAAGTCCTGAGAACGAGGCTGTAGCAACTAAACAACCTCAGGTAGACAAGGAAGCTGATCGACAAAACATGATTAGCTACCTGAGTGCCACATGTCTCTATCAGGCATCTGCACTTATTCCTTATCATATGAATATGTTGAAATCGAGTATCTTAAGCAGCTGGAGCAACAAGTTATCAAAAAACGAAAGGCTACTAAGAGAAAAATGAGCGAAGAAGCTGCAAAGTCAAGAGCCATCATCTAAAAGAGTCAAAAGAAGTCTGCTGATAGGCAGAGGATGATGAGCTTCTTGAAGCTGTACGGATTCTCCGGAAGGAGGCCTGGTCCAATGTCTCTATCCACTATGGATAAGCACATTAGAGTGATCAAGCAAAAGATTAGAAAGGGAGAGCTTGTTCACTTGCATTCTCCACCAAGTCAAGCTCAACCTGAAGTTGAGGTAAAGGTTGAACCCACTGAGACAACACAACCTGAGCCTAGAGCCGCATCTCAGCCAACTTCATCTTCTAATCCATAGTAGAGTCCAAATCACTCTACTTATGACCTTGTGAGGGAAAAGGACCCAACTAAGAAAGATGCAATAAGTCAACTTGGTGCTGAAGGCCAATCTTCTCAGTTAAAGACTTTAAAGAGGAGGAAAAGGAAGGCCAGGAAGAGTGTTTCTAAGAAGAAGTCAAAGGCATCCACCTCTACACCTTAGGATGAGTCAGAGCATACTTAGTTAGTGCAAGAAGAGGCTGCTCAACCAACTCCAACTCAAGTAGAGCCTCTTGCAACTAGAAGACCCATCCTATCCTGGACTTTTGCTACTACTCTAGACAGACGGTATGTCATCAGAGATCAAGGAGGTCAAGATGTCTGTTTCTGGCAAGACATGCTTGATCTTCCTTTGTATGATCTCCATGACATGAGAAGGTATTATGAGAGTCTGAGGGATCCTGATCAGTTGATGAATAAAGGAATGATCTTGACCCTGATGAGGACTGTCAATATATAAGTATGCTTCTTTGTTTTGGTAGCATCAGCCTAGGGGGAGTTTGTAAGGTCATACTTGAAACGCTGATGCAACCAAAGAAACCAAGGCAACCAAGGAGCTTCTAGCTTGTATTCACATTGTTCAGAATAGAAGTTACTTCAGAAGTTTTACACTTCTCATAGCAAATTATTCTAAGTGTAAAATCTTCTGAAGCCAAAGACCAAATCTTCCAAAGCCAAATATGAAGTCTTCCAAAGCTTCAAAGACAATGTCTTCTGAAGCCAATAAAGTGAAGACTGATTTCTTCTAAAGATAGAGAGGACATGCTTTCTCTGATCTACTTTTGCATAAAGCTGACCAACTTTCCGCTGCAACTCTGAAGACTCACCAACTTGCATGAGTTGGTGAAAAGGTCCTTGCTTTTTGTACCTTTTATCGTTTTTGTAATATATTAGGATGTGAGCTATGGCATGTTATAGTCACTAGTCAAAAGGCAATCTGCCTTTTGACTTTACATTGATCTTATTGTCTAGATTAGTGTTTCCAGCTGGCCTTCAAAGTATGACCGGCTGTAGGATGTAGTATAAAGTATCTCAGGTTCTTGTATTTCTTTTTATGCTTTGTAACACTTGTAAAAAAACTTGAGAGCAATATACAGTATTCTTGAAAACCATAATTATCTTGTTCTTAGTTCTGTTTTATTGTTTACTTGTGTTCTTAGTATCATTCACTTAAACTCGGTTTCCTATTTGATCTGTTTAGTGTTCTAACACTCTCCTCATGGTGAGACTGATTGTATTGACCTTCCCTTAACCGGTCCTACACTTGATATCTTGCACAAATACATGTAGCAAACATGATATCAGGCCTGCTGGCTGTAAGATACATAAGAGACCTAATTATAGCCCTCTAGAGATGTTCATCAACACACTCCCCCTTAAGATCAAGTACTAGGGAGTGCTTTCTAGCTATGGGTGTATTAGTAACCTTACACTCAGTCAGATGAAATCTTGTAAGTATGTCTTGCATATACTATGAGTGGTTTATGAAGATTCTATTATCAACATGCTTTACTTGAATTCCTAGAAAGAAATTGAGTTCCCCCATGGCACTCATTTCAAATCTATTCTTCATAAGCTTCTCAAAGTCTTTGCAGAGCTTCAAATTAGTTCACCCAAAGATGATGTCATTTACATAAACTTGAACCAGCATCAAGTCATGCTGAACAAGATAATGTGATAGTGTCTCATACCACATCCTTGGAGCCTAATGCAGCCCATAGAGAGCTTTGTCAAGCTGGTAGACATAATTAGGATGATCCGGGTCTGCAAAGCCAGGTGGTTGTTTGACATACACTTTCTCATCAATCACCCCATATAAGAATGCACACTTGACATCAAGTTGGTAGACCTTGAAATCCTTCGATACAACAAAAGCAAGGAATATCCTAACAGCTTCAAGTCTTGCTACGGGATCAAAAACATCTGTGTTGTCAATCCTCTCATCTTGTGTGTACCCTTGAATAACTAGTCTTGCCTTATTCTTGATGACAAGTCTTCTATCATCTTTCTTATTCCTGAAAACCCACTTGGTACCTATAGTGGTCTTCCTTTAAGGAAGAGGACATAGGTTCCAAACCTTTTACCTTTTGAATTGAAGCAGCTCCTCCTGTATTTCTTCAACCTAACATCCATCCTTTAGAGCCTTATCAATCTTCTTAGGCTCAATCTGGGACAAGAAACAAGAGTGAAGACAAACATTTTTGTCATGGGTTTGTCCTCTTGTTCTCACCCCTCTCACAACATCTCTAATGATGTTTATGGTAGGATGTGACTTGTGAATTCTCAGTTGAGGAATCATATCAAGTTGGTTGGATAGAACTAAATTAGTGAAATTCAGATCTAGTGATTGAGTATCACCTACCACGTCATCACACTTATCAAGAGAAACTTGATTCAATGAGTGTGTGATATCATTGATGTTGTCTTCTATGGAGTGGTTATCAGCATCAAGAAATTGTTGATCATTTTTACCACCTCCATCTCCTCCTATATTGGAAATCCCTTCATTTGAGTTCTGTGCCTCTGTGCTAGAACTTGTAGGTACCTTAGATGTTTTAGCTGAAGAGTTTATCATTGTTATGCTAATAGAATTTCCAAATGCAGGGTTTGTTACCACTGGAGCTAAAGTATTTTTCTGACTTGGTCTTATCAGGTCAAATCTTGGATTAGAATCACCTATTGATAAGCTACCTGTAGATCCTGAAACATCTTCACAAGATTTGTTAAAACAGTTGGTAACTAAATCAAGATCAAACAACTAATTAGGACCAGAACCTTTCACACTGGGTGTGTGCTCATTGAAGGTCACATTAGTTGACTCCTCAACTACTCTAGTTTTAAGATTGTATACACCATAAGCCTTAGCTTGGGAAGAGTATCTAATAAAGTGTCCATCATCTGATTTCTCAGCAAATTTGGCTATCTGATATTTGATATTCAAGATGGTGCAACGACATCCAAATGATCTGAAGAAACCAATAAAAGACCTCCTTTTATGCCACAGCTCATAAGGAGTCTTACCATTAGTGTTGACTATTAAAAACTCTATTCTGTACATAGCATGCAGTGTTAATTGCCTCTGCCCAGAAGGTGATGAGCAATTTAAAGTCAAATAGCATGGTTCTTACAGCTTCAGTAAGTGTCCTGTTTCTCCCCTAGTAACACCATATTGTTAAGGAGTCTTTGGAACACTATATTGTCTTGTAATACCTTTCTCATCATAAAATGAATCAAGGATTTGGTTTTTGAATTCAGTTCCTTGATCACATCTTATGATTTTGACCTTATGATCACATTGATTCTCAATTTTCATAATAAAGTTCTTCAAGATCTCAGGGGTCTCATCCTTAGTTCTAAATAAAAAGACCCCAATGTATCTTATGCAGTCATCTGTGATCACTAAATAATATGAGGTCCTTCTTAAACTCATTACACTGTTGGGGCCAAAGAGATCCATATGTAATAAATGTAGGGGAGTAGTGATGGAGTTCCTTTCCTTTGGCTTGTGAGACACTTTGTGTTGCTTCCCTTTCAGACATGCAACACAATGGTCATCACTTGTAAACTCTTTCTTTGGCATTCTAGTTACCAAATCATTCTTAATTAATTTATTCATGTCCTTAAATTTTACTATTGGATTTAGATAGAAAGCAAGAAACTTCTTCTGATAGGGATGTTTCCAGAAAATCCATCTTGTACATGTTCTCTTTCCTGGAGGCTCTAAGCAGGATATGCTCTTGAGGAATGACCACCCCGGGCTTGAGAACAATGCACTCATGCTCAGTAAAGAGCATGTTATGTCTATGGTCACACAAATAGGATAAACTCAAGAGATTATACCCAAGCTCCTTAACATAGTTTACTTTCTTAATGCTAAGCTTACCATTTGTGACTCTGTCCCTTCCAGTGATGAAACCACCTGATTCTCCTCCAAAAACAACTGGCTCTCAATCAATTCTTTTAAAGTTCTAAAGCAAAAAAAGGCATTTCCTGTCATGTGCCTGGAACAGCCACTATCAATTATCCATACATTTCCTTTGGTCTTCAGCTGTTCCTACATAGAAAGAGATGGTTAGTTACATTTAGAAACCCAAGCCTTGTTGGTCTTGGGCTTGTCAGTGAAATGATGTTAATTCAACAATAATTGATCCTATATGCAAGCTTTGAGGATTATTTGTTGTTTGTTAATGAAGAACTTTCAGTCATATGGCCTTCCTTTATCTTCCACACCATCTTTGAAAGATTAGACTTGGCCTTTAAGACTTCGACTGTTTTGACGACTTCGGAAGTTTTGAAGACTGGACCTTTAGAAGCTTTTGCATCCATTGTAGCAGACTTCAGTTCTTTAGAAGCATTTCTTTCTTCTGAGACCAAATTTTCTTCCAAAGGTAAGTTTTCACTTATCTTCTTCTTCACTTTGGAGCTTCAGAAAGGAAGAGATTTTCCTTTCGAAGCTATCTTTTTCTTCTTCTTCTTGGAAGTTTTTTTCTTGGTCATGTTGATAGTACTTCTGGAATTATAGATGCAATCCTTAGCAAAGTGAGAAGTACTACCACACATGATGCATTCAGTTGGCATACTTCTGAGAGTTTTCTTCTGAGTAGGAGGCTGAGCTTGATCTTTTTCCACTTCCTTCTTTATCTTCACAGATGATGCAGCAGGCTTCTTAGGGTGAGGCTTGCTCATGGAACTGCATGGTTTAGACTGTGTAGTAGTGGTAAACATTTGATCAGCCTTCTTCTCTTGACCAGGATGATTTGGACATGAACTAGGAATCCTGGTACTAGAGTCCGTGTTTGAGTCTTCAGTCTTCACCACTTCAAATCCAGCAGAGATAAAAACTTACTTTTGCTTGGAGTTGCAGGTGGTCTTGATCTCTTGGGCTTTCTTTGATTTTCTTTTGGCTGCCCTAATCAAGTTCTTCCTTGCATACTTGGTCATTCTTGATTCTTTCTTCTCTCCAAGAGAATAGTGACCTTTCTTAGGATGATTTTCTTAAATCACTTCAGATCCATCATTCACTATCTCCTCTTCATCTTCATCCTCTTGTTGGATGTGGTCAATGAGGGGCAACTCATCTTGACGAGTTTCACACCTTGGAGGTCTTACAGATAATAATGTGTGTGGATGAGCTATCTCACATGAACCCAATCCCTGCCTGTTCTGATAAAAAATCTTTGCATGCTTGGATGAAGATATGATGTTCTTGAAGGTTTCCTCTTCAAGAACACACTTTTCTACCTTGGCTTTGCTGATCACAAGCTCAGCCTGGCATTCAGTTAACTTGGTAATGAGATCTTTGATTTGAATCCTGTAATTGTGTGTTCATGCTTAAGAGTAGAAATTGTTTTCTCTAAATTTTCTATTCAAAGTTTATAATCATTTTCAGCTCTTTTGAAATCAGCTTTTAAAATGTTCAAGGATTCAAGGTCAGATCTCACTTCCAGGTTATAGGACCTATACATATTTACCTTAGCAATGCATTCAGGATTACAAAGATGTTCTAATACCTTGGCTTCTTCATGTTTAGCCATCAGTGCTTGGTTGGGAGAAACATATTCCACCTAAAAGCTCCATTCAAAGCCTCCTTCTTCAACAGCAACAGTAGCTTGTTGTTTTGGTTGGCTTGGCTTCTCAGATCTGGGAGCAGCCTCAGTGTAGTTTGGCCTAGATTGTGCTTGGCCACCATTAGTCCTTGGTGCCTTGCACTTCCTAGCAAAATGTCCCATTTGGTTATAGTTGTAACACTTCACTTTGCTTTTATCCAGTCCGAACTTTCCACTGGATACAATGCTAGAAAACTTCCTTTCGGTTCTTTTGTAGAACTTCTTGGCTCTGTGAGTGAGAAAAGCCATTTGCTGAACTATCTCCATATACTCCAGGTCATCTGGATGGATACAATCTAAGTCTTCAAGAGTGAAGAGAAAGTTGCCACAACTTTCATCAGCAGACATAAAGGCTTGAGAAGAGCTTGTATCTTGGAATGGGCTTCCTTGGATGTAACTCTCGCTTGGTGTCTCAGAGAAGGTGATGAACTTTTATGAGTTATCAGGGTAGAAGATAAGATGATGTTGTGGTTCTCTACTATCCCTTTCAACCACATGGAGGGTTGAACTCTGTTGATTGCTGGAAGAGCTGCTTGATGGATTTTGCATGTTCATCTTCATCTGGTAACCACTAAGGATACCATACAACTCTGTGAGAGTAAGGGTAGAGAGGTTTTTAGTTCTCTTAATGGCCACATAGTAGTGTGTCCATTGTTTGGGAAGAGAGAACATGAACTTCCTCACAATGTCCCTATTCTTAAGCTTTACTCCAATATGCATAAGAGTATCTACAATCTCAACATACCTAAAGTATTATTGAGTCATAGTTTCACCTGACTTGCAGGAAAAGTTCTCAAACTACTGCTTCATGAGGTCTTTCTTGTTTTCTTTGGCTTCCTTAGACCCCTCATACATAAGCTTACGTGCATCCTAGAGCTGCTTAGCAGTTTTGCACTTCTTAAAGCCTCTATATATAGAGTTTGGAAGAGCAGTTTGGAGAGCGGTCATGGCTTTCTGATCTATATTAATTTTCGTCCAATCTTCCTCAGAATAATCAGCTATTTCCTATGGAATCATCCCACCTCCAGCAATGGCTAAAGAAGTGCTTGGGATGTGAGGTTCTTTAACAAAATATCTCCACATCTTGTTGTCTTAAGACTTGATGAAGCCTTCTATATGTTGGCACCAAGTATCAAAGTCACCAGGAGTGATCAGTGGAGACTTTGTCATGGTACTGGTTTCCATATCAGCCTTTGTGAGAGCTGCCATTTGAGCTGGTAAGTGTTTTGTGAAACTGAAGAGATCTAAGATTGTGAGATCTTATAAACAAGAGCTTGAAATGCTCTGATCCAATTGTAGGACCGGTGAAGGCGGTAAATGCAACAGTTACATAGTTGTTAGGAGAGTTAGAACACTTAACAGATCAAATAGGGAACCGGCTTATGATAAAACAAAGAACACAAGTAAAAAACAGAACAAGAACAAGATAATATGGTTTTCAAGAATGATGTATATTGCTCTCAAGTTCTTACAAAGTGTTACAAAGCTTACATGAAAATTACAAGAACTTGAGATACTTTATACTACATCCTACAGCCGGCAATACTTTGAAGGCCAACTAGAAACACTAATCTAGACAACAAGATCAATGTATAGTCAAAAGATAGATTGCCTTATGACTAGTGACTATGATATGCCCTATCTCACATCCTTATCTAATACAAAAAGGATAAAAGTACAAAAGTAGAAAGTTATAGACATAAGACCTTAATCTACAGTTTGACAAAAATATGGACTTTTCACCAACTCATCTAAGTTGGTGAGTCTTCAGAGGTGGGGTCGGAAAGTAGTCAGCTTTTGTCAAAAGGTGATTCAGTACAAGCATGTCTTCTCTGTCTTCGGAAGAAATCAGTCTTTGGCTTCGGAAGACTTTGTCTTTGAAGCTTCGGAAGAATTTATCTTTGGCTTCAGAAGATTTGATACTTAGCATAACTCACTAAGTTATATCAAATCTTCCGAAGTAACTTCCTTGTACTTCACATGTGCATGCTGAGAGCTCTTTGATTGCATCACCCTCTAAGTGTAATCCTTACATAAACAAAGACATATAACAGGTAATCAAACATGTAATATGATTTAGTTATGGATAGTGTACTTTCCTCCTAGTGTCACTAATTTGAGTGCAGAATATGAACTGCTAACTATTGTAATCAAAACTGCCAACGATTCCTATTTTCTTTTGCCCAAAATCACTCAAACGATCTCGTATATTGTTTCCTTTCAACTTCGTATTTTCTTTTTGTTTGTCAAAGGTTCCATATATGTGCATGTATGTACCTCCTAACCGCCTTTTATCTCTTTCACGTGAACATTAATGATTTCATATGGTTTTACAAACAGTATTTTTCAACTAAAATCAATATTATACAGTCTCAAATATTTCATGTTACTACCAATCCATCTTCATCTTGATTATCAAAATAATTTAGAACCTTCATTTATAACCTTAGACTTTAGTCATATCACAAATCCACCCTTATACGTATATACTGTTACAAAACACTATATCACATATGTATTATATACTTGTCTTATTTATTTAAATTTTCATGATTTTTTTCTCTTACTTATACGTCCAAGACCAAGGTGTAATGTTAGTATATTATATTATGTATGCCAACATCAACACTCATTTAAATGTCACATACTTTGATAGTAGTTTGACCTGTAACTTACTCGTTTCATAATATTTAAATATAAGTTTCAAATATATATTTTCATCTACAAAACGAGTGTTACAACTCCTCCCCCCTTATATAGGTTTCGTCCATGTTCGTACCTCGAATAATTCGGGGTAATATTCTTCATTTCATATTCGGCTTCTGATGTGGTATCAGAACCATACCGATGTTTCCACTGTGCTTTCATTTGAGTTATTTTTTTATTTCGTAATTGTTTAACTTTACAATCAAGAATCACCACAAGATTTTCTATATAGTTAAGCTTTTCATCCAAGCCTATCTCATTCAAAGGCACATATGTTATTTCATCAGCCAGACATTTTCTTAAGCATGACATTTGAATTCCGTTTAATTCGTTAGGTAATTCCAAATGATATGCCACTTGCCCCACATGAGCAATAATTTTAAACAGACCAATAAAGCGTGGGTTTAACTTGCTATGTTTATGGAAACGAATCACACCTTTCCATGAAGAGGCTTTCAATATAACATAATATTCCACTTGAAATTCAATTGTCTGTCTACGTTTGTTAGCATATGAATTTTGTAGATCTTGCTCCGGTTTTAAATGTGCTCTGATTTGATAAATATTTTTATTTGTTGCTTTGACAACTTCTTTATTTGCAAGTTTTCTTTGGCCGACTTCTCCCCAACACACAGGAGTATGACACTTTCTACCGTAAAGCATTTCAAATGGGGGCATTCCAATAATTGAATGATAATTGTTATTATAAGAGAACTCTGTCAAGGGAAAGTATTTGTTCCAACTCCCACCAAAATCAATAATACATGCACGTAGCATATCCTCGAGAGTTTGAATTTTTCTATTGTTTTGCCCATATGTATGTGAGTGATATGTCGTACTAATTAATAATTTGGTGCCCATTACTTCATGAAATTTTCTCCAGAATCTTGAGATGAAACATGTGTCTTTATCTGATACAATAGAAACTGGCACACCATGTATTGACACCACCTCATTAACATACACTTCTACCATTCGCAGATGAATAATTTTCACTAATGGGTATAAAGCGAGAACTTTTTGTCAAACGGTCGACAATCACCCATATCGTGTCATATCATTTGAAATTCTTTGGAAGTTTCTTCACTAGGTCCATCATGATATGTTCCCGTTTTTATAATGAAATTTCTAATGGTTGTATTTTTCCATATGGTTTATGGTGTTCAGCTTGACTTGTACGCAAGTCAAGCACTTTTCAACGTATTTAGCAATATCTCTTTTCATTCCAGGCCACCGGTACTCTTTCTTCAAGTCATTCTATATCTTCATCGAACCTGGATAAATTGAATACTTTGATTTATGTGTCTCATCAAGAATCATTGTTTTGATCTTACATATCCAGAAAATCCAAATTCGTCCAAAAAAAACTCTAATCTCTTTATTATTCTCTTCAAGTTGATGAACTTGACTGATGATTTTTTCTCATTTCAATTTTTTTTTCTCTTTTAGTGCCTCCATTTCTGTAATTTTAATTTAATCAAACAAGTCTAAATTCACAATCAGTTTATATGACTTCACTTTAATTGAAGCATCATTCTCCTTTCGGCTTAAGGCATCAATCACAACATTGGCTTTACTCGAATTATAAAGTATTTCACAATCATAATCCTTGACCAATTTTAACCATCTTCGTTGCCTCGTATTCAATTTCTATTGATCAAAGATAATGATCAGTTAAGATAGTGTAATTTGTTCCATACAAATAATGTCTACAGAATTTCAACACAAGTACTGCTATTTCCAGTTTCAGATTATGGGCTGGGTGATTTGCATTATGTGACTTTAATTGCCACAAAGGACTATTAACTTTCCTTTTTGCATCAAGACACAACCCAATCCGACACGTGAGGCGTCGGTATAAACTATGAATCTTTTGTTTCTTCTTGTAATGCCAGCATAGAGCCTTTAGTTATCTTTTCTTTCAAGACTTATATTGTCTTTTCTTGTTTTGGGTTCTATTCAAATTTGGAATTCTTTCGAGTTAGCTTTGTCAACAGGGAAGCTATTTTTGAAAAGTCACTAATAAAACGCTGATAATATCCAGCTATGTAACATCTGACTCCTTTGGTAATGTAAACCCTAACCCGAACCCATTTTCTGATCTTTCATACAATAGAAAATTTTATTATTAAATTATTTTATTTATTTTGATGACTCAAATGTAATAAATGTATTATATAATCAATATTGTGAAAGGTATTATCATTTATTAAATCATTTAATCAATTTATAATAATATTATAATTTATAAAAATAAATTTTTATAAAGTTATAAAGTTTTATTTGTCATTTATGCATTTTAATTATTAAATTAAAATAAATAATTAAATCACAAAGCTTTTCAAGAGTTTTAATAAGTTTAAAGTTTTATTTAAATAATAATTTGACTTATTTATAAAATAGGATGTAATAAATCAAGGGTTCAATTTGTAATTTTTGAACCTTAACTTAAAAGATTTTTTTACATAAAATAATAGTCTTATAAACCACAAGGACCCAAAGTGTAAATATAATTTAAACCCACCACCCCCACCCGTCGACCCTTCCCTGTTTCTCCGGCCAACCTCCAGCGGCTCTGGCAACCCCCTAAAACTCCCAAATTCGACCTCTTTAATTCAATCAAACCGGTCCATTCAATTCGCAGGATAGTTTTGAACTCGAGAGCCCCTCGGATTCGAATGTTTTGGCTGTTATGACCCATTTGAACCCAAAACCGAAATCCCATTCAAATCCTTGAACTGTTTCAACATCATTCATTATGAAATTAATCAATAAATCATATCAGAATGCTCATAAGATCAGTATGAAGTCATCCTTGCTTGTGATTTTGTTTAAATCATGTAATTACACTTCAATCAAACCCGAAACCCCCCTGAATCAACCTTGAAGTCGTTTGACTTGAAACTGAACAAATTTGACCTATTTAATCATAGCTAAACATCTCATCTAATACCTTCAAACTCTCTATCTTCCAATTTCTCTTATAAGACACACTCATTACACATTCGAATAACAACACGTATCACAACCCGCAACTTGGTTGTTCATCATCTCCCAATCAATTTTACTGGCAATTGTTAAGGGGCAATTGTTCATAACCACTTGAGAAAGCTTCCCACCAAATCAATTGGATTACTATCATCGCAATAGCCTCAAACCAGTGTCATCTAAACTGCAATCTAGTTCTTTCTATAATCATTGATTTCACTTTCAATTCAGGTAATTCCATACACTCACATACTTGATTTCATGTTCCAAACAAGTGCCCAATGTTCAATTCAGTTAACATTAACGTTTTCGTGGTCAATTTGGATTAAATCGAATTAGGGTTCATATGGATTTGAGGAATTAAGAAATTAATGTTTTTTAAACATTTCAAAGAAGTTTTTAATCAGATTTGGGCTTTAGCCCAACTAGTTAGCACACTCGACTTCCACTCAGGTGACCCGACTTCGACCCTAGGCACTCGCAAACTGTTTTTAAACCATTTATTTATAAATTAAATTTTAGAAAATTCTTAAAATGTTATTAAATTAATATAAAAATAATTTTGATAATTAATATTGATTAAAATTTTATTTATTAATTTTTGAAGCATTTCAAAAACTATAATCTCAATTTATTATACATTCATTTATAAGTTTTAGGTTTTATAAAAATAATTTTAAATCAAACATAATTCATTTTAAATCATTTTAAATAATTATTTAACAAATAACTTAAATAATTAATTATTTAATTAATTATTTTGACCAAGTGATTAAATAATTAATTATTAAATTAATTATTTCTCTTTTCCACATTTTAAATATTCAAACTCATCAATTATTATAAATTAAATGTTCAAATATAACTTAATAATTTCATTCCCTTATTATTCCTTATTATTATTTTTTAATCTTAATTACCTAACCAATTTATTTTAGTTTTATATATTATTTTGTAATCAATTATTTAAAAGACATAAATCCCAAATAAAACCCTAATCAACTTCTGGTCATTAAATCATAATTAATTTAACATTAGGATACTATTCTTTAGGTTAAAACCATAAGAAACCTTTGATGTCTATTTACGTATTCTAGAATTCAAATCATTTACATCCTATCATCAAGTGAGTATTCATAGCCTATTTTCAGATTTTTATATTTTGAGGAAATCATATGATTTAATATTCAATCATTGATATTCATTGTTATTTCATTCTAAATTCAATTCAGTGCATGTTATGTTATTACTTGTAAGGGGAGGGTTCCCAAGAAAACCAATAGTTATGTGAAAACCAAAAAAAACTACGAAACCAATAACATAATTCATAATTTTTTTGTAATTTTAATTGTTAAAAGGTTATTTAAGTTTTTGTTACATATATGTTGAACATAAATACAAGAATGAAAAGTCTTACGTATATATAACACTATGTAGAATGAAAATTGGTTACGTATACGTAACTTATTATGATAGATATGTAAAACCATGTTATGGTTTTTCATTTGATCCATACTCTTATTTATATATACACATACACAAATATAAAGGGTAGTGATAAAAATTTATACATTATGTGACCGGTTTCATTGGTTTTCTCTAGTTTTCACATAACATTGTGGTTTTCTTAGGATCCCTCCTCTTACTTGCAATTATGTGACATACTTAGATAAACTTGATGATAACATAATCATTAATTCATGCAACCACGGTAACAATGATAGATCTATTGGTTTGACAAACCCATCCCATTTTTTATTCGCGTGGTGATTGAAACCAGAATCATACATTCTATAAGGCTTCGTCTGCGGACCGAGTCAATTCAGTCATTAGATTTGATTGTGTTGGTTTGCCTTTATATTACACTATTGCATTATAAGTCTTGACATTGCCATGTGAATTGAATTGTTTTCAATCAATTTTAATCAACCTATATGTATTCAAACCTGTGTTTACTCACCAGCTAATTCGTTAGTTGACTCGTTACTTTTTCACATGATTTCAGAAAATGCAGCTTAGTTGGATTACATGCAAATTACATCTAGAATTTTGGACTTAGTGGAAATAAAAGATCATTTCATTATATTTATTTGATTTACTATTGATTGTAATATACTCTTTGATTAATTTTCTTAAATGAAAATGATATTTAACATTATTTCAACGTATACGCTACCATGTGCTATGAGCAATCGAATCACATTCGTCCTCCTCGATGATTCCGCCATTGATCGGGGTGTGACAAGCTAAACCCAGGAAGCTTCTAACTTCAGTTGGAGTCTTTGGAGGTGACCATTGCATAATAGTCTCTATTTTAGCAGGATATACCAAAATACCCTTCGCATACACCACATGACCTAAGAATTAGACATCTTGAAGCCAAAATGCATATTTAAAAATTTATGTATAACTTCTTTTTTCTAACACTAAAACCTCATAAAGATATTAAGCATGATCTTCTTCAGTTTAAGAATAGATAAGAATATCATTAATAAAAACAATGATAGAACAATCAACCATAGGTTTACATACTTGATTCAAGAGGTCCATGAAAACTGCTAGAACATTTGATAGACCAATGAGATCACAACGATATCATAGTGCCCATAACGAGTACGAAAAGTTGTCTTGGGTACATCTTCTTATCATACCTTAATTTGATGATAAGCCGACCTTAGATATATTTGAGAACTAGCTAGTGTCTTGTAGTTGGTTAAAAAGATAATCAATTCTAGGCAAAGGATACCTATTCATGATGATCAGCTTACTCAACTCATGATAATCGATGCACATCCGCATGCTACCATCGTTTTTTTATAACAAACAAAATAGGTGCGCCCCAAGTGAAACACTTGAGCAAATGAAGCCTTTATCCAATAGATCTTGAAGTCGAGACATCAGCTCCTTCATTTCATTTGGTGCAAGTCTATATGGTGATTTAGCCACTAGTTTAGCTCCTAGAACTAGATCAATTTTGAATTCAACTTCCCTTTCTAGTTGAACATGTAGTAGCTCATCAGGGAATTCATTAACTACACGAACTTGATCAAGTTGCTTCTCTTTCGTTTCTTTATTGGCTAAGTAAGCTAGAAACACTTGATGACCATGTCTTATGTAGTTCTTGGCCTTTGCCTGTAAGGCCCCGTTCTCGGGATGCCCCACAGTTGGTCATTCATAGCACATTATACATTAAAATACATTGAAGTGAGAAATCTTGGCAGTGGAATAATTAAAAAAAAAAACATTTCATGCATTAATAATAACTTTTTCCGAGAAATACATCGTTGTTACAAGTTACAAAAAGAACATTTAGTTGTATTACAAGACAAAAATATCATTTCAGCATGACATGGATGCCAGTCCTTATTTACCAAGTAGCTTCAACCTTGTGCCATCCCCAGCAACATCATTACCTGCCAACTGATATGCATATAAAAAGTCAGCGTTGCTGAGTGAGTTCTAGTTTTGATAATATAGAAATATACATTTTATAAGCTTTACTGGGTGTTCATCCATCATTATACATAATCATTCGTTAAGAGGTTCTTTATCTTTCTTCCTTTCATTATATTTCTCCTTCTTTAACTAGGATTGCACAAAGCAAGAGCCTATATTGTTGGTTGGCAACAGATGCCAAACCCCTGTCGGCAAACGTTTATCATGATAGCTACCCCATCGACAGTTGATCCAGACTGCTAGGCACGAAGCCTGCTCATGAATACGGGTCCCATTGATTTATTGGTCAATCCCCAGGATTAGACCCCAGATGTGCATCCTGAATCAGTCACACATTATTTGAGCTAACGACAACAAGGTCGTGCACCTCATTCCATTGTGCTTGCAAGGCTTTCCATTTATCATAAGGGCCCGGGGGTAACATTCATTAAGTTCCACTGTCTTCTTTTATTTCTTTGTGTCCAATTGGTTAAGAATAATACTTTTAAAATATTCATCGCCTTATAATCACATAACATGAAACATAACAAATATTATCCATAAAAGCAGGCCATAAGAAAAGAATCGAACATTAAAAACAATAAACAGGCATAATCATTCTTTATACATAAGTACTTAACACTTAAATTCTATTCCCAAAATTTCAGAATAATTCTAAGTGTCCACAGCACATGAGTAAGTTATACAGTGGATGGCTTAAATGCTAAGTGTTCACGGCGGACAGCCAAAGTCCACAGCGGACAACCAAAGTCCACAGCAGACAGCCAAAGTCCATAGCGCATGAATGAAACACTAATTGTGTCCATAGCGGATGACTTAAAACATTCTAAGTGTCCACAGCGGACGGTTTAGGTCTACAGCGGACTATTATGAGATCTCTAAGTGCCCACAGCGGACATGCAAAGTCCACAGCAGACGTGCAAAGTCCACAGAGGACAGTCTAAATATCTAAGTGTCCACAGAAAACAACATAAAATCTCCAAAGTGTCCATAGCGGACATGCAAAGTTCACAGCAGACATGCAAAGTCCACAGTGGACAGTTTATATGGACAGTTATGTGCCTAAGTGTCCCCAGCGGACATGCAAAGTCCACAGCGGACATGCAAAGTCCACAACGAATAGTCTAATTGTCTTAAGTGTTTACAGCGGACACTTTATCCATGATCAAGTGTCCACAGCGGACGACATGCATAATTCTCTAAGTGTCCAAAGCGGACATACAAAGCCCACAGCGGACAGCATGTTCCACATGCATTCCAACTTACACAGTTTCTAATCCCATACATCATTTTAATCGCATTCTTAGCTTAGATCTATCAGGATACACACTTAAACACCATAAACAACCATACAACTTCATAGAAATCTTTAAATACATATATTTTGCTAAAACATCATTTTAACAGTGGAAAACATAGCTTATTCAGTAACATCATTTTTCAGTACGCATATCAGCCCCAAACAAGTAGAAAATTAGTAAAAGAGGGGATCTAGAACTCACTTTAAATAGCTTTCAAGTCAAACACAGCAAACCTGAGAGCAACCTGGAGTTTTAGCACCTAAACACATGAAAACAAGCAACTAAACACTTAGAAACACATAAAGATCGCTCTAGAAGTTAAAACCCAACTGAAACCGGGAAGAAAATTTTTTAAAATCTTGCCTTCTTAAAGAACTTTCCACTTTCTCTCTCTAAAACCCGGATGGGAGCTTCTTCTCTCTAAAACTGGATAATTATGCATGAGAAAGAGGGGTATGGGCAACCATATCACTTTTTTTGAACCCATTATGGGCAGGTTTGCCCCTTGCATACTTTTACCCCTTGCTTTAAAACAATACTCTTTTTCTCTCTTACTTGATTTTCTTTTCTTTTTACTAAAATTTTTTTCCGGATGTTACAACTTTGCCATTGAACATACAATAATGTTACTCTTTCCGTATCCATAAATACATACTTATTCTCCCATTGGCAAGACGACTTGAACAATCTATCTATTGCAAACTATCTATGCATGATGTTAGAACAACCAATCCATCCTAATAATCACATCGAATTCCTTTAGCTCTATAAGAATTAAGTCAATATTGAATTCTTCGCCTTGAATATTTACTTTAAAGTTTTGACAAATTTCGAATATGACAAAACTTTTATCTCTAGCTATGTCAACTTCTAACACGTATACCAGTTTACTTCTAGCGAAAAAACATGGACCGTAAACTTTATACATACAAAGGATCTAGTAGCTCCAGAATCAAATAAAATACATGCAGGGAGAGAGTTGACTAGAAAGGTACCTGTGACGACATCAGGTTCAGTCTTTGCTTCTTCTATAGTATTTTGAAAATCCCTACCCCGCAGTTTTAGAGCTTCCAATTGTTTCACATTCTTACTAGCTTTTAATCCTTCTGCAGCCTTGCCATCCATTGTTTCAACTCTGGACAATCATTTCTCATGTGACTTGGTTTATAACAATTATAACATAAGTTTACAGGGCTAATACACTATGATACGGTATGCCCCGGTTCTCCACATTTACAACAAAAGTAAGATGGGAAATATATCTCGGATTTTTTTTTGAGAAAAAAAACCCTAAATTTTACACTAATTTCTACATCTCAGTAGGTTTTAAACTGAACTTAATAATTTTTGAAGCTGTATAACTATCATTCTGATGTTTGGCCCTATCAACATGGATAACAAGGTTAAAATCATAGCATCAATGTTAAAGATTAAATCTCCAATTATTTATGATATTTATATATTACAATGGATTTATGTCACGAATTGAGTTTTATCAAAAAAAAATTCTTAAAATAATTAGTGTATTTAATTACTAATTCTTGGTCATCTTTACTAGTTTTCTGATGTTAAAACACTATTTTATACCACATTAAACATTTACAATGACAATATATACGTCTTTACTATAGTACTTACAAAACTGACGTCTTGGAAAATCATCGTTTTTAATCACCATCATAAGCGCATATTTTTTCATAAGGGCATTTACATACTTCCACTTCTTAATATCATTAATTATGAATTTTTCCAACTTAAAAATCAATTACATATTTCTCCTTCTTAAAACATATATATTATATATTTATCAATTTCGTTAAAATAACTTATTAAATAAATAATTTACTCTTATTTTTACTAAGAACTTTTTACATAGTTCTTTTCTTAAGACCATTAATTACATATTTTTTTCAAATTAGAGTTTTCTATATACATAAAAACAACAAAATTACGTCTCTAAATACAGAAGTTAAGAACCTTATTTCAAACCAACAATCACCGATAATCAATGTTACATCTCAATATACAATAACAATTGCTAAAGTTCCCCATTAGTAAAAATAAGGCTAGAAAAGTCATTTATTAATTTAATTTAAATAAAATATATAAATATGTAATATATAAGTTTTAGAAAGTGAAAATATGTAATTAATATTTCTTTTTTGCTTGATAATAGAAAGAGAAACTATGTAAATATCTCTTTTGCATATTAGAAACTAGGATAGTGGCACGAGTTAGACTTGCATCATTAGTATTAGTCCATAGATCTCATTAGTGTTTACTTGCATCGTAGAATTCAAGTAGAACTTAACCCGTTGCAATTTTCTTTGTGGAATCTATGACGAATCAACCTTTGTCAACTAGTTTATTCTCATAGCCTTGCTTTTATATAATTATTTTCGAAAGAAAAACATGCTAAGCATTATGCATATGTTTTTTATGTATATTAAATGACTTGGAATTTTATCACTTAGACCCCACATTTACTATTGTACACAACCATTTATCTTGAAATTAAGCCGTAGAACATATGAATAATACTATTTGGGTTGACACCCTCTTTCATGTTTAATCAAGCCAACATTGACTCTTATGTCAAATAATTGCATATTATTAATTTATTTTTTTATGTTTCGTGTTAGGACATTGGTTTAGGGCATCTAACAAAGTCAATGTTTAGTTGTGAGCTCATTATAATTACATCATGCATGTGTATGACAAAATGAATTGTTTATTTATGTCTCCAAACCGGTATATTCATCAACTATTTTAGTTGATGTTTTCAAACATGTTTTTTTCAAGAAATGTTATTGAGCTAGCATGAGGACATCGTGAATAGAAACGCATGCGAAGATATTTCTTGATATTCTCTTTTGTTTTTAATGCTTAGCCAGCATTTTGTGAAACTATGTAATGTAGCTTAGTACTTTGGATCATGGTACATGATAACATTATGATTGGAATGAAACTTTAGTATTCTCATATAAATAGTATTGTTTTGAGATCATTACACCTTGTGTTTTGTTTTAGCGGGGTCTGACATAAGACACACCACTTAACAACCAAGATGTCCTCTTGAGGACATATAGTGATTTAGTTACCATATAAAATAACTATCCCAAAATGAATGAGATTTATTAATTATTATATGAAATCTTTCTTCATCCTAATAGGACTCCAGCTCAACTCAAATCATTCGAGTTAATCTTTAATTCAACGAGCTTCAATCTTAACCTAAAAATATTTAGACCATACCACAAAAATGGTATTACCACAAAAGACCAGAAGACAAGAGAAACAACTTTCAAGTGTTGAAGGGAAATACAACGATTTTGTTCGGAATAAGTCAGCAAGTGCGAGCTCATTCTAGGATCAAGTTTGATAAGTTACCATATAATATAATCAAATTCTACAAAGAATGAGATCAGTTAGTTTTTTCAACAGCAATTCCTAAATTTCTAATACTAAATACACAATCTGCATCTCACTGAATTTGCACCTGCAATACCTTTAATTGTAAAAAAACACCACTTAATCAACTAAGTGTCCAGTTGCAGACATAAGAGTTACTAGTTGAATGGGATATTTGCCATCCTAATAGGATACGTGCCTAGAGTTGTTAGGTTTTCATCAACTTAAATTGGGTACAAGCTCAAACTCAAATAATTCGAGTCATGCTTAGCTCAACGAGCTTCAAACATATAACCATACAAGCTCAAGAGAACAAGGACTCAACCTAAAATAAGCAGACCGTACAGCAAAAAGTTATTACCAGAAGCGAATGTTGATATATTGGAGGATTAAAAAAGTCAAGTCAAATATCAGAAACAAGGTTTAAGTATTGATGAGAAATGCAACTATTTCGTTTGGCATAAGACAAGTGCAAGTTCATTCCAGCATCGTGTTTGATGACCCCTCTATATAATCTTTCAACTAGTTGTATAATGTAATTGTAAATAGTGACATTAGCATTTAATAATATTGTGTTAAATGACATTTGTACTTATGAAAAGGTGAAATACAGTATATTCTCATCGGGCAAGAACATATATATAATGTATTAGTTACCATATAAACTAATCAAATCTCAGGATGAGTTCTATTTAAACAAAATGGGATTTTTAATCTCATCCTAAAAGGGACAGGTTTATAGAGTCAAGTTCTCATCAGCTGATTCAGGCTTGAAGTCAAGCTCAAACCAAATCATTCAAGTCAAGCTTTAATTTAACAAGCTTGAAACATATAACAATCCAAGCTCGGTAGTATAAGGACTCAACCTATATTCTTATTCTTATCGAGCTTTTCAAGTCTTATGAACTGATCTGAAAGTGACTAGAGCAGCCTAGATCATAAAGACTCATCAAGGGAGCAAGTCAGGTTTAGCTTAGCTATGATGATCAAACTCAAGCACATCTCTTGCAGCCCATACATACGGAACCATAAAAGCTGAAACAGTCGGTTATTTCTTAAAGTAGCAAAAACTGTTTACCCAAATGCAGCTGGTTGAGTTATAGCTGAACTGTCAAGGGGTATTTAAAACCTAAACATAACATGTTTATGTCTGTGTGCTTCTATCTTGATGATATGTATGCATCATATATGGATGTACCTAAGCAAAGAGCCCAATTAAAGAAACAGATCTTGTATGGAGCATTGAATCCAGCCACCCAAAGAGAAGGGCCACAGGATCAACAGACCAAAAGTTTGGACTTTATAATTTCATTCAGGCTGTTGAATCTTTTGCACATATTTGTTATTGTTATCAATGTATATGAATGTCACTTGTGCGGGGATGAATCCGTTCTCACCCTCCTGTAAAATAGCACATAAGCAGCATTTGACTTGACATCATCTTCATTAATAGGTGATATATGATTGTCATCAAAGTTGTACCATCGGTTTTCTTCAATGAGCTGCATGTGACGAGTGATATAGTTAATCAGAAAGAAGAAAAGAAATGTGTACATCACTAGTATTAAACATGATGAAATTTGTAGGGGTGGCAATTCTTAATAGGTCCAAAACACGATACAAAAATAATCAAGTTTTGGGTTTGTCATATCTAACCCTTTAAATAAACACGTCTTTAGTTCAACAGGTCAACCCATTAACCTCTTTAATTAAAGAAATTGACCCGTCAACCCATTTAACCCATTTATTACGGCATCCAACCCAATTACGACTGAATAATAACCAGTCAACCCATTTGACTCATTTTGCTATATGGTTTAAAAGGGAACATGTTCAGGCTACACGATTTTAAGTGTGTCCGAGTTAGGGTTTTTGTCTTTGACACAAATAAATATATAGATATTGTCCAGGTTCAACGATTCAACCTGGCAATCCAACATTCTTGACACCCCTAGAAATTTGCAAGTTTATGAGGTGACCTTAATATAAGCGGTATAGTGGCCACTCCCCATGCTGCCATAGTGATTCGTTAAGGCGTAAAGGTCATATACTTGTCGACTCGAGTTGTTTTTATTTGCAATATAATTTGTCAAGTCAAAATCATGAATAGGGAAGTTGACAAAAGTTTCAAGCTTATGCTTCATGGATCTGCTATAAGAGAATCGTTTTAAGTGGATCACGAGTACTTCCGGAAGCCTCCAAAGATCTAACTTTTTACTAGCTTGCCTTCTCTCCTTGCATTGAGGACAGAACCTTCACCAATGACATGTCAAAAAGAAAACATAGATAACCCAACTAATAATGAAAGTGCAGAGAAAAGTAACCCCTCGTAAAAATTGGGGCACGCAGTAAGTAGGAAATCATATGCCACAACACCAAGTTTAGACAACAATAGTAAAGAAATAATTATATGACAAATAGAGGTGGCAACTTTAACCCATTTTAAAAAAGCGGAACAAGCCAAAGTACCAAACAGATTGAAAGTCAACCAAAGTCAATGCATAGAACCTCCTAAATTGTTTTTATCCAGAGAGTAAGAATTATATTGTTTCTATAATCGCCAATTTACCATTAACACATTAGTAATTTATGAAAAAGTTTTGCAGGTCAACTAAACAAAGCCCGGGCTAAAATATATAATGTATCGGCCCGAACACATTGTGGCTTGTTACCTAACCTGCTGATGTTACCACTTATAGATGACAGACATATATTTTGGAAAGGGAAAAAGAAAAGCTTACCACATGTCTTCGGGTACCAATGGCTCCTCACGTAAGAAAGCTTCTAAGCATGTGTATAAAGACAAAGGTTCAGCCCGAGTTTTTTTTGCAGGTCCATATTTGAAAACTTCTGGCAACTTTTCTAGATAATGTGTCTCGTATTTATGTAAAAGCTTTGGGGACCAATCAATAAAAAGCAGTACCGACAATGAAGATGAGGGCAATCTTACAGTTTTCTCTTCTCCAACCGAAAGATCAATACACGCATTGTTTCCATCAACCAACTTTAGAGGAAGTTTTAACGGTGGTTTATTTGAACCATTATTCTCATTACAAGTTGAATCTGCTTCAGAATTCACATTCTTGAGGTCTGATGCTACTGATGTGTCCATATCAGAAAAATCAGAATTTACTGGCTCAGTTTTTAGCATGGGAGAGAGCATTGTGTGGACAATCAACTGTATATCACCTCTTGTAATGGTTGCATCATAAGAAACTGGAAAAACAAGTGGGGTTCCATAAGCTTTCCATCCTGTAGTGCCCCGGTCATTACCAGTTTCCCTTAAATAGACGGATAAAAAGTAATGAGCAAAGTAAAGTATTGGGTACCTCAAATATAAAGAACCAACAAAAAACATATGGGAGAAAAAAACAGAACTCTTCAACCATGAACACAACTAAAAGTAGGAATAAGAAGAAGAAATGGTATAACTATAAGACAAGCACATCTAAGTCAGTTTTCGGAAATTTGGGCTAATGAGAAAGTAGATGTGGCAATTTCAAATGACTTACCTCGAACAGGTCGATTCAGGTAATAACATCACCTCTAAGTAGCTAAAACGAAACATGTCAAATGGATCAAACAGTAAACCTTATAAAAAATTTCATTCAAAAGATAGATTATTACAGAAATATAAATTTACAACCATATTCCACATACTGGTTTTTATTAACAATTTTAATTTTTGGACAAAAAGTGCTTAGGGTCAAGTGGTCAACCCCGCCTGCATGGGAAAACTACCCGTATTGACCTGTTACTCGCCTGACCCACCCATGTTGCCACACCTATAAGAGTTTCTGATGTGTCCTAGAAATGCTTCCTTCATAGCTACGAATTACTGATGTGAATATGCAACCGAATAATAGTACTCAAAAAATTGTATCAATCATCAAAGAGTAATTCCATGGCGACCATCAAACTTGCCATTATACTGACCATTTTTCTTTAACTTGAAACTATAGATTGTAATTAGAGAAGTAATATGTACTAAATCACGTTGTGTTAAATTTGATGGTATTATCCAATTAGAAATGAAGGAACTTACAGCTCTTGGCGGCGGTGAATCAACTGAAGAAATTTAGTGTTTTTCATGAACTTGGGGATCTTGTAAGCACTAAGATGGTCATCATCTTTTATGGATGATAATGACATGAGAGGATCTTCTAGAAACCGGTGAATCAAGTGGTTTCGTATCTGTAACAACACAACTTAATCTAATCAAAATCAATAACCAATGATCAAGAACCAATAATTAATCAAGTTTAAGGTGTTCACCTCAGCTAGAAAAACTTTTTCATTTTGCTTTAAACCACAAGCACTGCTAAGTGCTTGAATCAAGTCCCTGCAACGTCCCTGTTTTGGCACGGTTACTGTGCAAGTAGCAGGCACCCCGCTCCCATCACAACTAAAAACTGTCACTGTCATTGTACGGGTCGTAGTTGATTGAAGCGGCAATGATAGATACATGAATGGGTCAAACGTAACTGAAACCTTCTCACATACAGGACAAACCAAAGTTGATTTATATTGCCCCTGTTACGTACACAAATAGTTAGGATAATGATAAATTACCAAGCCCCAATTTAAGCCTGCACTCACATTTATCTATTAGCAAAAAACTTACTTGACAAACATCAACAATTATTGAATCATTACGAGCAATGTGATTTGACCAGTACTCGTCAGCGACTTCTTCATCAGGTCGACCATCAGCATCTCTTGACTTTATGTAAGGCTTGTGTTTCACACGGTTCAGATCTTCATGAAGTCCATCAAGCAAAAATGCCAAAAGCTCCTAAGACCCATATTTTTCATTAAATAAATAATTCAGCACTACATTTCATGAATTTTCAAACAGGCCATAACACAACAAACCTGAGAGTCATGCTGATTGTATCCACTAAATTGTGGTGCAAAACGAGCAAGCTTTGTTTTAAATTGCCTAGGAGCGAATGGAGTCCGTCCTGGGGCCCACAACTTCCTCAGTAAATCACCAAACGCTATAGCTAGCTCACCCTGCATATCATTTTTCCAAAATGATGCAAAATCAATCACATTTGACCCTATTAAATACAAACTGAATCGACTCATTGTTACACAAATGGGTTGTAACTAATTGCCAACTCTACTTACCACCATCCCAAGAGGGTTCTGCCAGTTAATCTCTGGATGATAATTTCCACGGAAATATCTGGCGAATTCTGGTGTATGAACAAGACACTGTATAGCACTGTTCATAAAGCATGTATTTCCAAAATTCAGCAATCCAGTTAGACCACCAGAAGAGCCACGTGTACTAACACCAACAGACACAGGTGTCTTATGCTCTTCTGATTCTCTAATTGCAGAATCCAAGCCCTGAGACTGTGATAACTCTGAATTATTGTTCCTAGGGACACCCTTGCTTGCAGAGAAACCACCTGCAATAGAGTAGTCTGTTTTAGACGGTTCTACAAGTGCTGACGTGTGGCTTTTAGTAAACCCGTTCTCTTGAACATCACTTGTGACACCGTCACAGTCATCACTGACTTCCACCAGGATCTGTGGTTGGCAAATACAAGGAAAAAAATGGAACTTATTAATATATTTGAGTAGACATGCTATTAGTTTTATAATTTCACGGAAGCTGATTCATGAAGTATAGGCTGGTGTAACGGTCATAATGGGTTAAGAGTCATTATTTTTCTTTTTTCTCCTTTTTTTTGGGGTGGGGGTGGGGTTCCCACATCTTTATAGATATTTAGTGTCAAAGATGCTTAAAAATATTGAATTGTTTCAATAATAGTCAAAGTTTTAAATAAAATGACTTAGGATTTTTTAATGCATCAAAACTATTTTGTGCGACTATTGACCCATTCACCCCGTTTGACATGTTTCCTTTATAAGTTATTTTTTCTTATTTTACAAAACATAAACTAATTGACCCATTCATAAGTAAACAGATCAAAGCCACCTCTAGCATGGAAATTTGTTAAATTATTAAATTTAAAGAACAGTCCCCCTATGGAGCACATTATTATGGTTGTAGAACAGAGTTATGCAAAGTATAAACAAAACCACAGAAGACAGAGTAGTAATCTTTTTAGAGTTCTTAAATAAAAGACAAACTACAAGAAACTAACAAGTTAATTTTCAGGAACTCTAGTTAAAAACTAGAAATGTGATTGGATGCCTGATCTAGACAGCTAGGGGGGTGCTTGGATAAGTTAATTTTAACAGTATATCAACTTACGTTTATAGGGTTAAAGAATTCTATAAGCTTGTGTCGATAAGCTTATAAGAAGTTAAGCTTGTCGGCTTATTTAAATTTCAATAAGCCCATAAGCTCATAAAAGAAGCTTTCCCAGACACCCCCTAGGATGGCATGTTGAATTTTGACTGAAATCTACAGAAACATAAGAACAGAATGTCTTAATATGTCATTAACTTTTAGAGTTAGACAAACAAATTTAGCACCTTATCACCCATAGAGTTCAAGCATTGCAGAGGGATAATATGACTCTGAACTTTATAGAAATATAACAATATGTGTAATATGTGTAATATGTGTATGACATGACTCTTAAATACAAGTTAAATAATTTAAGCATATTTAAATGAAGACTTCAAATGACTCACTGACCAACGTGTCATATCTTCAATTTAAGGGAATTAACATATATATAGTAACTCACATCCTGATCCATTTGTACATTGGCATCATCAAGTGTTTTATCAAGGTCATTCATCAAAGCATGTTTTCGGTGGCTAAAGTAGTCCCAAATGCTTACCTGGCACAGCAGGGGGAAAGAATTAAACCAAATAAATAATTAGACAAATTTGACAAGAAAAGTTAATCCAAAGTGAATAGTTTAACTAATTTCTTTACTTGTTCCGAATTAAGCTGAAATATCTCACAAGCCTTTTTGTGTAGGGCTCCAATTGTTTCCTGTTCACAATAATCCAAATCTTATAAAGTGTTAATTAAGGACATAACCGCTACTCTCTAAAGAGGAATTTAAGTATTTGAAGAGGTGGCAGGATGGGCAGATCGGGTATCACATCAAAACAGGTTCAAGCTGAATCAGGTAAGATCTGACTTCTAAGTAGTGATCGAAACGGGCCAAGTTGGGTTGGCTTGACCCACAAAAAAATAAATAAAGGAACTAATATGCTAATTATGATTGTCGGATTTTACTAGGTAAGTTTTGTTTGCTTGTTTGTATTATGCTAATTATGAATTTATGATTACAAAATTATAATAATATTAATTCAAATCATCGATAAAATGATTAGGATGTTGTAAGCATTAAAAATAGACTTATCCGACTTTCCACTCGTTCAATCCATTCCCTTTTAGCTAATAATTTTTACTCAGCCCATTAGGCCCATTTAACACAACTCAAATCCACCTATAATAGAAGGATTTGACACCTCTTAACTATTTATCATATAACGAATGACAGTTGTACCTTTTTGCTTATTCTTATGGTACACTGGTCAGCTTTTGGCATCAGATGCAGATGAAGGCGTAGAGGATAAACTTCCACAGTTAATTCGGTTTGCGACTCACCACAACTTATCACTTTTCGTGCCAATTTAGGCCCACCTCCATACCTATGAGTAGTTTGCCTCTATTATTTCACCACATACAGTTTATAAAACTTTTATTATACAGAACTTCATTTATGGTTTTTAAGTCACGTGCTAAAAGAGTTTTCTATGTTTGTTACTTATAACTGATAACAACCATATACATTTTGTAAACAAATGAGAATAGAATAGAATGATAACCATGCACAGAATTGATTCCATGTTACTTCTGGAACCAATATGTAATGGGTGTGTTCTTGTAGTGTATCGTGGAGCTCAATACCCATGGTCGAATTATCAGATGCTAATTCATTAATCAAATCAGAGTTATCGATGCTTGATGGCCTTTTTGGAGTACTTGAACTGTTTAAGTCTTGATGATCTGAAGATGATCCCTCGTTTGTACCAATTTTCTTGTGATGAGTCACAAAAGTAATCCATTTTTCCCACCATCTGTCAAAATAAAATTTAAATACTACTGTAGAAGCTATTAAGGAAACTAAAGTCAAATTGAATTATAACATGCAAACAACACAATATTATGTTTTAGATCTGCCTTCAATTCTAGAAGATGTTTCTAGAAAAATGTATTTAGCAACCTTTAAAGCAGCTTATTCAATAACAGAGTTAAGATTTAATGATTTATCACATAATTGTAGCATATTAGCATGTCAAAGGTCAGATCCATGGTCTCCAAAACAAAAGCAAGCATACATGTGAGTGTGTGAATGTTCAAATAGTCACATATATTTACTTTGTATAGCAACAGACTAAAGAGGTGATTCAAAATCTAATTTACAAAGTCTACGCAGGATAACTGCAATTAAATGTGCACACATACATATGCATGCATATATGTATATACGTACATGCAGTCATGCATACATGAATTAAGTAAAAATGTAGTTTATGTTGTCTAATAAGCAGATTAATTACGGAGTTGATGATGTTTGAGTTAATCACTAATTAAAAATCAATTGATTTTGTGTTCCATATATGCATTTTAAATTTACACCAAGCATGTTCTTCTTCCTAAAATGCATTTTAATTGATTTTGTGGTCCTAATATGTTGACAAACCGGCTGGACACCTGGTTGTCAATCATTAAAATAAAAATAAAAAAACAAAAAAAAAAACAGTGTACCCAATAAAACTCACTCCAAAAAACAGTGTTTGAGGGATGAGATAAGGGCAAATGTTTCCTGACTTTCCTCTATTCCAAAAGACGGTTGCACCCACCGAGAACCCCGGCTCGAAAATAGATTAAAATTTGTCATTAAATAATTAATTTACATTTCATTTGGTTTCTTGCAAGCCACGTCAAATTTCTATAATCAAAATTGTTTTATAAGCTACGTATTCAAGGTTTTTAACCTAATTCTCATCAATAAGGTAAAAAGGAGACACCTTTCTATATCGTCTCCATCTTTCCGGTGTGCTTTAATAAGTGAATTCCTTTAAAGGGATTTCAATTTACATCAATGGTCATTTAAACAAATAGCAACTATGAGGTCCGAAATCTAACAATTTCAAGCAGTAGCATGACAAAACCCTAAATTCATACAATAATGAGCAATATATGAAAAGGGCAGATTTTAATAACTACGAAGATGCAGAATCTAACGTTCTCAATCAGTTTAAAGCCTCATGTCAAGTTCCATCTATGAATATTCAAATTTCATGTTAACGTATTTTCTTACTCTTTTGTCTTTCAGCAAATGGTCAAGCATTTAGTTTGCTTTCCATAAATCTCATTTCCTGTTTAATATGTGTTCAGTTAGCTTCTAATTTAAACTAATGTGCCACGTGCGACCTTATAAATGCAATTACTATCAAGTTTCGAACAATGCGAGTTCTAGGAAAGAAATACTTCACTGGATCCAAATCGCTAAAATATATAATGCTAACTTCGGCAATTGGTATTCATGTAGTAATGATCGAATGGCAAAGTTAAATTTGTAATTCATGTTCTTCCTAATTATACTTCAGAAGATTTTGTTTATAAGATATACACATGCACTCTCCAATAGATTAACAATACATCTATAATTATTATCTTTGGAAAATAACTATAATCAGGCAACAAGTAATAGAACTTTAGTCTCTATTATTAAAATTATCATATCACTGCCATAAATAATCGATTAGTGCACTATATAGTTTGAATTTTGAAACGAGCTTCTTTGTCTTAAATTTCTCTATTACGCGTGCGAAAATAATGAAATCTACTTATCTAGTGAACTAACCAAATTATTAATCAATTTTAATGTATTCAAGATAGAGAAATCTAGTAACTTAAACATATATTCGAATTTTATAAAAATTACTTTAACAATCATGCTAATTGATTTGGACATGAAAAAAGATATATTAATAAAAAAATATTAAAAAACAACATGAAACAATTCGGTTTGATGATTTGATTAAAAGGTTTTCAAGGATAGTGTTACACCAAATTTGGTGTTTTGGTGCATACATTGGCGATGGCCTAGATTAGATACTAAAGCCCCTAATCCTTTAACAACCTCCACATTCCCACCCATAAGAGAAATATTTAAAAAAAATAAATAAATAAATAAATAAATAAAAACTCATTCACTTGATGTCAAAAATGAGATAAGGTGTTCTGCATATCTTAGGTTTGGAAACTATCTAATCTTCCTGGATTATAAATTAACATCTACAGCATCTGCAATTCATTTAATCAAACCCTAAATGCTAATAATAGCTATCAAATTCAAAAGACAGCAGATTTCCTTTTCTCAAGACACACATAACAGGAATAAGCCCTAACTTTTCATAGAACCTCTTACATTTTACCCAATAATCAACACATTCAATCATCAATTTCACTTTTCTGAATTTAACCTTGCATTTGAATACGATGTTCTTAGTAGATCAGCTTGGGAAAGCATCCAACTCTCTCTCTTACAGACAAAAATCAAAAACTACCACAAAGGGGATTCACCAAATTAAGCCCCAATTGCATACAATAACTACAAAACCAACTGCATGGACCCCAAATTCAAACAAAAAACCAAGTCATCCTCGCGATACCCAAACAAGTGGATTTCTTAAAAAACAACTCTGCATTCTATTAAAAAGGACCTAGAAGTTCAATTATTATACCGAAAGATACACATTTGAAGAAGGATATGAAGGGTGTGATGATTACCTCCGACTGACTAAACAGAATGTGTCTCCTACTTTGGTTTGAGGCTCGGCTGCCATTGAGATGGTTATTATCATGTTGAGCTCTTCCTCCGGCGAAAGTTCGGTGGAACTACAACCGGCGGGAGAAACCTCCGCCATACCTTCACTCTCTACGAGTGTTCTCGCTCTAGAAAGAAGAAAAGGGGGGTTTGGAAGGGGTTTCAGGTTGAAGGAGACTCTGTGTGTTTGTTTCATCTCTGACACCTATAAAAGACCATTTTTATAAGCCTAACTTTAGGATAGGTGTAATCACTAATCAGTAATTCTAAAGGACTGTTAGTTTGCCTCACATCTTAATGTCTGACTCGATTAGACATGAGTCTAATCATTGTGTTTGATTAGATACATTTTAATAAGAAAGATCATTTATTTCATCACTTATTAGGTCAGATCTCACTCCAAGTCTGACCAAAACACTCCCACCCCCATCGACCGAGCTTTGCCATCTCGTGGCCATCTTCAGCTCCAACTCGCCGCCGCCGCCCTTCAGCACCAACTCGCCGCCGCTGCCCTTCAGCCAATCAACCTGCAACTCGCTGTCGCCCGCCCTTCAGCTCCAACTGGGTTTCGGTGAGTGCCGCCCTTCAGGTATGTATTGATGATTTGTGATTTCGGTTACTATTCGATCCATTGGCAGTTCTAATTTTGAAGCTTTGATCCTTTGTTGCTTGTTTGTAAACTGTAACATGGTGGTACAACTGAAAGGGCTTCTTTACCCAATTTGTGAATTGAGTTTTAATAGAATATAAGATTGATTATTTCTGTAGAATGATCCCATTGCTAGGTTTTGCATAAGGTTTCTGATGGAGGATTGTTGTCTATAGGCCTGTGTAGTTGTTTCTTCTTCTTCTTCTTCTTATGCTGGTTTATGTTGGAAGTTTAGCTAAAGTTATAAGTAGATCAGTTTTGAGGATGATATTATGTTGATGTGTTTGTCCATAAATAATTATGGTGGTCTGAATTGTTGATTTTGTGTATCTTATTGTTTTCCATGATAATGCAATATGGTACATCTGAAGGCATCTTGTTTTATGGCATACAACGAGAACACTTTTTTTTAGAAATGCCAGAGGAGGAAAGTGATGGCCAGTCTGTTCACGACATGGAATGGGGCTCACAAGGCATTGAGCATATGACTACTTTGCGTGACGAGATAGCAACTCAATTAATGTCAAATGCTTAAAACCAAAATTGTACGCAAATTATTAATTTCTACTTGGATTTAGTATGTTTTCAAGAAGGATTTATGTGTAATTTGGATTTTCTATGATGGTTTGTATTTTTTTAGTAATTATTCATTATTAGAAGTTATGACCAAACAGATAAATTATATTCAGAAAAAATAATTAGAGGGGTAAAATAGTCATTTTATACAATTATTCAGATGTCCAACCAAACAGACTTAAACTGGTTCAGCACTTATTGGTTCAGACATCTTACTGCCCCTAACTCATTTTGCTAGAAGGGTTGGTTATGTATGTATTTTATCTATGAGTCCAAATATAAGGATGCCTCAGATTATAAATTAACACATCTTTATACGTCTTGTATAGCATTATACGTGACGTATAATGTTGAAGATACTGAAAATAAAAAAAATTCAGGGGACTGTCATACGCCTCGTATAGCTCTATATGACCCTATATACGACAAATATAGCGTTATACGACGCGTATAGCAAATTTTGATATTGACTATGATGAAAAATTCAAGAGGTTGTTAGAGGGGTTATACACCTCATATAGGGCTATACAACCCACCTATATGACGCATATAATGCTATACAACCCGTATAGAAATCCGGTGTGTTAATTTATAATTAGGGGGTGTCCCAATAATCGGTCTCTTATTTACAAAACATGTTAGAGTTTTAGTAGCATGAGCCTTAATGAGACAGGATGTTAATTGTTTACATTGGTTTTTATGCTATCAAAAAACTCACTACTATAAAAAAAATTAAAGATCTCATACTCAGACCATCAAACTCATGCCATTGGAGCAGAAGGTCAATTGTTTTTATGTTTCATAATGATAAAGTGATAAATGTTTAATGGTTAAGTTTATCTTTGATACTATATAATACATAAACGATGACTAAATTGGTAATTTCACCTATCCTTGTAAGACGTGCCCTTTGCCCTTCTACCTCCCTTCCGTTCATTCACCGGCGACTCAGAGGCCTACATTGCACTCAATGGCACCCGCTACATCCATAGAGCAATTGAGCGGCGACGAGTAATTGAACCATCGGCCCTCAACCATTAAATCAATGGCAGTGTTCACGGCATTCAATTGTAAACATTCGCCGGTTTCATCGCATTCTATTTTTGCCATTGCTTATGGAATAAAAAATACCTTCTATGTTTACGAAAAACAATGTGATCGTCTACCTAGGTACGACCACATCATATATAATTCTTAACCACGCAACTACACCATGCTTATTTAACTAACAACGTACCCTTGATTCATTTAACACGTCGCATGCGCCGCAGCGCGCGCGGGCACCCACTATAAAACCATAAACGCATGTAATGATTTTATTAAATGCTTATTCTTAATGATTATGTTGTGTATGGAGGATGGATTTGGTACAAATTACAAGTTACATAAAAATTGTTAGAACAAATCTAGAACGTTGGTTTTGAAAATTAAGCCATGATTAATTACATGTCATCCATCTTTAATTAACATTTGAAAAATTATAAAAAAATGTATTCTGGTAGTGTGCTAATTTAATGACATTGAAACAATTTCAAATCATCTTCAATCCCTTATATCTCAGGAGCCTGGTTTACAAGCGAGAAGAATATCAATTCAGCCTCAAATCCAAATACAAATCATATAATTGATTGAAATTTATCACAAAATCATGTAAGTTAAGAACGATCTTGGTTATTTAACACTTTAAAATTTAGGGTTTTTTGAACCTTTAGTGTGATAGAGTTCGACATTGACTAAGTGAGTAAATGGAAGATTTAGGGGACGAAGGAACCTATTTTTCAACATTGTGAGTTATGCTTTATATCCTAATTTATACTTGTAATATATAATGTGGTTGAGTCATAGACCTATAGTTTTTTCGGGGGAATTTCATTAGAGATTTTTGAAAAATGATTATTTTTCTTTTTTTATGATGTTGTTTTAGTAGACAAGTTGGTTATGTGTTGTTTAGATGATGATGTGTTGTACACTTATGTAATTTAGGTCTTGACATTACATCGTGGTACTTAATTTTTGTGCTATTTAGGTATTTTTTTAACTTAATTTCTATTTGAGCATAGAAAGTGGATTATGTGATTCTTTGTATCTTGTTTAGCATGCTAAACAAGGTGCGCATGTAGGTAAAATGTTTACCATAAAATTGTAGAATCTGAAAGTGTAAACATTTGATTATGAATTGCAGGGTGAAGTTGTTGATGATTTATTTACATGTGTGTATTAGGGATGTGATAACAACTTTACAATAAATATTGGTTCTACTAGAATTTTTATTATGATTTTAATTATGGGCTATTTAGCTATGTTATTTAGAAGTGTAAATCTTGCTTGAGCATAGTAAGAGGATTATGCAATGCTTTGGGTATTGTTTAGCATGGGCACGATGTTGTTTTGTTTTATAAGTATGGTAATTTGGAATTTTATGTTTTTGTTTATAAGTATATAAATTTGAATTTTATGTTAACTAGTTAAATGTCCAATGACTAGAAATTTTTATAAGTCATTGGTGTTATTTCAATGTATATGTGTTTATTTGTGTAATTTTTTTGTTTCATACGTGTTAGCAAAAAGGAGGAATTAGAAACGTAGTGATACGCTATTTCAACAAGTTTACCAATGATGAATTAATACCAGTTGTGTTAGACAATGATTGTCAAGATGTGATGGAGGAAGCTAATAGAGTAAAAAATTTTAAAAGAAACAGTTCAACTAGATGATGCTAATTTGAAAATACGTTAGATATACTTCTTTAAATTTAAATACTTGTTGCTATTATTTTTTAGGGTTAGTAAATTTTACATGCTATATATAAAACATATGTTAATATTGATTCATCAAATGACAATATAACATCTAAAAAGAGAAAACACGTCGATATAGATGAAACATAAAAAAGGTATGTAGCTTATTATAATATCCATTTCAAAAGCTTATAAGGATTATTTTGATATATGTATTTGCTTACGGAAGGTAAATTTGCAGACAACGTGAATATGAAAAAAAGTAAGAATAAGCTTAAAAAAGTAAGAATAAGCCATTAAAAGGGTCGAAAATTGATTCAAAAAATACGAGGTATAATATGAAAACTACTATTCGTTTGTATATTTATTATAACCCCTCGGTCCTAAGGGCATGATTAATGCATGAGAAATAGAGAGGTAAAGGTTTGGGTTGGTGAAGAAGATATGGTAACATTGAAAATGTCCAAGTATCGAAGAACGGCAGCCGTGGCAAACCATGGCAAAAAAACAGAAGCGAAACGAATCGAAAAACTGCTCGAAAGTAGGATCCCGACAAATAGAGACTACTAAAAATGCGCAAAAACGCGTAAATGCTAAAAAATTCACAACCTTCACAATCAAGCTAAACACTTAATCACAAAACATAAAATTTCACAACAACTACATTTGTTTTAAAGCCATTTTGATACATCACCAACATTCGGAGACAGACTCGTGTGTGATTCACTAATTCTCCAAATTATCGTTACGTGAACTGAACATGAATGTTAATGCAATAACTGACACGTCTAATTAAACGTCATTCAATTCATGCATATATAATCAGAAAATAATGTTCGTGCTAGTTAGAAAATGACCTAAAAATGCAAGTGTCACATACCTGGACATACAAATAAAATATATAACCACCCAAAGATCAAACCCGAGTATCACACCTAAAACTGATACAAACTGTTGACTTGAGAACTGTCGCACCCCCACTTTCAGCATACAACGGAAGCAGCGGTAGTGCGACTAGACTGGATATCAAGAACAACATTGTTTACAAGAGAAAAATAAAAAATTTAATCACATCAAAATATTCTTAAATGCTTTGTAGTTTGGGCTTCTAGAACTTGGTACAACTGCTACGTGAGGTTCTTTAAAATATATAACTAGCCAATATATCTTTGGTTTCCGGTTCCTGAAAAGCATACTAAAAATGCTAACTAAAAATAGTTGGTAAGTTCGCAGGCTTAATGAAAATATGGTTTAACACGTATGATGTCAATTAAATAAGTTCACAACCAACCCTGTACCTGGTTATCCAATCCCCATCTAATACGGATTGAATCCCTAAATATCAACACCCGAACTGTCAAAGAATAATCATGTGCAGATAATATGTCGCGTATACACTACAGGCTCAGCTACACTGTATATCTCAGCGTTTGTTCGCCTATACATAGGACACATTATACGCGGGGGATTCCCCAAGTAGTACTACCCATACGATCCGTCGGTATTATCTAGAATTAATGGTTGTGTAAACCGACAGTCGGCGATGTGTATAATAGCAAAAGAAAGTCTTAAATAATTGCATATCATAGAAAATAAGTATGCTTTTCACTCTAAAAGTGAATAAAAATGGGTTGCGAAAACTAACCAGGTTCCTCTTATGGGTATCCATATGTGAAGGTTGAAACCTCATACCTATGTGTAGGGAATTCGCCAATGTAACCCTAGTTACACACCCATTGCCGGTGCTTAACAATATAGTAACTCCATCACATATGTAATTAAGCTCTTTGTATTAGTTTAAGTGAAATAATCCTTTTAATATTATAATTAAGATGTATATTGTTGAAATACATCAGTGTTACTTCTTTAATTACTTTGGTTTCTCAAATTAATTAGATTTTAAGTGTATTGGATATTACTATATATATTTGTATGCATATAATTATTTACTTAGTATTATATACATTGTTGTTAGAGCGTTATAATAGAAATATATAATCACAACCTAATTAGATTTCTTGAATCAGTTATTTATTAGTTTTAAGTTCCTACTGATTACTTATTTATATAATTAAGTATTAGTATTATCTTTCACGTGGTAAACGTATTATTGATAAATCAAATAATCATAATAATTACTAAAGTAATAATGTTAATATCGTTAATATTAAACTTGATATTAATTAAATGTTTATCATATTATTTTGGGTTTAGAGCAATATTGTTAAAACTAAACCTTAGTAATATTATTAGTAATAATACTTATACTAACACAACTGTATTATTATTTACAATAACAATACTTATATTAACGATATTAGCAATAGTAATAATAACTAAACTAATTTTACTCGTCATTATAATACTTGTAATAATATGTTTTAGATAGGTAATAATAAATTTTATGATGATTATGACAATGTTTACGGGAAATTATTTTGTGAACAACAACAACAACAACAACA